>JANRMT010062796.1:712528-783872 GCA_026402145.1 Polypterus bichir lapradei | reverse complement strand
ATAGATAGATAGATAGATAGATAGATAGATAGATAGATAGATAGATAGGATACTCAGGGTAGCCAATAAATATAATTCTTCCAATGATTGTGATTTCATATAGTCTCTCACCACTGGCAATATGTATAATTATCCCAATAAGTCAGTATACCTTAATTGGGTCTCCTCAGATGCCAGATATACTCCCTGAAGGAATGCATCCTCACTTCATCTCAATCTGGAAAGCAGCACATCTACTCTGAGGTTCACACAATATCATGGGAAGAGAGCTCAACAATTCATTGAATGAAGCTCATTTTTGCCACTTGTATTTACAATCTTATTACATCTGAAGTGACTTAGAGTTTATGACCATAAATGAGTATGAAAATATAGAATAACCAGTAACCTGAAAAAGAAACCCACAGATTTAGCTTCTGGTTCTCCATTTAAAACGTAATACAATGCACTCAAAACTGCCACTGCTGCAACCGTGCTGCTTAAACTCAAGATCACCTCTATGACCCTCTAACCACAGATCATACCTTAAGACAGAGGTGATCCTATCACCTGCACCAAGTGTATGATAACAATATATTCCTTTAACCTACACATTATTTAATTTATGGAAGTCACTATGCACCTGAACCTTCACACATCTCTATATACATGATGTGCATTTGTTCTGTGAACTACGATGTCTTAAATATAATCTTCTAGTAATGTATATTTTGTTTATGTAACAGCTAGAGAATTTGTCACAGAAAAACAACCTAACTTCCCTCGTCTTCCAACATTATCACTCTTTGAAGGGAGACCAGACGGTTTTGGTGAAGACACAGGCAGGATTTCTAGATTCTGGCAAAACAAATTAAGGAATTTATCTCTAGATGATTTCAGGGGATGATAGGAAAGGTGTCTTTCAATTAAACCTTCATATAAGGAATGGAAATTAGAAAATAAAACCCATTCCTCTTCAATCTGTGCAAAGTATGCTTTGCTTCAGCTTAAAACTAAATGAAATGCTGCATGCATATATAAAGCTGTCCAAAAATGCATTTGTGGGAAGATCCAAACTATGAATTATTCCATGAAGCACCCACATTGTTAGGTTATATGTTTTGGAAATGTTTGACACTCAGACAATGTTGGGTTAAAGGTTTTTTACGTAGCCTTGAATCTAAAAGTTAGTCCCAATCCTCTAACAGCAATATTTGGAGTCACAGAATATTGGCTATGTGCATGTGCATTGGGACACTCCATGTCTTCCCAGTTTTTGTGAATTAGTAGTATTATGGTTACTGTTTTTGTTTAGTTTTCCTTGATACAGTCGTGTAAATACATTATATAACTGACTAGCGCTTTTGAACTTTGGCTCCCTTTGTAAAATGAACGACAACGGCAACTCACCTGACACTCCTGTATTACAAACTGCAACATCATGATTTTCACAGAAACATGGTTAAATGACTGTATACTGGACATCGCTATTGAGCTGGAGAAGCGCACTGTCTTCAGGGCATAAAGAACAATAGAGAATACCAGTAAGATCAAAGGTAGAGGTCTGTACATTTATGTGAACGATGATTGGTGTGCAGACACTTGTAATGGAAAGTCATTGCTCTGCTGATCTGGAATATCTGATGATTAAGTGTAGACCTTTTTACTTATGCCAGGAATTCACATCTATTATAATCACTGCTGTGTATGTACCACTGGGAGCCAACACTAAACGTTCAATGAAAGAACTGCATGCTCCTGTTAGCAGCCAACAAACGGCACATCCACATGGGGTTTTCATTAATACGGGCAATTTCAGTCATTGCAACTTTAGAACTTGTAAGGGACGGCCGACAGCTCAACCCGGACGGAACACCCAGAGAATGGAAGGATGGGGAAAGGCAGCTACTTTTAGACACTGCTTCTCCTGAGACGGTAGCATAACGGTGCCCCAGATTCCCGCAGGGCACCATGGGATCTGGAGTTCGGCTTCACAGCCCTGTTGGTTACCATGGGTGCCACCAGGAGATGGTACAGGAGGACATGGGGACTTATACTTTTTACATAGCCCAGAAGTACTATCAAGTCACGGAGACGGAAGCCCAGAAGTAATTCCGGGCTGACAGAAAACTTGACTTCTCCATCTGACCTGGAAGTGCTGGCAAGTCATGTGGAAGGAAGAGTAGAAGCACTTCCAGGTCGGACAGTATATAAAGGACTGCAGAACGCCCAGCAGGCGAGCCGGAGTCAGAAGGCAGAGGACAAAGCTTGCTGGGAGGAGTGGAGGAGAGAGAAAAAGAAGCAATTGTGTGGTTTGTGGCGCTTTACTGCCTGTTTATCTGTGACTGTGGTGACTGTAGAACACTGTGAAGAATATAAAAGAAATAAAGAAATTCTTGGTGCTTTTAACTCGTGTTGTCATTGTCTGTCGGGTTAGAGGAGTGACAGTGTCCTCTAGTGTCACAAACTGTATTCCCCAAGTTTCATCAAAACGTCTCCAGTCCCACCCAAGCAGAAAGAATCTTAGATCACATATATACAAACATGAATCCTACAAGGACTTTCTGCTGCTCTGTCTTGGACAATCAGATCATCTCTCACTGCTTCTTCTCCTCCCTAAATACAGTTTCAGTACACAGAGTGGAGCTTGTTTGCCATTGCCACACAGGGCTCAGAAGTGGTCACTGAAAGGTGCACCTTCTCTGTTCTAGATTACATCAACACAAGCATTAATGAAATTACAACGCACAGACAGATTAAGACCATCCCTAACCAGAAGCCTTGGATGAACAGGGAGGTTGGAATCCTGCTGAAAGCATGCAACACCTCCTTCAGATGTGTCAACGCTGAGCGCTACAGTACATCTAAGGCCAACTGGAAAATGTGCATCAGGATTGCCAAACAGAAATACAAGTAACAAACTTAGTATCATTTTAAAATCTCTAACCCCAGACTTATTTGGCAAGGCATCCAGACCATCACAGAATGCAGGAAGGTAAACACAGCCTCAACATCAAGTAATATGTCTCTTCCTAACAAACTAAACAACTTTTATGCTCACTTTGATCAGGACAATAAAACACTTGCAACCAAAACTGTCCCTCCCCCAGACGAACAGCCCCTCAGACTTACCACCTCTGCTATACAATCTGCACTGAGGAAAGTGAAAGCATGCAAGGCTGCTGGTCCTGATGGCATGCCTGGGCGTGTGCTTAAGGCCTGTTCTGGGCAACTGTCTCTGGCCCAAGATGTTGTTCTTGCATGTCTTAAGTCTGAACCAGTTTTACCAGTGCCTAAACTATCCTCACTAGTGAGAGTGAATGACTATCACCCTGTTACACACAGCCTCGTAATCGCCAAGTAATCTGACGGACTGGTTCTGGCCCACCTCAAATCCAGTCTACGTGATCCACACTATTTTGCCTATCGTGCCAACAGGTCAACGGAGGGTGCCCTGACACACCGGAATAACAACTCCTCCTATGTCAGGATATTATTTGTTGATTATAGCACCGCATTTGACACCATAATCCCCTCCAATCTGGTAAATAAACTCAGCAACCTCAGCATCAGCACCTCTCTTTGTAATTGGACTCTAGACTTTCTAACTAATAGACCCCAGTCTCTCAGGTTAAACAACCACACATCCTCTACCCTGATCCTGAATATTGGTGTTCCACATGGCTGTGTACTCAGCCATGTGGACTTCTCTACTCCCTCTTCACCCATGACTGAGTCCCTGTATTTGGCTCCAACTCCATCATAAAGTTTGCAGACAACACCACAGTAATAGGACTGATCAGTGAAATGTCGAGTCAACCTACAGACAGTACGTTCAGCACCTAGCAAAATGGTGTGCTGGCAGTAACCTCACCCACAAAGCCAAGGAAACCAAGAAGGTCATTGTGGATTACTGGAAAACTAAAGGTAGCAGACACACTCCCATCTATACAAATGGGGCTGAGGAGGAGTGTGTTTCCAGCTTCAAATTCCTGGCCATTTACATCTCTGATGACCTTTTTTGGACAATTAACACTTCCAGTCAAGTTAAAAAGGCGCAGCGGCGACTTTACTTTCTGCGGCGGCTAAAGAAATCCTGCCTGCCTCCTCAGATTCTGTTGTGGTGAGGCGGCCTTCTGCTGTTATGCACCTAAAATCTGGAATAGCCTGCCAATAGGAATTCGCCAGGCTAATACAGTGGAGCACTTTAAAACACTGCTGAAAACACATTACTTTAACATGGCTTTCTCCTAACTTCACTTTAACTTAATACTGATACTCTGTATGTTCAATTCATCATAATATCTATTCATAGTGGCTCTAAAATCCATACTGACCCCTACTCTCTCTTCTGTTTCTTTTTCCGGTTCTTTGTGGTGGCAGCCTGCGCTACCACCACCTACTCAAAGCATCATGATGCTCCAACATTGATGGACTGAAAACCAGAAGTCTACGTGACCATCATCATCAAGTCCTTCCATGAGAACCCTAAATACAAAGAGGACTGTTTCATTTATGTTAGGTAGATTGCCCAGAGGGGACTGGGCGGTCTCTTGGTCTGGAATCCCTGCAGATTTTTTTTTTTTTTTCTCCAGCCGTCTGGAGTTTTTTTTTTTGTTTTTTCTGTCCACCCTGGCCATCGGACCTTACTTATTCTATGTTAATGAATGTTGACTTATTTTTATTTTTTATTGTGTCTTCTATTTTTCTATTTCTTCATTTTGTAAAGCACTTTGAGCTACATTTTTTTTGTATGAAAACGCTATATAAATAAATGTTGTTGTTGTTGAACTTTTATTGCGGTAATACGGTGTGGTATGGAAACTGCTCCGTAGCTGACAGGAACGCCCTGCAACGAGTGGTGAAAATTGACCAGCACATCACTGGTATCACACTGCTGACCTGCAGCATACACAGTGTCTGTGAGGTGTTCACAGCATCATCAAGGATGCCTCACACCAACTATGGACTGTTTACCCTGCTACCATCAGGGAGGCACTACAGAAGCCTTCAGTCCCATACCAGCAGGCTCAGGAACAGTTTCTTTCACACACACACACCCCATTCTCAACATTCAACGCTTACCACTCAATCGCTGACCTTTCTAAATATCAACAACTTCTAACTGTACAGTATATTTTCACCAGTTTACAGATACCTGTTCTGTACATAAAAATATTTCACATATTTATTCATATCTTATATCTGTACTCACTGATAAGCATTCATATCTATTTTCCCTTCCTTGTATATACTACTACCTGTAAATTCAAATATCATATATATGTTAATTCTCATTTTTATGCTTCCTTACTGCACTTTACTATCTATTGCACTTTAACGTATTATTTGCACACAGTGTCTATTGTACCTTACTAGTTAGGTACAACTAAATGCAGTTTAGCATCTATGCAATGACATCAAAGATTAATCTAATCTAATCTAATATTGGATAACATTGTGCAATGAAAAATCAATTGTGATTTCTTTTACTGCACTACTTTGATTAAAACTCATTTAGCTTAACTGGAAGAGTGATGACTTATATGACGTCTTATATTATCTCAAACTGACAAAATTAATGTGCAAGTACTCTTCAAGTAACAGTTAAGAAATGTTATAAAATATTACTAGATTTCATTAATGCAATTCTAAAATAACCATGCAGGGTCTTCAAACAATTCCTGCTGTTTTAAAGGCTGTAAAGGTTTACTTCAGACTGGGCTTTTTTTCTTTCAAAAATGGGGTAAACTGGATAGGGTACATGGGTTCAATTGGACGTTTCTAAACAATGTTGTATTTTTATATCAATTGTACCCTAAGCCCGAGCTGACTTTTACGATTTGTTTTGTCAATAAAATATTATATATGAAAATAACTAAAGGTGGGACATGAAATGGCTCTTCCTGACAGGAACTACACAAAAATGGATTCCACATTAGTTAAAAAATAATTAAGACTGCTGACATAACATGTGAACTGTAAAGGGCTCAGGGCCATCCTCCATGTATATTCTGTAACACCATACAACTACCATTCACAAAGCATTTCAACCTTTAGAACCAGAAAATAAATGTTCAGATTTTGAAATGTACAAATTATCTATTTGCAGTACATTCTTCAACAAATATTGCCAGCATCATGCATTGCAAGATCAGTTCCCAAAATTCACCACTGGCATCAAAAATCTTCAGGGTCTTTTAATTTGTATTTATTTATAAAAAGTATGATGATAGCTGACCATTAAAAAATGAATTAGTATTGTTACTTTCTCTGCTGTCTAGTCCTAAAACTATGCAATGTGTGTAATTTTAATTTATTTGATCATTTAATTTATATGGTCTGTTTGCAGTAAACCTTGTTAAATAAGGCATTCTCTAAATCTTTTTGATGCCAGCAAGAAAAATCAAATAATAATAAACTAAATGGTCAGGTCATATTAATAAATTCCCTTATCAAAATGAAAGGTTCACATTTAGAATGCGGACAACTTTTGCTCTTATGTTTTAATACATGTTCCAATATTTTTCAATGACACTAATCAAGAAAAAGGAATAGCTGATGATTTCTATTCAAGCCAATAATCTTCTGTATTGGGAATTTGACAAACATCATGTAATTTAGTGGTGGTTTTAACTGAATTTCTTTTTATTACTTTAAAGATATCCTAATGCACATGACAGCTTATTGCTCAAGAACTGCACATCAGCACTTACTGACATATGTCAGAATTGTATTAGACAGCTAGAGTACATTGCAGGAACTGTATGTGGATGCGCAACACAGTTCATAGGATACTAAAGTTTCATCAGAGCTGTTCAGCCTTTTATCACAGACACTTTAATGGACAAGTGGAAGGAAAATGAGACAGGAAAAAAATAAGACAGGAAATTCAAGAGTTAATATCCCATTATCTACTTCGCTAACACAGCCTCCTGATTCTGAGTGGAGAATGCTTTTGCATCCAATTATCTCTGATTTTGTGCCTCTTTCCCTAGAGTCAATAATTTGTGTGCACCACTTACAGTATCCAATGGGGGAAATATACTCACCTGTGCATTGGGATTAACAAGTCATAGCAATGAGGCATGCTTTATTCTCCTGCATCTCCTCCGGCATTCACTTGCCTTGCCTTTCAGCGTTAAGTATCCCTTTATTTTATTTTTGTGTCTTTCAATTATGGAGATGTGGGATGGAGAGAAAGCATACAGCAACCAAAGGCTAAATTATTCAGACACCAAAAGCATGCAATGAGGCAAGATTAAGAGAAAATGTTATTCTAGACTTTGTCAAATGCTAAAACTCGATTTCTGGGAATGAATACACTTACTTAGTTACAGAGCAGGACAGGATTTGAATGTCTAAATAAAAAATGAAACTGTATATGCATATTTCCTTCTCTCTTTCACAAGTCCACAATTTCTTTCACTTCCATTTTAAATGAAAGCTGTAATCTAACTGAAGACTGTCTTTTATATATGTCTTTATTTATTTTCATAATAATGTCCACAATAGCTATGTCCTATTGTAAGCAGTGTTGGAAAAAAGTACTGATGGGGACTTGCTTATTTGGCAAACATGTAACCATAATACACATAAAACTTTAAAGCACATACCATTTTATTATTATATTGCATCTCCCTTCAATAATGAACTGCAAAAGGCTGGTTAAAAACTGACTATATGGCTATTGAATCTTGGCTACTAGTACAGTGGTTAGATTTAAATACATGAGTTTAGATCCCAGCTTTGTTGCAGTATGTCTTCCTACATATTTTTAATGTTATTCTGGTTTTCTTATGCATCTCTAAGATATATAGCTTAACTAGCAACTCCCAAGTGAACTTGCCTCAACTATTTGTTAAAGTGGGAAGGAGTTCCCATGTACCCAGCAAATGCTGTGATGTACAACACTCTGTTCATTCCTTGAGTCTGGTGCTGCCACGACAGACTACAGCCCTCGTGATCATGTAATAAAATGTACAGGCCATGAAAATGGATTGCCTTTCCTCACCCGCCTGAGGTTTATTTTCTCCAAGGACACTGTTAAAAGGAGCTTTCAATTTTGACCCTTTGTGAATTGGGCCTCTCTTTTGTTAGCTGGAACTCCATTAACATGACTTAAGTTACCATATTACTGTTAATTGTACTATAATAATCCTCTTTATAATGGCCACTGGAAACACAGTAATTGATAAAGTTGTTACATTAAATTTGACTAGTAGAACACTAGCCCTCCAATAAAAGGGATTTGAAATGGGTGAAGTTCACTAATAGAATGATAAAGTTGAATATGAATTATGAACATGTAGGCATCATATTGTGAGGGAATTATCAGTACTGGTTCTAAGGAATGCCAATGATAAGGAGCTATGGATGTGTTTCTCTGGTCCACACATAAAAAAGAATTCAAAACGTAGTCAAAGGTGGTGAAATGTGTCCAAAATGAAAGAAATGAGCATGGAAAAAACAAAGATGAACTAATGGAAGACTGTGATGAAACATTACACCAAAAGTCTGAAGTATTGTGTGTTATAATGGCATTGGACTTGTGTTAAAGAGGTGAGGAAGTAATTTGTAAAGCTGTGGAAGTTGTATGATGTGTCAGTGTTTGTAGTGTGCATTCTTCTGTAAATTGTGTTATCGGGTGAATGAACTGATGAAACCACTTACAGTGGGCCCTGGTGCTGGTGTGTTTGGTGTAGAAGAGTTTGCTGCAGAAGTCTTTATCACAGGACATCACTAATCACTATTAAATCCTGACATGTGCAAAGTAAATCAGGAGAGATAAGAGTAACTTTCAGTCTGGAAATCGAGTACATGATGGCTATTGAGATTGGTGTAGGCCATAGGTTGGTCATTGCAAGGGTATAGTCCACCAATATAATAATAATCTAGATTATGAACTCTGAAGAGTTAGGTACCATGTCCTGGTTGGATTTCAATAGAGTGTCCCATGGATGCAAAAAGCTAAGGAATTGTTGATAGTGTGAGTGCGTTTTGGTAATTCTTACGGACGAGATATAGTCTTTCAGTATGAATGATGCTGGAAATCAAAAGATTTACAAAACATTTACATTTTGGCAAAATAGTCTTTTGCTCCCTGGGAAAGTAACACCCCACAGTGAGAACATTGCTGATCCAATTTGATTAAGTACAGTTCGTCCAAGAAACATTGGCGTTTGTCTGTTAATGCAATGTGCATAACTGGGTGTGAGCATGGTAAAAGGCAGAAGAGCCATTTGTACATAAGTAGGATTGTTTTCTGTATTAGTGTTTAGTCTATTCAGATGATGGGCATGTCCGCATGTTTCAATATGGGTCTACATTAAAGTGTAGATCTTGCTGTGACATACAGCATTTTTTCATCATATAGTCTTTTGTTGGTCTTTAGTTTCCTCCATGTGCTTTGACAGTGCACAATGTTAGCAGCTGTTTTGTTTGCACTTTTCTTTTGTGATGAAGAATGAAAAATGTACTTGGCGGTCAGTAGATAGCCCAGGTTTTCTTCAGACCGTTGATGTGCTTACTCTGAGCAGTGAGTCTAACAGAGAGCATATAGGATTGCAGCCATTAAGGCACCCACAAACCTAGGTCACACTGTGAAGGATGCTGTCACTTTGAGCGAGAGTGTAAGGTGGTAAAGACTTGGGCTGGATAAATAAAAGTCTGACTCAAGTGAGGAATGAATACGATCGGCCTGCTTGTGTTTTGCAGGTCAATTTCAGCAGATGCCATTGCATTTATTATCCCATTCGAGAGTTGGCCAGAAGGCACATTGGAGCAGGTGCACTCCCATGAAAAGAAGCACTTTGCCAAGATTATTGTGAGGGCATCCAATTGGTGAATTTGGTTTTGGGTCAGACTTTTAGCATTATTGCTCAGCAGTACTTAACGTGCCAACAATGTAGTATGACGTGCACTGTTGTCTTTGCCCATCAGTGCTGTTTGGGGGGGGATGTATGTATGTGTTGTCACAGGTTTAAATCGCAGCCACTCATGTGTAATTGAGAGGTTGTGTTTGTGTCAGTGCAGTCAGCCATACTGATTGTGTCAGGGATATGTGTTGTGACACACGGGGGGCGGGTGGGACCATATCCTCTAAGTACTGGCACGCCACTGTGTCTCTGGCAGGAATGCAAGGGAGTTGAAAGCCAACTTGTGTCATAGCAACATTGTGATTGGTCTGTCACACTTGTCATGAGTAACACATATGCGCACACGGCTACGTGTATCATGCAACATCACGCATGGCACTTTGTCTGTATCAGCTGTAAGAGGTACATGAAGCCCAATTTCGGTCATGCCATCCCACAATCATGAAAAATCATCGGTTTCGTTGCATGTCTCATGAGGTAAGCTGTCAATTGAAATAGACGGAGGTCAAGCTTTAAAGGTCAGAGGTGATAGACAAAAAAAGCCTTACAGTGATACAGATTTTATTACAGTAAGGCTATTTATATGTTGCATTAATATTCACTTTAATACTACAGCATTACATCGGTCAGTCGGCGTAAATGGTCAAAGCCTGTTCTTAATTAAAATCACAATATAGGTAAATTAACCAAGTATAAAGTGTAATAAAAAATAACAGTTCATCAAATTTAAGAAGTTGTGTGCTGTTAAAAGATTTTTTTAGTTTTATTGTACTTATGGACTGAATTATAAGAAAAAAAAAATCAGTCAACAATACAATCTGTACAAAGTTCCAAACATTAATGTTTAAAATTGAGACAAGGTCAGCACTCAACACCTCTCCTCCACCCTGTTGAAAGAGCTATGTGAATAGAAAGCCCATTATGACTGAGTTCCTTGCATACACTGATACATCAAATAAAGCAGAAGCCAGGCAAGATTGTTTTAGAGCTTCTTTTTCTTACCAAATTCCAAAGAAGTAGTCTCAAAGAAAATTTGATATGTTTCTAGTTTTAAATAATATAAAAGATCACTTTCGCACTGAGTTGTGGAGGTACTGTACATAGGTTAGGATTCTTTCAGCCAAGTAAGATATGTAACCTTGGAAATAATATAGCGTAGGATATCATAATAGCTTTTTTCATAACATAATCTTATCCCAAATGATGCTATTAAAGAATTGGGAGTATTTGTAAATCCAACACCACCATCACAGATTAAATTAAGTATTGATCCCCTCAACTGAGTGTGCGTCATTCCCAAAAAAATTACACAGAGAGGTCAGTAGTTGATGGCTTTTTTCACAGATTAAATCCTGTCCCTGATAGACTTAAAACAATTGTAATAGGGATGGTTGTGTAGTTTTATCTGAATTACACCATGTTTTACATAGACTGAAGAAACAGATTTCTTGAGAATGGCAGAATTCCATTTCTTTTTTGAGACTATAATTAAGGAGGTCCCTTTTCTCACCATATTCTACCAACGTCATGGTAAGAAGTTTAAAAAATATACCCTTTTCTTAACAATTCCTTTTTTGTTTAGTTATGAACCAGTAGGTTTAAGCTAAGCAGTAAATACCTTTTAACAAATCAAGGCACTCTGTATACTGATATACTAGAAAATATTATATAGCCAGAACACCACACATTTGTCTTTCTTGAACTAAACTTTTTTTTTTCTTTACTCACGTAACCCAGCAATAATTATCTTTTGTTCTTTCTGTAAAGTCGATTCAGCCCCATAATGAACTGAAAATGCACTTAAATATTACAAAAAACTACACTTAAAGAAGAACTAATTGATGGATTTTTGTTCCTTTGTCGCAGTCAAAAAAAAAAAAAAAAGATAATGGAAAGTGTACCGAAATGTTTTTTTTTAAAAAAAAGCTACTTTCAGACAAAATTAAGTGACTTCCATATATAACAAAAGAACAAAGAACCATGATAATCTCTTCTTCAGTCCTCCAATCTTCACACATGGTTCTGCATATTGGTGTCTTCAATGCTGTACACCCAATTTTCATATTTAAAAAAAAAATCAAATTTAGGATGCTCAAATAATAGAAGTGGAAAAAAAAACATACCTTGGTAGTTCCCAGCAGACAAGTACAGCCAGGTGAGAGCAGGAACAAAGAGGAGGGCAAGAGAGGCAGCAAGGAACTTCCGACGCCCACGACACATTCCCAGCATCCTCTGTAGACAGCAAGACAGTTAAAAGGTGGCACAACCTCTATGTGGGAAGGAGTTGTTTACCAGGGGGGCGCATGGCACTTTCTATAAGACACAAAGACAAAACAGGAAGAATTTATTCAAGTTTATACATACTCAGGTACTTTTAAACTCAACAATTTAAAGTATACCACACCAGAAGAGGCTGCTCTTTGACGACATTCATTCAGATTGCATCTTCATTCTCTCACACAGGCAATGCAGCTGGCTTGTAGCCACTAGATAAATACGTTAAGTCTGGGCTTTTGAGAATTAGGAGCACAAACATAAGAGCTCCTTTAATCTCAGTGGCATTTCGAAGGCCCATAAATACTAATGAGATTTTTTTTTCTCTTTGAATTCAATGAAGCTTTCTAAACTGTATAGCTGATAAAGAAACAAATTCTATTCTTATTGTAGTTTGCTTATTTTCTAAGCCTTAGGTCTAATTTGCCAAACCAAAAAGGACTCCATATTCTAAGACGTTTGCAAAATACATCAGCTTTTGCACTGTAGCACATTGCTATTTAAAGGAATTAAAAGTTAAAACAAACTGCAATATTAGTACCCAAGAAAAGAAAACCTAGTATTATTGCAGATATTTCATTTTTAGGAACAATTCCATGAATTTTTTGACATAATGCTTTTAGGAAAATTAGAAAAATATACATCAAATACTTGGATTATTAATTTAATTACTTGGTAGATTGTTACATCATGCTATTTATAGTTTTGATCATACATTGTTGCAGATGTACAGTAGTTATTCATTAAAACATGAGTAACCAACGTCCACAAGTTTTTAAAAAGTGCACTATTTCATAATTTTGTGAAGAAACATACCACTTGACTAGCTTTAGCTAGTGTATCATCTCTTCCATGAGATTTTAAGGTTGACCAAAAAATTCATCCATGTGAATATGTAAACTTAGCATGGAAATGAAGAATTCAGCTTCTAGGACCTAAACTTAACAGGAGGTGCTGTGAAGTAAGCTTTCTTGCACATGAACAGTGTACTACTGTATTAATTATAAGATTGTTCATGGCTGCCTTCTAGCGTCAGGCACAGCATATGCCATTTAAGGTCTTTGTCAGATTAAAGCTGACAAAGGACCTCTGAAGGACACGATCTGGCAGTGTCAGAAATGATGCGGAAAAGAACCTGCAAGGATTGCAGTCCTGGCTTGACAGAACAGAGAAAAGTAGACATACAAACACCATGGAAAGAGAAACTACTTGTTTTGTCATCATAAGAATAAAAAGCAAAAAAGGAGAACACATGCATAACTGTTTCCGAAGTTTCTGCTGAATTCTGTTGATTTCCTTTCCACTAACTTTAATTTATAACTTCACTGGTGGCACAAACACATAAATGGTGCACTATGGGGTACCTTAGTTTGCATTTGTGCCTGACGGTTCCAGAGTTCTGGGTTCATTTAACACTATGTGAGGAAAATGTACACCGTCTTCATTTTTGCATGGTAAGTAAATGTACTTCTGTAATTCAAGGACACGTAAATTAGGGTTAATGGTCACTATGTTTATCAGGTGTGAATAAGAACTGATGTATAAAAAAAAAATGGACTGGCAACACAGTTTAAGAGTGTTGTCTCTCATGGAGTAAAACAACAACAGACTTTAGCTTCTCATGACAGTGCACTGGAAAAATCTAGGCTTAGATAATAGATAAACGGATAGATGAACTTTACTCACATTAGTACAGTGCATATGGGAAATAGGCAGCTAGAAATGTAATTATTATTATAATTATTTAATAATCCTTTATCCTAGGTATTTACAAAGCAAGTTAAATACATACAAGAGTGAAGGTGCAAGCATCAAAAGCAACAGAGAACAAGATAGAAAAGCAGGCACAAGGGAAATATAACAACTACTGTATATAGTTATACCTGAAACTAGAATACTACAAAAATCACTACACTAAACTCATTGTCAGTACAAAAGAACACACTGTAGGACAGAAACTTAGCAGTTCCAAAATAGTTTAAAAAAAAGTTGTTGTTTTTTTTTTTTTAACAAAATACAGCTAAACACGTTTGAATAGATGAAGGAAGATTATTCCACAGCTTTTACAGTATTATCCAGTCTTGGCTCATCTGTCAGCAGGCAGGCACAGGCAGATCAGACACTTCTTGAATGGACATAACGAAAGACCATG
Organism: Polypterus bichir lapradei; assembly: GCA_026402145.1. Classification (NCBI taxonomy): domain Eukaryota; kingdom Metazoa; phylum Chordata; class Cladistia; order Polypteriformes; family Polypteridae; genus Polypterus; species Polypterus bichir. Next base: position 769,589 of record JANRMT010062796.1, on the reverse strand, counting down.
GATTGAAGTTACTGACAAGAAGAACAGTTCTGAGAACTGTAAGTCAAGACAAGAGTTTTGAACTGTATCCTTGCAGTAATAGGAAGTCAATGTAGAGAACAAAGCAGATGAGAACAGGGGGGTGCAATGAGGAACAGGGAACACCAGTCAAACAGCTGCATTTCAGAGGCGCTGTTGAGGTCTGATTGCAGCTGAAGGAAGTCCTGGCAGGAAAGAGTTGCAATAGTCCATCCAAGAAAGGACCAGGGCCTGAACAAGGGTTGGTGTGGCATAATTAATGAAGAGGAGTCAAAATGAATTGAATATTATGAAGAAAGAAATGATAGGACTGGTTTACTAAAGATGCATGTTCAATAATGAAAGTAAGGTTTCCAGAGTTACTCCAAGACTCCTGACCATGACAAATCTGAAGAAGGAGAATCGGACAGCAAGTACAGGATATCTGACTTTAAAAAAGGTGAAGTTTAAGGTGATGATCATTCATCCATTACAAGATGTCAGAAAGAGAACTAGAGATCTGGAATGAAACCTGTGGACTGTAAGAGGGAAATGAGAGGAAAATCTGTGCGTTATCAGGGTAGCGGTGACAGGAAAATCCATGAGGAGAAATTAGATTAGACTAATTTATTAATCCCAGGCAGTAATGACATTGTCTAAGGAATGAATGGGCAGGGAAAAGAGAAGTGAACCCTGTACTGATCTTTAAGTAGATATTAATTAATTAAAATATTAATTAGATATTTGATTGAATAATTGTGGGTAAATGCTAAAATAATTCAATCTGCTAAGGACTATGACTAGAAAAGATAAATATAACTATTTGAATGGCTTTTGTGATAATTTTTATTTGCATAATTTGGCTTTAATAATACTCTGGATAATGCATCAAAATGGACACCTATATTACTTCATGTGCATTTCATATGTGTAGAATGTAGACAGAGTGCCTCTGTTTGAGAGCATCATAAATCTGCTGTTACAAATTCTCCATGTATCTCTGGGTTTGCATGCGCTGTACATTTAACTGCAGATCCTTAACTATAGAAAACATTACCATAATGTTAAGAAAATTAGAAAAACAAAGAAATCAATATATATGTTAGTGTAAACAGTCATAATTCAATATTTAAATGGTTCCTGTACAAATTCACTGAAAAATCTAAATTTACTTGGCCATATTGAGGCATATTGGTTTTTTTTTTATCCACTATATAAAAATAGTGTCGATATCCCTGCTTGAATTCTCCATTAATGCAGTGTGCCTAATGTAGTGTTATAGAGTCCAAGTCCAAGTACAGTAACTGCTACTAATATTCCTTTCATATATTCAATATTCTGAACCCATGTCACTGGCAAGGCTACTGATCAGGGTCTCGCCAATCTCAGTTTCATATGTTTATAATAGAATTGTTGGCTATGAACCCAGGACTTTTGAGTCAGAACCAAATACTTATCAAATGAGCAACTGGGAAACTTTGAAACCAACTGAACAAACATGCTTGTGACTTCTAAATTGCTGCTGGAAGGGTAAATGTTGCAGCAACTCTCTCTCTATGCTTTTCTTGTTCTCACCCTGCATTTTATATTACAGGTTATATGCAGCATCACATTAAAAACAGCAAGAAAAAAAATCTAGAAGGGACACAAATATCAAACAAACTCAAACTGACCTAAAGGTTGCACACAAAAAATGAGACAGTGCAGGAAATTGAACTCCGGTCCCTGGAAATGAGAGACAGAAGCTCTAACCACAATGCTGCTCCCTATTTACATTGTGAATTGTTTTTAAAGACAAAACTCCAGAAGCTGTACCTAACTAGCTGTATTTTACGTCAAATAAACCTACTCAAATAAAAACAACAAAAACGGAGAAGGCTCATCCTGGCTGGAATTTAAAGGCTGCCATGCTGTCACACAGAATTGCCAAGATAAATGAGATCATCAACATATATTGTGATGTTTTTGCAGGCATGGCTTACTACTGTTGTAAGAGGGAAAAAACAGTCACATAAGGCCTGCTTCTTAAAGAAACAAAAAAAATTTTAAAATCTGTTAAAACTGATTTTTTTTTTTTTTTTTTATATATAAACACAGCTTGAAATAGATATTAAAGACAATAATATGAAATAATATAAAATTGTTTTGTAGTAATATAAATGATAGCTGTTTTTTAGAGCACACTAACAATTTCCAGGAAATGTGCCAGTCATTAATATCATACTCAACCTGGAGGTTCCTACATATCAATAAATGGAGTTTCACCACCTGGCTTCTGAAGAGGATGTAATGTGATGCCCGAGAGAGCGTGACAAAATATTTGGAAAAGATTTTTATTATGAAGTCGTCCCCATGCTCTGCACAAAGCTACCAAACACAGGACTAACAGTGTTCATTCCAGCTTTCAGTTACATCATTAATCTAGTTCTAATATTCATCTTTATTCAAAAAGCAACAAAAGCTTACTTATACAGTTACGAGAACTTAAAACCAATCAAGGGCTAAAATTTAATAAATTTTCCATTGATACTTCCTTTCATACTTCCATTCATACTAGCCTTAAATAATCTCGCCCCATCTTATATATCGGAATGTCTGACACCTTATATTCCAAATCGTAACCTCAGATCCTCAAATGAGTATCTCCTTAGAATTGCAAGAACAAAACTTAAGTGGTGAGGCGGCCTTCTGCTGTTATGCACCTAAAATCTGGAATAGCCTGCCAATAGGAATTCGCCAGGCTAATACAGTAGAGCACTTTAAAAAACACTGCTGAAAACACATTACTTTAACATGGCCTTTTAATAACTTCACTTTAACTTAATCCTGATACTCTGTATGTTCAATTCACCATAATAACTATTCATGGTGGCTCTAAAATCTGTACTGACCCCTACTCTCTCTTCTGTTACTTTTTCCGGTTTCTTTGTGGTGGCGGCCTGCGCCACCACCACCTACTGAAAGCATCATGATGCTCCAACAATGATGGATGGATTAAAAGCCAGAAGTCTACGTGACCATCATCATCAAGTCCTTCCGTGAGAACCCTAAATCCAAAGAGGACTGTTTCATTTATGTTAGGTAGAATGCCCAGAGGGGACTGGGCAGTCTAATGGTCTGGAATCCCTACAGATTTTATTTTTTTCTCCAGCCGTCTGGAGTTTTTTTTGTTTTTTCTGTCCACCTTGGCCACTGGACCTTACTCTTATTCTATGTTAATTAATGTTGACTTATTTTATTTTCTTACTGTGTCTTTTATTTTTCTATTCTTCATTATGTAAAGCACTTTGAGCTACTTTTTGTATGAAAATGTGCTATATAAAAATAAATAAATGTTGTTGTTGTTCCTTAAAATAATAGCTTCCACCAAACCACCAGATTTCACATTTTACTTTTGCAGCCTATATTGTTACATTTTGTTGAATAAAGGACAGCACAGCTTTTAATAATGAATTAAAAGCACTGTTGCAACTGAGCCTCTCCTTTCATATTGGCCAAAGCAACAAACACGAAGTATAAACCTGAACTTTAACAGTATTGACTAATCAATTCCCTCAGGTGCTCTCTACAAAACAAGCATTCAGAATCCACAGCCAGGCACCACACAGGCCCTTCCACAGTCTGTAAAAAGGACATTCAAGGAAAGATCTGATTAAACTAGTTAATGATATAGATTATTCTGATAGTGCTGCAACAGAGTAAATTGATCCCTGAAAGCACAACTAAAAAGCCTAAAGCTATACTAATTTGCAATCTGCCACATTTATTCCCATTTCATTTCCATAGCTTGTTATTTCCCACATGGGGTTAAATGATTTAACAGAGAATAAAATAGATGAAATGGAAACAAAAGTATCCTGTTAAGGCAGTTATTATCTTAAAAATGCTATGCTGAACAAAAATCTTTATTAAATACATAAACATACTACAAATCTTCTTTGTTAACTAAGCATTTTTCAATTATTAGGTCACAAGGAGTCAGGTTCTATTCCTGTGCAGTCTTCATTTACTGTCAGGGCTAAAGAAAAAAAAAAAAACATAATAAAAAATATATTGTTACGTGCATGCAGCTTGTGATGCACTGTATGGGAGCAGAAAGGGTTGAATAAATGCTGTAAGTGATGGGACTGGGTAAAGGGCTCCTATTCTGCAGGGGGTGGATATGCCTCTTAAGAGATGAGTGACAGGAGATTTTAGGAGAAAAAGGAAGGTGCGGCAGAAGGAAGTTAAGAGAAGGGAGTCAGGAGACAATAAGCAGGAGTGCTTGTGATACAGAGAAAAAAGAATGTAAGGGGCAGGACATAAACTGATTGGTAGGGAAAGCTTTCTTTTTATTGTTTTGGAGGTGTGCTCCGTAACCCAAATAATGGCGTATAAGACATGGCACCATTTGTTACAGAACAAAGACTCCAAGTAAAACACAGAAAACTCCAGTACCTCCGAGTTGTACTTGCTTATTATGCTGGTCATTACAATATTACGTGAATTCATTAATTTTGTTAAAACTATATTATATTTTCTTAATATAGTTTTGTTTTGTAAATAAATACAACTGTTTGCTAAACTAATCTAAAGTATATCATTTTTAAAGTAGCTGTTCTGTCCTTGGTCCTGACCTCTGACTGATAATCAAGGTTTACTGTATAATGACCATGATGATTACAGCACATTCTATAAAGTGAATATGCATCTTTAGTGAACTTTGATCTGAAGCCCATGTCACATTAGATGACTTTATCAGTCATTTTTAGTCACAGCCATCATTTACATAATCTTAGTCAATGGGAGGCAGCCGGCAGCATGCTCATGTGAAGATGTTCACCTATTGGATGAGTCCAACTAGTCTGCAACTGACTATGGTAAAAATCAAACCTGTTCAATTTTATCATCAGTCAGAGGGGTGGGCTGTATACGCAGGAGAGATGACAACCAAAGAATGCTCATCCAGAAGTACAATGCATAGAATGTAATGATGAGAAGTAAGGAACACACATGCTCAAGTAGAAGAAAAGCTCATCAGTGTGATGTCTCTTGTTTTATGTACTAAAACGGAATGGAGAAAAAAAAGAAAAAACAAAGGGTTGAGACTGCGATTGAATGCACCACAGCTATTAATCCTTCGCCCAGTGCAGGTACAACACCAGCTCTGTTATTGTGCACTGGGGGCTGCTAACCTTACAAACAAAAATCTGTGTGATGTGTCATACATACCATAACAGAATAGAACATGGAAATAAAGGGCAGACATTGCTACTTATGTCAACTGCAGTGGTAACCCTTCATAAACCACTGGCTCTGTCAGGCAACACCCTATTGTCTGTCAGAAAAAGGTGCGAACATGACTATACTAGAAGATCAGCAGGTCCACAACTAGGAAAATATTTGTAAATTTTAAATAAATAATCGTGCCCTCAGAAGGTGCAGGCTCCAATCAGGTGGAGGTGTGTGCGAGTGCGTTTCGCTCCACAGTTAATTGGAGAACTGGCTGACCACGCCACATACTCATGCAGAGTCGGACAGCTCAGTCAAGCACCTCAGTGATGCCGAGGAGGGAGCAAATCCTTATACCCATACCCAGTTAGGCAGCAGAGGATAAAGGAGCCTGCACGGGACAGAAGGAAGACAGGAAAAGACAGAAGAATGAAAGAACAGAAAGACAGCCAGGAGAACAGCATAATGGGGAAAGACTGAATGATCCAACCAGCCAGCCAGCTAGGGAAAGGCAACACAGTCATTGGCCCCACCAAGGAGCAAAGGATTGGTGCTTGATGGGTGTATCATCCCCGCTGATTATTCTAGAGGAGCGGATATAATTGAGGTGGCGTCCTTACCCCAGGGATCTGAGGTATTCCAGGGGTGTGAGAAGGATAACGGGAGGACAACTGACCGAGAGCGGACTGACCAATGCTGCTCGAGGCAGCCAAGACAGGGGATCAGGTTGGAGAGGACTGCAGTGGCTGAGTGAGCAATGGGTTAGAGAGGGAGAGGAAGTGGAAGTTGTGCTGGGATCATCACATGTAACAATGACCCGATGACTGTGACGGTTTATTTCTTGTTTTAAACACTGGATTTTAAACTCGCAGATTGTCATGGTTTTAAAGGATTAATTATTTATTAATAAAGTATCTATCTATTTATGGACTTCTGAACACTACACTTTTGAAAACCTTTTGGATTGTTTTAATGAAAACACTGTCACTTTATGCACCTATCCCTTGCTGCTACATGTGTGTCCTCATTTGTCTGGTTTGTACGTCGGATGCATTATCAGAGGCCGCAGGTTCAAGAGGCCCCCGGTGCCAACCTACACTGTCACAAAAAGTCACGTAATGTGACATCAGCTTTACCAACATGAAAATAAAATGGCAAAGCATAAGTCACACACATCTGTGTTGTCTTTCTGTTGCAAGACAGATACTTTGAACTTCTTTAAAGGAATACTCCTATGTTGCATGTTGTTCGGATGTGGGAAGAAAGTGCATTACCCATAAACACCAAAACAGATATGGAGAAAATATGCAAATTAAACACATACTAGTGACCAGTTCATGTTCTGAAGCAAGATCCCTAGACCTGTGGGGCTGCAAGGGCAACCTCAATGCAGTTTCCTTTTAAAACTTAACTTTTAATGCCGGCCCTTTTGAGGAAATTAATATAAACTTCATTTCATATTTCTCAAATTTCAGATTGTAGTAAGCATACAGGGAGGAAGTCGGGAAGATACCTTACCCGGATGGGAGGTCCCAAGAATACAGAAAGGCATCCCGGCCAAGAGAAGGAAGGATGTTGCACTCGGGCAAGTCTGCCCTAGGGGATGGATGGACATCCCAGCCAAACATGATTCTAGTAACTTCCCAGGACAGGAGAAAAGTGAAGGACAGAGAAAGACTGTTGCAGAGGGAAATCTAGTTCCCCTGGGCACTATACGGCAGCAGCCCTCCATGACAGTGCCCATTCAGGAACCAGCAGGGAATGCTGGGAGATGTAGTCCGGTAATACAGCCCTGCTGGGGACCATGGGTGCCACAAGGGTGTGCTGTAGGGAGTTGTGCACACCAGTTACTGGGACTTCCATATGACCCCAGAAGTACTTCCATCGGGCAGTGGCCCTGACACCAGAAGTACTCCTAGGTCCTCAATATAAGGGACTGCAGGCCCTTATCCAGGGAAGCAACACTCGACTAGAGGAGGGCAGTGCGGTGGTGAAAGGAGAGGTGATTGAGAGAATGTTTGTATAGAGAGAAGAACTGTGTTTGTGCTACTTTGTGAAGGTACTTTTGGGATATTAAAACCATCCATTTATTGAACCTGAGACTTTGTGTATGTTCCTGTTAGGGTTAGGGGTTCACGGACAGCCCAGTTCCATTACAAGATATACTTTAATTTAGTCTCAAAAACCCAATTTTCTGTTTCTTTCAATAACCCGCCATTATGTAATGCAAGACACAACAGCCAAAAGTATTTTCAGATGATCATCCACAGTGAAAAAAAAGCTCCGGTGTTGGACCCGAAGAGGAACCTGGCTGCCTTTGGCATGCTTTTAATATAAAAGTCAAATTCACATTGTTAAATCAACACACAAAATTAAATTATTATTTAATCTGGCACAAGATGTAGTCCAGGCAGTGAATCACACTCTTCAATTATACATAACATAAGCACACTTTTTTCAGCCATTGTTCATTCTTGCAGACTTTTTTTCTTTACTTAAAACACTCATCATTAAATTCAAAATTGAATTTATAGTAGGGCCGTCAGATCAAAAGTCACTATTTCCATATAATTCAAAAATATTTTTAAAATGTCAAAAAGAGAGGTTGCTTGTTTTGCTTCACATTTATTACCTTCAAATAAAAGATCATTTTTGCGCTTCTATAATCAAACTATTGCATCATTCGCTTACATCACATTACTAAAATGGGATTCTTATTTAGTAAAGATCATTCCACATTTTAGAAGTTTTGAAGAAGAAAAAAAAAAAAAACTCTCTGTTGTTAGATCTGTAGTTACACTATTTTAAACACTTCTCTGGGTCACTAAAAGTTGCTCTTGACTCTGTTCCAGTTCATTTTTGAACCCAAGATCCAAGACTTCTTGCTGTCTTATACTACAAATGTTAAGCACCCATTCCAGCAAGCAAAATGACAATGGAAGCTAACTGCCATATTTTCAATTTTCTTTGTATTATTATAGAGGTTTTAAAATGATCATTTTTAAAAAAAAAAAATTTTTTCAGAATTATGAATTCTCTTAGTCACACCTCAGCCAAAGAGCAGAAAAAGAACAAGTTTCCTCCGTATGCACTGCTCTGATTTTCTAGAATTATTTATTTTAAAAATATTTTAGAAAAAATACGTGTTTTGCCTGTTGTGGGCATATAACTGGGTGACTTGATGTGTGGATTACGTGACACGAGTAGCATGATATTTTTTTATGGCCGTTTTAATGTTGTTGTCATTCAGTGTTGGTCTTCATAGACACCACTTCTATCAGAATTTCTGTTATCTCGATTCTTTTGGCTTTTGTCGATGGTCTTATGTGTAATGCAGATGCTGAAACTGCACATAATAATCTAGACGAGGTCTCACATGAGCACTGTAAAAGGTAAGCATAATAGGGCTGAAAATCAAAATGATATGTAGACACCACATGGGATGGACCGGCATTTCAGCCAGAAGAGGGGATGGTTCCTTATCCAGGCAGGAGCCTCCTAGAAGTCAGACAGGCATACCAACCAGAGAAGAGAGATGTACCAGACCCGGAAGAGATGGCCAGAACAGATGGACATATGGACAGCCCACTGGAAGTGGAAGAGGTTGCTGGGGACTTTCGGTTCCCCTCAGACGCTAGATGGCAGCAGCCCTTCATGACAACGCCCATTCAGGAACCAGCAGGGAATGGTGGGAGATGTAGTCCAGTAATACAGCCCTGCTGGGGACAACGGGTGCTGCAAGGGGGTGCTGTAGGGAGATTCGTTCCCCAATTTATGGGACTTCCGTGTGACCTGGAAGTACTTCCATCAGGCAATAGCCCTGGCACTGGAAGTACTCCCGGGTCTGTAATAAAAGGGACCGCAATCCCTTATCCAGACTAGTCCAAGCTGGGAGGACGTGGAGCAACACTCAACTGGAGGAGAGCAGTGTGAAGATGAAAGAAGAGGTGAATTGTGGAGGGAGAGAGAAATTTGCCCAAAACAATATGGCAACCTAATGTAAACAAAATTCCAATACAGTAATCCAGAGAACTGTCAAAAAAGGAGGAGGAGGTCACAATATCCAGTGATACATTATCACAAAAGCACAAACAGAGCAAAAAATGCAAGCAAACTCACCAACTCCCAAGCACACTGAATGAACCACCAGAAACAGTGGGAACCCCTCATCTTTAAAGGATCTCAGTCAGTGAAGGAACCCTAGCTGAAATATAACATGCGTCTTTCATTGATGATTCAACAGATCATTGAATAGGAACAAAATACAACTACTACATGCATCAAATATTGATCTCATGTACTACATACACCCAGTCCTTTATCAAGGAAATTTTTGTACTTTTATTCAAGATTTTGCAGTACGTTTGTTCCAAAAACTATTTATTTCAAACATTTTTAAAATGGCATTTGGTAATCCTAGTGAAAATTTCCACACCAGTGTTTACATTTATATCAGACTTCACATAGTATTTCATTGATCTTATTCACTTCTCTGTTAAAAAAAAAAATCCATGCACCCATTCATTACCAAACCCAATTAAAACAATTCAGGTTCAAATTTACAGGAGCCTATAATAAGAAGCATCGGGTGGAAGAAGGAAGCCGGCATCTGATTGTTCCCTAGGGTTATTACACATGGCTTCCATTATTTTATGTTCGGATAAAAGCATATAATACACCGAGAAGTATATCAAATAAAGTAACCAAATAATAAATTGGTCATCTGCTTGTCTTCAGGCCAGACAAAACATATTGCTTCATGGATTCAATGAGGCATCAATAGTGCAGCAGAGAGATGTTATTGGTCCATGTCAGCTCAGCATTTAAATGAATTTACAGCAACAGTCGTAGAACCACTCCAGGATTTTCATAGCCTTAAGTCATTATCTGACTAAAACAGCAAATTCTCCAACAGATGCACTGTTGCCTCAATGTTATAGACCTTAACAGCAATGATTTTCAAATGTTCCCCAGCATTCAATTTCATCAAGCCAAAACTTTGTCAATAGGTCCATATTTTCCTAAACAAAATGAATGAAGTGATTTTTGTCTTTTTCACAAAGACATAATAAAATAAGTTACTTCCTTCTACATATTATCTTATTCTTTTCCCTGTTAAAATGTGTGTGCTACCATACCACATGGATATGGAGGATATCATGATGCGTTCTATAATGAATGTGCAGAATCGGACAAGAAGATTTTGTCAGAATCCAAATTTTCTCAGGTGTTGTGATGTGACATTTTGCATATAACTTGATAAATATTTTGCATGTCTTTATTTGTAGTTTAGGCAAAGCAATGTAATATTAGTGTTACATTACTGATAGTAACAGTAATGGTTTGATGGTTTAAGAACCCTTTCCCCCCACCAGGACTCAGTCTCTTTAAATTTTATGACAGGATTTGGGGGAAGTGCCTTAAACCAGTTTGGCAAGTGTCTCTCTGCTAAAGTCTTTCAACCCCCATAGGAAAGCCAGGCTGCCTAACCGCCAAGCTTTACCTTAACATATGGTTTTGGGGGATGGCAGGTGTTAAGATGTTTTCTGTTCCCCCATTGGTCTGAAGTATGGCTGTTTGGAAGTGGCTTTTATCAGAAGTCTTTAAGTACCATGACGCCGCATTGGCTCTAGGGGTTGGACAAAGAATCTATAAATTTGCTTGCTTAACTTAACTCTCTCTCTCTTACCAAACTGATGAACTAAAAGGACAACACAATGGAGAGCACAGCTCGGCAGCCATATTGAAACAGGCATGTGGTCTGTTCTGAAGAAAGCTGACCACAAATGATGCCTTATCTAGAGACATTTTTAAGTAACTAACAGGTCTGTGTGCCACCTGAAAGTACACATCGCCATTTAATCAGGTTGTATGGTTGCCAATATTCAAATGTACTTTGCATATTGTTATTATTTATGAATATTATCAATAATACATTGTTTAAATTGTAACTTAACTCCTGCTTGTCTTTTACTACACCTAATTGACTGAGGTTATAGATGTAGGAGGGAAGGTGGGGAGAAGTTATATACTATAATACTTTATAAACAGTGGTAAGTTTGTGAGATTTGAGGCATTCTGACCGAGGCTACATACTGTATTAATAATACAATAGGGGAAAGTAGAGCAAAATATTATTCTACCAAGACAAAACATAGGGAAATACAGCCTCTGATATGCCTTAATGATAGAAATGGTCCTTGTTAATATGTCATAATAGGGAGCTACAGATGTACAATAGGCAGTTTGGAATTTAAATCAGTCAGTTATAGCTTTATAGCAAAATTATTGTACCTCTAGTTGCTATAGTATGTAGTTAAGGGCCAGGATGACAGGGTCTTGGCAAAGTAAGTATATGAAAATAGTGCTTAAAGGAGGTCAGTACAACAACATTCAAAGCAACAGGTATGTAATTTCGACAACTTGTTTCAGCAGACTTTGGTTCTGGCATTCTAGCAGTCAGTTTAAATCACTATGACATTTTAAATAAACTGAGAAAGTTGTTAGAATTAGCTGTACGCACAACAGACTGAGCATAATGTGGCCGACATCATCAGGGCTGACATCATCAGGACATGCAGCTTTCTTTTTATTTAGTGTTCTGAAGACATCCTCTTCTGTGATTAAGATGAGGGAAAAAATGGAGGAGGCAGAGGTGGGAAGTTAAGAGTGTATCTGAATTACTTCAAGAAGGATTGAACTCGACTAAGCTGGTTTAAGAGCTTTGAGTCATTTTGTAATTGGGATAGAGTAGGGTTTTTTTTTTTGTAGTTTGTCATATTCACCAGATATTTCTATATCATGTATTGTGATGTCTGGTTTAAACTAACATTCTATAGTTTGGCAATGGCTGTGCCTAGTTTATATTTTGTTGTATTGTACTATTGATTAACGCCACTGATAGAGACTGAGTTTTTCATTCTTTGAAAACCAGCTTTTATTATCATTACTTTTTTGTTAAGAACATATAATTATTCATAAACGTTTATGTGTGATGACAAAACATTCTTAGTGTGTGCTCATCACTGGTCCTCGACGCTGCTTTGAAAATTTTCCAATCAGGGCAGTCAATACGGTCCCTCAATATTTCATCAACCGCTGCCAGCTGTGACTTAACATCGACTTAGGTTTGTTGAATTTGACTTTTTCTTTATACTGTATAATTGAAAAAGGAACAACATAACATGGCCAGACCTGTTCTGCAGTAGGTCCATAGGAAAAAACAGGAATGACTAAAAATCTCTAAGGCTGTTAATGGCGAAATCTTTCCAAAGAAGAGATACAGTATGTTGTGTTAGTTCAGAAACCATCAGATTTGTGTAGTAGTGGAATGTACTGTAAATGGTAATGAGATCATCAGAAGCAAATTATCTAGCCAGGTAAAAAGGTTTCCAGTTCATACAATGGAATTCTACATTCGTGAAACAGAAGCTGTGTAGTACAGAAATATTACTGTTCTAAATTTAATTTACAATGAAACATATACTGCCTCTTTGGATTTTAAGAGAGTTTTACTATCCTATCAATTCTGAAGACAGAGAAATCCCAGAGGTTTCTGCCAAGTCCAAAACTATTTGGTCCATACATAGGGCAAATGACTTGAAATTGGCAACAAACATTTGTACCTTTTATACTTGAGTGATTGAACATTACACAGCAGGTATGATGATGAGGATGAACCATTAGACTGTCTCCTAAACTTAGCCAACCGTAGATGCTAAATTTTCTTCTCTCCCTTTATTTATCTGTTGCAGACACAATACTGTGAAAAAGTAACCCCAGGTTTTAATGTTAATTTTGTTTTAGATGATTATTTGTTTATCTTGTGCATTTCTGTGAAATAAAGTAAAATTGGAATCAGGGGATGGGAATATTCTCTCATCAGACTGGACGGACCAGCACAGACTCCACTACAGAATGCACAGAAGTTTCAGCACTTTTCACATTCATCATCAGAGACATGGTCACTGAGGATCACAAACTGCTTTCTACCCAGCAAACAGTCCATCATCCAGGACGCCATAAGCTCGTACTCCAGCATATCTCTGAGTTTAACCCTTAACAGAGATGGCTGGATGGTACTGAAGCCACTGGTGAAATCAAAAAACAATCGCCACAGTTGGGAATAAGCCTTGTGGACAATCGCCTTTATCCAGTTGGGAATAAGCCTTGTGGAGTTGACAGATAATCACATCCTCACTCCAATCTTTGCCAATAGGCAAACTGCAGTGGGTCCAAGAGTTCTTACACAAAAGGACTCATATAATCCATAACCAGCCTCAAAGATCATCATGAGGTGTGATATTAAGGACCACTGATATGTAGTCTTTAGGTGAAGAGGAACCTGCCATCTCTGGAATTGGAACAATATAGCATGTTGTCCTCTTTCCTGAGCCTTAGTAGCAGGCTGAACAAATAGCAGAAAATACTACAACGTATGTTGGCAAAGGCCATAAGTACTCAAAAACTAACCTGTAGACTGTTAGATGACTGAATGGTCTCATCTTAGTTCTTAAATTTCATAAATTCTTATGAAAAAGCAAACCACCTAAAAAGAATAATATATATAATCACTAAAACTAAGAAGAAGATTAAAAGGTTGCGTCAACAATGACTAAGTGACCACTCTAATGATTGGAAAAACATATCCTTCTCAATTTAACAAGTGAGGAGGGTAAATTCACTCTAATTCATTCTGGCATGTAAGACTCCTGTATTTCATTGCCTGAATGTCCTTGAGCAAGCTTTGTAAGAACATATTGAAAGGAATTTTCTAATCATCCATCTATACATTTTCTCAAAATTGCTCTATTACAGGGTTGCGATATTTTGGAAGCCCTGCTGGCAGTACAAAATACTAGGCAGGTGTAACAATCGCATAGGATACAGGTTTATTAATAGACATATTCACATGTCAACACCCATACTCACTCAGACTGGGTCATTAATTAACCTATTATGAACATATTTTAGATGTGAGAAGAAAAACTAACAAACACAGACCAAAGAAAAGCAAGCAAATTTTACACAGGCAGTGACCAGGCTAAGGTCTGAATACAGATCCCTGAAGCCACACAGCACCAATGCTAACCACTTAATTCCTAGAAAAACAAAAAAAAAGGAAAATAGATTAGAAAAATAAAAAGTGAACCTTTTACATCTAGCCAAAGTTCAACTAATAGTTTTCTTTCTGAAGATCTACTTTATACAGTTACCCATTTCAAAAAATAGTTGCATCTGAAATAGCCCTGACAAAATATGTTTCTCTCTGTTAAACACTACCAATGACCTTAAGTAGAAATGCCAGACAGCCAGAATTAACAATGTTTCTAGTGGTCACTTACTTATATGGCTCCACTCCAGTGAACACAAATTATATTATCACTGCTTTCAACAAAGCCACAAATAAATATAGAACCCTTGTCTCCAGAGAACATGATTCTAAGCAAAGACACAAAAAACAGAGTTCCATTCTCAAGTAGGTATGAGCAACCCTGGATTCCAAACAAGCTTTTGGGCTGACACTTCAAAGCCAGTTTTTACTTTTTCCACTTAGACCCAAGGATTAAATAAGACCGCTGCTTAGTCACTTTTAATAGGACCTCATTTTTTGTGCCGCATCCAAAGTAAAGATCATAACATTAAAACCCTTTGACAGAGTCACATGCTCAGTATTATATTGAAATTGAACCTGTAAGCCACCGGTACCAAGTACTGTACTACCTTTAAATCTATCATAGTTTTTTCTAGTTGTTTTTAACAATGGAGCTAACTTAAAAGTCATAACTGCATCAGGTCTGGAGTAACAATTGAAGTTTGTTCTATTTTAAGTTATTGTCAAATGCAGTTGGAGCTAAAGCTGTGGCTAAAATAGATTTACTGAGCTTCAGCAGAAAACAAAATTATTTCATTATTAATGTGCCTTGTTTAAACAAGTAATGAGCAAGTAACTAAATAACAAAAACAGAGTAGGCCGTGGGACATGTACTGGTAAATACCTTATATTTTGCCCCCTTATACTAATAGAGTTTAAAAAAAAAAAACAGCATGCCATGGTGCCAAATGCCCAGAACATACCCGAAACATCTATCTCAGGAAATGAGATCAGCCCTCGCCAAATAAGGTCCATTACACACAGATAAGCCAGGATGAAGGTCATCGATTCACTGTCTGTACTTTTTGTCACAAGCTCAGAGATGAAAAGACCCTAAGACTGACTAGATCAAGGAGCTCCAGTTCAGCAAGCTCATTACTTCACACTAAATAAATACACTTATTACACCTCCTGTTTCTTTCCTATGAATAAATTGTGGATCGGCTTTGATTGCAAGAGATTCCTCAGACTTCAGACTTTCATTTTTCTTACTTTCTGTGTGAGTTAAGTTCAATATATTTTCCTTGCCTCTTGGTTTCCCAATTCTTTGTTTCCATCACAAAACCCAATTTAAATTATTAATCAATAGATCTAGTGCACTCAAACTAGCAATTTACGGCATGGTTTGGTCATCAAAATTGATGGGCAATAAAATTAGTGATACAAAGGAGTTCTGCAATATATCATTGAGACAAACAAATCAGAAATCAGGATATATTACTTTTTTGGCAACTTTAGGTAGGGTCGTAATGATAACAAAAAAATGAAAAAATAATAATGCAGATTAGGTAAACAGTTATTCCGGCATTGTCGGTTAAGGTGGTTTGGGATAGGGGTTTGATTTTGGTATAGGTTATGGTACTGTTGTAGTTTATTTTATATAAACAAAAGGTTTGAATTAATTTTATTGGCATAAAAGTGATTTTTTATTTAAACAGATTCAGTTCAGTTCATTTTTATTAAATTGTGCTTCATGGGTATATTTTGTTTGGAAAAACTGATTTTTTTTATTTAATAAAACAATTCCAAGGAAACAGTAGCCTAAATAACATAAATAAAAGGCTACAGTTTGTAGCAGTTTGGAGGAATCAATCATAACAAAAAGGCAATCAGACATTTTAAAAACCTAAGGAGTCTGGAGGTTAGTGGTGAGGCCACAGACAAAGAAGTGGAAGTGCGGGGATTGTGTTTTAAGTATGTCCATAAATTTCTCATTCTTTACAATTTAATGACTGCCTTTTTGAAGCATTTCCGACAAATAGCCTACTTCAGGTTTCAGAGTTTATCGTCTAGTTTGAAACCAAACCAATTCTAAATTATTGAAGTTACATTTGACTTCAAAATAATACGCATTCTCAATGCCACTCTGTGTTATTATTTTTAACAAAGGTCACTTACAAGATAGCATCCATTTTACCCAAGGCACTGTTACTGTGATTAGGGAGTTTTGGTCAATTTAAGTAGTGACACCTATGGGCTGTTGAGTGCTGCACATTTTATTAGATGTTCATATTGTAAATGAATATTTTAATTGCTACTAATTGGGTACATTTTGCCAATGCAGCATACTTTGATCTTTTGATCTATTGGTCACATTTAGCTATCCAAAATAAAAATGAATTCAGATTTTACAGATTTTCTATTATATATTCAGTCCTTATTTAAGTTAGTTCCATTATGACTCATATTCATACTGTTATAACACATAAAGAGTTTAACTTGATGCTTGCAATTTGCAGGCACTGTCATATTAAAGCCAAATATTCCAGCATGCCACAAAGTAGGAACTTCCCTACAACTTCAGCTGACAATAGCGCCTGAAGACTGGTTTGTACCAAGTACAGAATTCTCAACACACACAAACCAATTACATTAAAAGAGAAAACAAAGATGTTAGAAACCTCTGCTGAAAATCTGCTGTTACAGTTGGCTGCAGTGTTGTCTAGCTCCTGTGGATGCCTCTATCCCTACGTAAAGTGTAAATCTAGCATGAGCTGTAATGGAAGAAAAACAAAAGAAAAGGCAAAACACACTGATTTCCACTAAAATAATGTGGAGCATCATTTATTTTCTCCCCATGGTTATTTTCATCATTATTGTAGAAATGAATTATGATTAGCATGATTTATATGTGCATAAAAGTCTACTAATTTTAACAATACATTAACCTCCTTGGTATTAACCTTGAGGCTCTCCTGGGCTCTGAATCCTACGTAAAGACTGTTAACCTCAAATGTCTCTCAGGATGTTGCTGCTGTGATCGAATGCACAGTGTTAAGCCCAAATAACTCTCGGGACAGTAATCTACTGCCATCCAGTGGATAAATTTAACATTATGCTGCAAGATATCATTAATATTTCGATGTATTTTTCCACTCTAAGGTAATTCAATGTTTATGAGTGGGGTGGAGTCTTCAACCAAAACCCAGTGACGTGTAAATGAGAAGCTGTAAAGCCAGTTTGAGAACAAACTAAAACTTAACCATTAGTCAAAGGGATAGTCATGACAATGTGAATTGCTCATCAGAAGTTGACACGGATAGTGAAGTGGTGCATACAGCACCTTACAACCAAACTGCCATGATATGCCTGGCAAATTCACAATGGTGCAAGTAGGGGTATGTCAAAAAGGCAAAATGGATGCAATCAAATAGAGAGACAAGAAAGAAGTTAGCCCCCTAAACACTGTACACAATGAAGCTACTCTCAATGTTTGTGCCGGGGGTATGGGGAGGTCACTAAGCCTTGCTCCGTTGTAGCTTACAATAACACAAAGGGCATATCAATCATGTGGAACAGGCACTGACATCCTAGACTCTATTGTGCAAGCAAGAGAAACATATTATAAGTGCACAAAGAAACGCACTTCTAATGTCCCAATTGCAACATGTGATGCTGCATTGATCACGGTTTGAAAACATACATATCACACAAAAGATGTGTACTAAATCTGCATGTGTACAGCAATGAACACTAGACATGCCTTCCCTACTGTATCTACAGTATGTTGAGGTTTTGGTATTTATATATTTTTGTTACAACTAATAATATTTTTTCTTGTTGAAAAAAATTTTCAAAAGTTTTCAGCTCATTTTTGTGAGGTAAACATAATTCTAAGGAGGGTACTGTACATGTAAATTTTTGCAATGTTCATTTAAAGTTCTTGGGGCTATAAAAATGTAAATTTGTAAATATTCAAGCAATAGTTTGAATATAACACATTTTAATCTCTAATTTTGGTTTAAAGCTACAGTATAGCAAACATCTGGGCTTATCTCACAAGGACACACCAAATTTAAATTTTGATGATATATCAATGCGTTACCGTACCATACCTCATTTAATAATCTGGTTGGATACTCCATATTTATTTTTCTTTTGTGTATTATTTCATTTTATTTACAATGATCCTTTTTTGTTAAAACAGCCTCTGACATTCTGTCTTTCCATTTTATGAATGCTGCCATCTTTTTTACATTTGACTGGGCCGTTCCTGACTAAGTGATGTGGCAATGTGATGTTGCAAGAGAATTTCCTTTTCTCTGTGTAAGATGGCTGCATCTAGGATTCTTCACCAACATATTTAAATTTGAACAAAACAAAAAAGCATTCAAGGATCTCAGTTATAACTAGGGAATCACGATTTTAATTTACGTGGCGAGGTCTTGCTAGGTTTATTTTTATTACACTGATTTGGGTTAACTCCTTAATGATTCTTCACCCTCAAATCTTACCTTCTGAATATTACTTCTCAATTTTTTTTTTTTTATTTTGTCCTCTTGAACATGCCTATTCCATCTCCCACAACAACCTAGTATTGTGAGTCTTTCTGTGGAGACTGTTGAGGTGTCTGAAATCAGATTCTATAACTAAAAATAAGATTTAAGTAGGATGGATTGAGTCAAGAAGTTTTTATATAAGCCAGAGTTGCGTCTGTAGGGATAGGATTTCAGCTTTAAATGCTACTACATAAAACACATGCACAAAAGTTAACCATGATTTTAATAGCAGCTCGTTTTGGAAGAGTATACTGTAGCTTTCACTACTCACCATCCTTTTAACTAATATGTCCAATACACCACAGACTTTATTAATATCTTTATACTTACATTTTCAACAACATTAACTGTCCATTTATCTATGTATATATTTTTTTCTCTCAGTTAAGAGTTTTTTCCTCAAGTATGAAAATCTGATTGTTTTTAGCTCATCTATTTTTTGCTAGCTATTATGCTGTTTATTGCTTGAAGATCTTTAAAATGGTCATTAAGATACATTGAGAGTTATAATGGCAATATTAATGTAGAAATGTTTTAATCATATAATGTTATTTTCAGCAAAATGCTAATGTGGTGCAAGAAAAATATCCTTCACGCTGGATAAGATCTGGAATTGTCTCTTTAAAAGATAGTTATAAGAGAAGGAAAACATGTATTTTACCACTTTTACAGAAGATATATCAAACGCTTAACATTTCGTGCAAAGCAGCCCAGTTTACTAGAAACGGGTCTAGCAAAAATAACCTAGCCTTGTCCATGCTGCCCTTAATCTGATTCTACTTCCCTTCATGGACATCTCTGAGTCTGTGAAGAAAATTTGAGAGAAAAAAAAAGAAAATGTATGTGTTATTGCATAAAGTACTGGTGCTGGGCCAATTCATTTTGTGCTTGCATGCTCTACAGCCTGTATTGTGGTGGCCAATCCTATAGCCTTGAGCAAATGTGTTTTTATCTCTTAACTTTTCACATGTGAAGAAGTGGATAACCTACCAAAAGTAAAGGTGACTGCAAAGAAGGTACTTAGTGATCTGGAAATTGTAAAGGGATAAGTGCTGCTTGTATTAGAAGGACTGATTTCAAACAAATTGCCAGGACTGGGCAAAATTTATCCTAGAGTACTTAAGGAGGTAAGTGAGTGCATATACAGTCTGCCCTCCATATCCACGGGGGATTGGCATGAACCTCTACAGATAAAATTACCATTTTATATAAAGGCTTTAGCGGATTGTAAGTAATCTTTAGATTTATAATACCTGATAAAATGTAAATGATATGTAAATAGTTGTACAGTACTGTATTGTTTAGGGAATGAAAACCTTGGCAAGTGACATTTTTCAAAAGATCTTTTTATTTTCTCATCTCTGAAGGATTGCTTTGATCACTTACTCGATTATGAGTGATTTTTTCTCAGAAACAAAGAGTACACACAATGTGACACCAACAGCCTCACAGTGCTTTACAGTCGGTATTGCGGACTGAACAACTTTTGTTTAAACTAACACAGGGCAGTGCTTACTGCTGTGCGCACATTTGTCACTGTCAATAATAATGATTATTGCGTTTGATACTATAGTATTTACAGTGTACTGATTACCAACAGGCAGTCTGTGTGCGTCAAAGCTATTTCTAACCTGCACAGCTTTTACACAACCTTACAGTTTAAAGCCAGTGCCCTGGCCACGAGTCAGCATGATGATAGATGGTCTCACTTTGATTGACTTATTGAGGAGCAGCGGTTTAAGGAAGTCCAATTTTAATTCAACGTTTTGGTTGGTAATTGTTTAGTTTTCTTTGTTCGAGTGTCGTTATTTTCCAGAATATGTGAATGTCATTTGCGTTGTTTTAAGAGCTGCAGTACTGCAGAAAGTGTAAAGACAGAAACCATTTCCCTCCTTGGCGATTAGCTGAGGTAGGATAGGTGAGCAAGAAACTGGTTTCCTTTTAAAAAGGCGGTGCCTGTCAATTGATCTCTAGAGTAAAGCGAGGATGCTTCATGTGAGCAGAGGTAGACAACTGAAGAGAACTGTGCTGGCTCCAAAATTGGCCGCTATATAGGAGCTGTAAGTTTACTCCAATGAGCTATTCTATTCAACTCCTATAAACAGCAGGGATTGACTGCAAAATCATTTCATTCATATGGATTTAGTGTAGTGCTCTGTATGTGGCAAATTCAAATTTTTCTTTTCAGAACTTTCTGGATTTTTTTTTCCTGAATATTTCTGATCTGTGATTGGTTGAATCGGCACGTGTAGAACCCACAAATATATACCATAGTATATAAATCCTTGATGCATATTTTCCCAAAACACTCAGCACTTTAGATATTTCTAAGGAGTAGAAAACAGCAGATATTATCCTATTATATAAAAAAGGGTGACTAGGCAGATACAAATAACTATAGGCTAGTAAGTTTTACCGTGAATCATGGGTAAATTAATGGAAAAAATTGTTATGGAAAAGTCTGAGTATCATATAGCAAGAACAGGTGTGTGAGTGAGCAGAAACCAGAGGTTCAGATGGGGGATGTATTTCACGAATATGCTGAAATTCTATGAAGAAGCAAAAAAGCATGCAGTCACAGTGGTACATATTATATTACTTTTGATAAGCTTTTGAAGTTAGACATCAAACTAAAAGAACTGGGAATTTAGAGTGCTGTGTTCAACTGGGTGAAAAATTGTGTCAAGAACAGAAAGCAAAGGATTATTGTGAAATGATCAGGTATTGTGGCATTTGGGTACTGCAGAGAACTGGACCCAACCTAGCATTTCAGATGCTATTTAATGCTTTTGATATCTAATAGAATCACACGGAGTGGAAGGAGTTCTGGAAACTTCGGTGAAAAAGACATACTAAAAATACAAGTACATTACGATTAAGGCCATAGAGGGGTGCATCACCCTTTTGTGGTCTGTTTTTAAACTCAGCAACAGAAGTCATCCACTCCGTTGTGAATACTCTAAAGATGAATCACTCTGAATGCTTTTGTCTTCAACCAGGGAACTTTGGATCTAAAGACATGTATCTTTTGTGGACACGGAAAGCTGGGCCTGCTGTACTGAAATGTTAGTACTTTAAATATAAGCCTGTGGTACATCTGGACAGTCTCACCATCTTACTACCACCTACAAAACTGTTATTGACAGCAGCAGTTCATTATCGAAGCTAGAAGTTCTTATGTGTGTTTAAGGGGTTGTTTTATGTTTATTATATTTTTTTTCTTCTTAGTAAAGATTTTAATTTCCCCTTGGAGAAAAATAAAGTACATCTATTCTAATTAATAGTTGCCACAATGTTGGAAACATACAATTGTCTAAAATGTCTTTGTATGCTGTTATATTAACCTTACCTTTTACTGGAACCACAATGCATAGCCAAAACCCTGAAAATAGCCCCATACCATTATCCCTCCTTCACCAAAAGATACTGTAGACACCATGCAGTCCACAACAAGCAGTTCACATGGCATCTTCCAAACTCAAATTCATCCATTAGACTTCCTGGTAGTGAAGTCTGATTAATCACTCCAGAGAGTCCAGTGTCCAATGTCTGTGTGCTTTACACAATTTCAACTGATGCTTGGCACTGTATATAGTGAACTTGGGCTTGAATACAGCTGCTCAGATATTGAAATCCATTTCATCAATCTCCTAACACATAGTTCTTAATGATGCTTACAATATGAATTTAGAACTGTCCTGTGAGTGATGCAACAGAGGATAGTTGGTTGTTATATGTTATGCACTTCAGCTCTTGGTAAGCCCACTCTGTGATTTGGCACAATTAACAACTTTGTGGCTAAGCCATTGTTGCTCCTAGCTGCTTTCACTGCACAATAATTGGACTTACAGTTTACTGGGATAGATCTAGCAAAAAAGAAACTTCACATACTGACAAATGGTAAAGAAGGCCTCCTATGACAGTGCCTGTTTAAAACCACTGAGCTCTTCAGTACAACCCATTCTACTGCCAATATTTGTCAATAGAAATTGGCTAGGAGTTTGATTTAATGCACCTGTTAAAAATCAGTTGGCCGAAACACCTGAAATTAACAATTTGAAGGGGTGTCCACGTACGTTTGGCCATAAAGTGTACAGCACCTCCACTTTATCAGTTCCTATTAATGACTTCTGTCTCTTTTTGGAGTAAATAAGCAGCAACAAATCCGGAGTACTACCTGCAACAGGAGTGACAGAAAGCAGTAACATTTTTTTTCCCTTTCAAATATAAAATGTTTTATCTGACTTTCATGAACACAAACAGCATCTCACTTGTCAAATTGCAAATTCTGCTTCTTATAAATTATGGTGACATAAACACAAAATCACTTAATAATAATGTCCCCATACACTCTAATAATTAACTTTTGCCATTAATACAAATTATTCAAAATGTTTTTCTGTCTCCATTGAATTTTTTTTCCCTGTATCATTACTAGGAGATTATCATGTGCTCATTCCGTACACATGACTAGTGGTGAACAGTGAAATAAGCAAAGTGTTTTTCACAGCATATATGCTATGTTTGCCAAATATTTTCCTGAACATTCACCTTAAATTAACTACCCAACATTCCATGATTTTAAAGTTTGGCAAAGTTTCCAAATATTTCCACAATTTCACCAATCTCACAGTTTAGTAAATTCCATGAAGTTCCCTTATTACTGTACGACTATAGCAGAAAAAGAACACAAGTATGAAATACTGTACAAAAGGGATGCACATTCTAATTTAATCAATGTAAATTCAAGCCTACACTTGAATGTTTAAAAACATTATTTTGAATTACAACAGCAGATGAGAAAGAATGATAGAAATTTCACATAATCACTACTTTAAAAGCAGAAAAGCCCCAAAGCCCATCTCACATTGCACCCTCCTCCTTCATGACTCCAGTATAAGAAACTGATAATTTCTCTGACTAAGTATTCAAATGAGAAATGCCTTATACTTTTCAATTTCTTTGTCCTGCAATCTGCAGTTTAACTTTTCCCAATCGTCATTCATACAATAATTTAATCAGTTTTTTGAGCAGCTTCAGTATTGGGAAACTTCAAGAATGCTCAGTGTTGCTCTCTAAGGTTTCCTCTTTGAGAGAACAAACTCTTTCATTGTATGTATTACACAATGTTAAAGCAAATATGATTTCAGATTGGTCTGCCATTTCTCTCCCACCATCTTTCAGACTACGGCGCATTACAAGAGTTCCTCAGAAAATTTTACTTATGCATGCAGTTACGTAGGTGCCTTCAGACCACATCAAAATGTAGAACCTTCTGACCTTCTTTCTCGTTTAGTGTTGGAAGCAACTGTCCTCAGAATACTTTGTTTTAGAGTTAACCTTTGAATGCCTACAGCATTCAAAAACAGCCCATTTGAAAGAAGTTCCAGATTTATCAAATTCATTTCAAATTTTCTTTCAGCTAATCATCTGCACATGAAGTCTTTACTCCAACACATTTTACAAATGATTATTATTATATTTGTGTTGACTTCAATAATGATTTTGACTAATGGCAGAACAGACTAACATATTAATGTACAAGAATTATCAATGTAAAAACTGTAACTGGAGGAAAATCACATCAGCGTCAGACTTTATTAAAATGATACAAATCACACCCGTTTTCAGCATCTTAGTACTTGCAATGCAGAGATGCAGTGAACCAAAAACTTTTCCAAAAATTGTATAAGATTATTCCTATGTGGAAAATACCTACTGCTTTGACTTTTAAATAATGAAAAAACTTGTTTACTTTTACTAAATATTACTTATATAAATCCAAATAAGGTGACTTGTGTACTCTGTGATCTGCAATACTACCTCAAAGCTCAAGAAAGACCAGAGTTTAATTCCCATAAGATGAATTACTTGCATTTACAAATACACTGAAAAATGGTTCTACACACCACACCGGGAAGATCATAGTCTCTAAAATAATGAAGGTGTAAGATTTATTTTTCTTCACTGAAAACATCAGCTATATTTGTTTCTAAAAACATCAAAAAGAGTATGTGCCAATTATCTAGTTGTGTAATATACAAAGTTAAAATGTCCTATCATTTTATACATCTTTCAAGGGGCATAGAGTGCCCATAAAAGTATCCCCTCCTAGAGGTTTTTACATTTTATGGTAATACAATATTAAATAAAAGCAGATGGAATTTGGCATTAACAATAATTACAAATACAAAACAAAAAAGAATTTCTCAAATAAATATTCACCCCCTTCAAGTCAATATTTAGTAGATGTACCTCTGGCTACCAGGAGAGCACCGAGTCTGTGTTCACAGGTCTTTAACAGCTTTGCACATTTGGACACCGCAATTTGTCCTTTTATTGTTCTTCACAAAACCGCTCAAGCTATGTCGAATTACATGGGAGAATGCAAGTTAAAAGCCTTTTTCAAACACAGTCACAAATTCTCAATTGGATTCAGATCTGGACTCTGATTTAGCCACTCCAGGACATTAACATTGTTGTTTTTAAGTCATTCTTCTGTAGCTTTGTCATTATGCTTGGAGACTTTGCCTTTCTGGACAACAAATCTTTTCCCGAGCCACAGATTTTCCTCCAGGATTTCCCTGTATTTTGCAGCATTTATTTTACCCTCACAAGCCTTCTAATGCAGAGAAGCATCCCCATAACATGGTGTTGCCACTACTGTGCTTCATGATAGAGATGGTGTATTTTTAATAATGTGCAATGTTCAAATATGGCTTTTACTCTCATGGTCATAAAGCTCAATTTTGGTCTAATATGACCATAGAGCCTTCTTCCAGCTGACTTCAAAGTTTCTCATGTGCTTACTATCAAACTCTAGTGGAGATGTTCTGAGCTTGTTATTAAAAGTGGATTTCTCTTTGCCACTATCCCATAAAGATGTGAAAACTGATAGAGTAAACTTCTGAAAATAAAACATTTCCAAATTACAGACTATCCTCTTCATTTTGGTACTTATATGTCTAAAAAGTATTAGATGACCCAGGTTTAACATTATTTATACTGCTCATTTTTATGAACCCTGCTACAAACACAAAAGAAATATATTGGCACTTTTTAAAACATGTTGCCTGGGATCTGACTCCTAAAAATACATTTGCCATTTAGCAAGTAGTTATCCCTATTAGATGAGTGCCTCTGTATAAATAAAGCAGTGTTTGAAGTGAATACACATAAGTGCCGGTATCCTATGTGTTACACTGATATGTTAATGTGAAGAGTTAGGAGTGCGGAGCAGCAGATTCAATCATCATGACACAATTTCTTTGGCTTCTCGATTAGAAATTCAAGCTCCAATATCGATCAAGGAGTGAAAGTGGATATCAATTTTCATCGCTGTGATCGAGGGCTGGATGGAACAGATAACCAGGATAAGAGCCAATATGCATCAAAAAGTGCCTGAAATCAACAGCACGTGCTAACCATTGAGCTGTGCACCTTTCTTGAACTTTACTAAAGTTTAAGTTTCCTATACACAACGTGATCATGTCTCTTTTTTTTTTTGTCCAGGACACCATTCAATCTTCAGTCATCATTCCTCCCTACTGGTTACTGGTGCTATTTGCCTGGCCCAACAATCACTACTGCAGCACCCTTCATTTGCATAAAGCACGCTCTCAGCAAATTTGGCATCAAGTTTGTGCGTTACCATAATATTAATAAATATCAACAAATAAATAAAACCCACTTTTTCCATAATGTCACCAAATTTCAATTAAATCTGTCAAGGCATTGTTTGAGATTTTTGGGTTACCTAGTTTTTCTGTCAAAGAGGGGGGTGGGTTTGCTCCAAATTAATGATATATAAAAATGTCCTTTCTTAACAGATACCTAGTGCCATATACGTACCATCATGCCAAACTTCTAACTAAGAAAATAATGTTTCGTTTATGTGACAACTGAGCGAGTGAGTCAGTCAGCTTTGCCTAATTTTCTGTTTCTCTCTCTCTTTCTATACTTTATATAACATACATACCTATACACACACACACTATATATATATTTTCATACACTTCCAGCACAGAAACTGCTACCAGTACTCGTTAATGTATCAAAATGGTGCTAATCAGTGGCAGCTACAGGTTGTTGAAATGTCAGAGTTAAAAGGGGGAGTGGTGCCTTTCTCATTATAAATAAACTCAGACTCTGCCAGAGGCAAACATGTTGCTAGCTAATAACATATCCTATGTGGAATTTGTACAGCTACAATTCTGTAAAACATCTGGAGAGGATATATATTTGTGAGATCAGAATTTGAACTGTTAATCCTTATTACATGACAGAATAAACAATTCAGTCAGTTATTTGAGAAAAGCAAAAGGTATTTTAACCAGTGGGCATATACCTCATGGACCCCTTAACAAGAAAACTTGGATTTGTAATGGAAAGTCAACACTGAAATTTCTTTGGGGCAGCTCAACCAAGAAAAAACATGTCCCATTATCTGACTCAGTTGTATATTTCTAACTCCCTGGCATTAAAGCTAAGTCTGTTGCTCACTGATTATCAGACCAGTGGGGTTTTCTTAATATTGTGCAAAGCCTCTCTTACTCACGGCTGCATGTTCTTTTCAGCCACAGAGATTCCAGCAGTTAGGAACAGATCCAAAATCGTGCTCTCTTTGTTATTTGAGTATTTAACAGGGTTTGGGTTAAACAAGGAGTAGTAGGATTATCAACCAATACAATCCGAAGCTCTTTTTTATGAATGGCATTGTTTAAAAACACATTCCAAACTAACCAGATTTAACTGCTTTTCAAATCAAGCCATGAGAAGAAGATAATCAAATCCCAATAGAGAATGACATGGTAGGAACAAGAGGGACAGGATCATCACTATTATTATTTGCCTGATAAAGAGGAATTCTTTAAACAGACTATTACCAAAATCAACTTTTTTTCCAATTAGTTATAAATCTTTTGTTCTGTCTAATTATTTTATAAATTATTGTTTGCTGTATTATTTTGGATATGCACCCATAAAGCACCTATATGGATTGCAAAACGTACAATAAAAATACTGTAATTGTAGTTAGTTATTCTGAGTACAACTGTAATAATAATGAGCCTAAGAGTCATGAACAAGTAGATTTCTGTCTACAGTTTATATACACGATAAGTGTTAAGTAGTCATTGTGGTCTTGCTGCTAATGCACTGCACCTTTTTATTTAAACTTTTATTGGTTGTATAGTTTTCATTACATTAAGCAAGCTATAAGTCACTCAGACAAACAGTTCAATAGCTAATACGATACAGCAATTATATTAGGGCCATCAATTATATGCTTTTACACCCTGAAAAGGTGTTTACTACACAAAGATGTTACATAAAATAACTACTGTTTATTTATTCAGTCAATTCTTCAGAAATACCAAGTATGTGGAGCAAAGGTGTGTTTCTTTTATCCATTACAAGAGATCACCTCAACACTTGATAAAGAACCACCATAGGTGCAAATAAATAAAATCAGCTGTTTCTCTGTAGTGTCAATTGTTATTTTAAACAACATCTGCTCACTGTTAATTGCCTACATTATAAAATAAAAAATTGCAGCATACAAACAATTAAGGGAATAAAATTGTATCTAGCAAGTAAAACTGAATGAATGAACAGAAGGGGTAGACTCATATATAATGAAAGCAAAGATAATAAAAGACATCTGTCTCCAAAAAAGTGAACAATACACGGTGGGCTATTTTAGTGTTAAGACTTGTGCATGGGGGGAAAAAAAAATCACCTTTAATTAAAGCTATCAGATGGGATGTATCTAGCAGCTACAGAAGGTCCCATTGAGGGATCCTGGATTCAGGAGACCAGAGTACACATGTAATAAGATTCATAAAGGTGACATCACTCCTCACAGTTAAACACTTAAAAGATCACCTGTTCCAGGGGAGACCTCCTTTAGCTTTACTGGCTAGGTTTTTTGCCATATATGATGGGCAAAACCAGAGTTTACTTACCAACTGTGAACTACCCATCATTGCAATTTACTCCAGCAGCATGTTGTTTTATGAATCGAAGGAGAACATGTAATGGAGGGAAGAGATTTCTAAAATATGTACTTTTTGATAAAATTCACATGGCACTGCAGGCTAGCAGTAAATCAGTATTCCAATACATTATGCAACAATGCACAATACCATTAGTTTATTGATCACATACAGTACTGACTACTCTACCATATAGATACAAAAGGTTATCAGTATGCTAACACAAGTATGTTCAATATTATTCAGAGGCTCAGATTTCTAAGGATCATTCACAACAGATTTCAAACTCTTACCCTATAGCAATATGCATTTTTATAATAAAAGCAGTGTGGCTCAGGTTCTATGAGTGAAAGTGTGTGTGCGGCAGTATAGCTCTGCATCCCCAGAATGCCTGGTGCAATCAGTTAAGCCAGTTTGCATACTGACACTCTTGTAATCAAGGCACCTGCATCCATGAAAATTTAAATGCAGCCTGAGCAGGACAGAAAGAATTGAAAGTGAAATGAAAAGAAAGGATAGAGATTAAAGAAAATGAGAGATGATAATTGCACAGTGAAAGGAACATCAGGATCAAGGTAAAGCAGGTGAGGCTATGACAATGTATGGCGATTGGGGAAGAAGTCCAGTACGAAACAGTGGTGCTCCTGGGGTAGCGTCGCTCCTGCTGAGGAATAAAATTGAGCTGAAGCGGCAAACCACTTCAAGGGATCCCATAGATGCAATGCAATACAATGGAGATGGGGACACCAGCCACTAAAAGTTAACCGCACTTGCCTTCGGGTGTCTCTTGCTGTTGAGCAGACCATATGGGTGAGCAAAGAAGACAGAAATAAAGAAAGATGCACCAAGGTATGTAATTTTTTTTTTTTTAAAGGACTGATCCTGGCTGTGATTTAAGCCTTAACTTTAATCTACTAATGGATCATATTTATTTGGACTCTTAACCTCAACAGAAGAACTGCTTTTGTGGGATTATTCATTTTATCAGTGGAAGGATTGCAAAGCACTTTATTTATTATTTGGACATTGTAATGAAAAGAAAATGCACTGAGCATGTTTTGCACCACCCTTGTTGTTTGTGCATCCTCATTCGCCTGGGTTCAAGGATGTTATGCCAACTGCAGGTAATCCATGTATCACACCTATAAGCACTCATTTACACATTTAGGCAAAAAAATATATTAAAAAAGATTGCACATTTAGTTTGTGAGTCTCCTGAGAATGGATTGACAAACAGAGCAGCGGTCCTTGTTACAGCACAATATTAAGATGACTGTTTCAACTAAACATCACATTTTTGTGTAAAAGAAACAAAATTTACTTTTCTCAAGTTTTGCTTTGAAAAGACTTAAAATAAATCAGGAGGGTACCAGTAAAGCACAACAGATGCCTGAAAATTCTGGAGTGTTGTGTTTTTCTTTTATTTTGCCTCCTCCCACTGTTTACTCTTTTAAACTTTAAAGCTAGGCAGCATGGTGGCGCAGTGGTAGCACTGCTGCCTCTCAGATAGGAGACCTGGGTTTGCCTCCCGGGTCCTCCCTGCGTGGAGTTTGCATGTTCTACCCGTGTGTGTATGTGTGGGTTTCCCCTGGGTGCTCCGGTTTCCTCTCACAGTCCAAAGACATGCAGGTTAGGTGCATTAGCGATCCTAAATTGTCCTGTGTGTTTGTGTGTGCGTGTGTGTCCTGTGGAGGGCTACCACCCTGCCCTGGATTTGTTCCTGCCTTGTGCCCTGTGTTGGCTGGGATTGGCTCCAGCAGACCCCCGTGACCCTGTGTTAGGATATAGCGGGTTGGAGAATGACTGACTAACTGACTTTAAAGCTCATCTTCATGGCACCGCTGGGCTGCACTTAACACAAGAAGCTACGTACAATGGGATTCTACACACAAAAACACACAAGGTTGGAAGTAAGCTAAACATTTCTTTCTAAATGATACAGGCACTGCAAATTTAAAATTCAAACAAAAACTATGCTGCCTCATATATCATATAGTATTTAACAGCTGTACAAATGAACTGCAGTGCCGCAGGTGTATTTATTTCTATGTGGAAAAACATTTTTGAACTACATTGATGTACATGAAATGTTTTCCACTGCAAATGTGGAAAGTTCTCTTTGAAAGTTTGGAGTCAAAAATAGCATTTTCTACAGATGTAGCAAGAGATACCTTGTGAAGTTTGTGACTAAAGTGCACAGCTTCTGTTAACATTGTATTTCTTTTAAGAGATTTTATGTTTTATTTGAAATGGTGGCAGTAGAGGAATGGATTAATATAATGGATTGTCTCCTTTGAGCTTCTGAAAAAAATATTTGTGAGACACTTTAGAATTTCATAGATGATGTTAATGTGGTAATTACATTGGTTTTTCCCTATAAGGCTTTGGACACGGAGTGATGCTGAAAAAGAGGTATGGTAAAGGGGTAAGGAGTACATCAAGGCAGCGGCACAGTGCATAGGTTCTAGATGGAGGGAATGTCCACCATAATGATTGCGATTACTGGACCTTGTCACCTTGAGGATGTCAGAATACACAACTAGGAATTACCAGGAATAACTCAGCAGTTGTAAATTTTCAAAGTATTGCAAGTTTGCAATATGCCAATAGCCCTGTAACATGCTGGCTGGCAGCACCAGCGCCTGTACAAAGGCTTTCCAGATATGGAGAACTCAGCAGCAATCTTGGCTCTTTTATGTTCCATCTTGAATTCTGCCGTGGTATGACAAATATGAGACATCAGAAAGCCAAGCCTCTCGCTATTTGCCAAAACAGTCCAAAACACCCACCTTTTCATATTCCCCATGGCTTTTTTCTATGCATTGTACTTAAAAACCATTTAATTTTGACAGGGTGAATCACTGACTGGTTTGTCTAAATTGCTAGGATGTTAATTTATATATGTGACAGCCATATGAACAAAGATTATGTAAATAAGTCTGTTTAGTGAAATGGGATCTTAAGCCAATTTGTTTTTCTATTAAGTAACATGGAGTTATGTATTTTAGCTCATTCTTGTTTATCATTGAGCTAACAGATTGCTTGGTGGTTCGACATCAAAGTAAGAATTTCATTGCACCCTATACACAACAATACAACTACTGTATACTACAGCATACTATAAAGAGAACATTCCTTTTATTTTTTTTTACTGCCTCAAAAGTAATAGTACAGCACTGTGATATAATAAAGCTTATAAGTAGCAGTAAGCAGGGAGCTGAATGTCAGCTAATCACTTTGCTTTTATCTGTTGCTTCATTACTCTTTGAAAATTGTGATATATATATTTGATAAATTTGTCTACCAGAAGAAGTAATTCTTGACTTGCAACATGAATGGGGAAGCAAGGCATTCTCAGTAAACAAATTAAAGCTCTTGTCATGAGTCAGCAAATGGCTACTGCTGAATTAGTGGAGCATCAGTAACATACCTCCCTCCCTCCCTCCCAAAATCTGTGCACATTTCATAAACAAATGTGGGCATCTTGCTTTATAGGTGATAAGCTATCTGGTGGTGTATTCACTTCTATCCCACCATGTTCATTTTAGTTCTATCTCCACCCATAATGTCCCCAACAGTATAGAAAGAGATTTCTACCAGCAGCTGAAAAACAATGCCTCAAAGAACAAATCCTAGCTCAAAAACAAATGCACCCAAAATCAATTCTGTGCCATAGCAAAGCTGGATTTTTGACATCATATGGCCGACAGCTCCAGTACTCTCTTGTTTGCACTTTGCAATAGGCTTACATTCTCTACTTGTTACAAATGGATCTGCAGGGTTACTGATATACAAACAGAGATGACCTGTCATGATATACATGCATTTTATTTCAGTTTGTCTGTTGAGTGGTAACTGTTGAACAGGCAATTGGAGCAATAGACAAAAGCAAAACGTAACATAATTTATATACACTTTTATATAGCCTTTTATATAATGAAACTTTCCTGTATGGTATATGAAACTTGACAAGACTGTCATCAACCAAAAACAAAGAGTGCCCGCTAAGAGAAAAATGAGCAGAGTCCCTTAATTATCTGTCCCTGGACCGCTACTATAAATTATATTAATGTCATTAATTCTGGTATTGTTAGTAGACTTGTGAAATTCGCAGATGACCACTAAATTGGTGAGATAGCAAATACCAAAGAAACAGCACAAACAATTTAAAACTGTGTGACTACTTAAATAAGCGGGAAAATTCTACATGCAGGCGAAAGGAATATTAATTACAAATAAAACATTTCATATAGGAGGCATTTTCTGGAAAGTATTTAGGGGTTGTACAGTGACACAACATTGTCACTGTCTAGGCCATATAAAGATGCAATTAAAAAGGCAAATAAAACTTTATGTAATATTATATGAACTGTTGAATATTAGCTATGCTCATACTCTGTAATATGTTACGGTTTTTACCAGCAAGTTATAATAAAAACCGTAGCAACACTAGAAGCAGTGCAGAGCGGCACAACCAAGCGTACTCCTGCACTAAAAAACATATCCTACACTGACAGATTTAGGCAAAGAAGGCTACATAAGGACCCAATCCAGGTCTTCCAAATTCTCAGACATTGATAAAGCTGATTAAGCATATCTGCTTTGATTGAAGTCAAGTCAGGTCAAGTTGGAGAGCATGCACTGGTACAGTGTGTTGCCGCACCCACTACATGGTGAAAACAACTCGGGATCCCGGTTTGCAACCCCTCAGGCAGACATACGGTCCAGTCCCACCCTCCGGAAATGACCCTCTATCTGCCGCAGCCAGGTGTTACGTGGGCAACCCCTTGGCCTGGTCCAGCCACTTGGGATCCCAACAATGAGGATCTTATGAGCCGGATCACCCTCGGGGAAACGTGCTACATGGCCATAGTGCCGTAATTGACGCTCTCTCACAATGCAGGAAATGTGCCTCATTCGGGACTCCACAAGCAACCGCTCATTCGACACAAAGTCAAACTAACAGTACTCAAGGATTTTCAGGAGAGACACAGTACCAAAGGAGTGTAATCTTCGTCTCATGTCACTGGATAGCGTCCATGTCTCACAACCATATAGCAAGACAGGAAGCACCAGGACTCTAAAGACTTGGACCTTCGTCCTTTTGCATAGATATCGGGAGCGCCACACACCCCTTTCCAGCGACCTCATGACCCCCCCATACTCTTCCAATCCGTCTACTGACTTCACAGGAAGAATCACCAGAAACATGCATGTCACTGTCCAGGTAAGTAAACCTCTCAACACGGTCAACACTCTCTCTGCAAACAGACACACTGCTGATGGCTGTACCCAAGAGGTCATTAAAGGCCTGGATCTTGGTTTTTATCCAGGACACTCACAAGCCCAGACACTCAGACTCCTCAATCAGTCTCAGTCTCTCAAGCGCCCCGATCAGAGCCTCCATTGACTCCACGAAGTTCACAGCATCGTCAGCAAAGTCAAGATCCATGAATCTTTCTTCACCAACAGATGCCCCACAGCTGCTGGACCCCATGACCTTGCACAACACCCAGTCCATACAAGCACTGAACAGAGTAGGAGCAAGAACACACCCCTGATGAACTCCAGAATCAACTGGGAAAAACACAGAGGTCCTGCCTCCACTCTGCACAGCACTCACAGTACCAGTGTACAGGCCAGCCATGATATCCAGCAACCTCGAGGGGATCCCTGAATCGAACACTTTGCGAAAATCGACAAAAGTCGATTTTTGATTGAAGTGCTATATAAAAAAAAAGTTTTATTGTACTCCATTAAATACTGATCCACATACATTAGGGCACCAGTGGAAATTAAGAAAAAGTGTATATAAGATTCAACAGTTCATCCCACAAGGGGTCAAGGGAATCAGGAACAAAAAGTGCCAAGTCCGGCAGCTGAAATGGAAACCTTGGATGAAATTTGGAAGGTATTAGTTTGATGGACAGATTGGTCCCTTTTAATTTGACAAAATCATTCACTTACTGTACATTCTTATGGCTTTTTACTTTAAAGTTTACATAAATCCTTTACAATTTGTGTAAAACAATATGTTTCATCCAATTACACTAAAATGGCACGATGAAAACTAGCTTCACTAATGCTGACAAACAGATTTTTTTTTTTTTTTTTTTTTAAGGAAAGCAACAAAGGCCACAAATCATACCTAAACATGCAAGCGGCCAGAAAAGCCAACAACAGATGGATATTATTCATGAAGCCCTTAGAGAGTGTCGAGATTTGGGGGGCAGTGTTGAGTCCAGTTTCTGAGGCACAAGGGGATTATAGCTTAGTAAGTTCAAGTGTACAATCTCCACCATGCTAAGCCTGTTCTCCAGCTCTTCCTCTGTCCACAACATTCTGGATGCACACCTTTAAACCCCACGACGACCTTATATCTGCTTGCATTAAACCCATTCACCAATTAAAAGGCTGAATCCATCAGCATGACAAAGTAAAGTGACAAAACCTAAAGAGACAAGCTTCAAGTCTGTTTTCCTCAGATTTACATCTTTCTTGCAGCTGCCTATCAAGGGAGAATCGGTGGAGGTTGTTTAACATTTTAAACACTTGAGTATTACTTTTCACTGCAGTCTGCAGTTTGACACACATTTTACTATTGTTCTTTGCCATAAAAATGTCAGCAACGTCTATGTGTACCATGGAGATTATGTTCTTTTTCTGCATGACCTTTTCAGCTCTTTGTACTTTGTTTAATATACCACAATAAGAACATAAGAAATAAAGGACAGAGGTAGCCACTTGGCTGATGCTGGTTATCATTAACCATTTCAGTCTGGATTTGTTGCCTGCGGAGAAGACACTACGAATCATGAATAACATTCTTTGTTACTGACGTTTTCCTCTTTGCTCTTAATATATAGCTAAGAGTATAACCTGCAAAGAAGAAAAAAGTGTCAATCTCCCTGTTAAAATTAATGATTTTTTCCATAGTGTGAAATTTAAAAACATGCTGCCTCCTACCTTTAGGTTCAGAAAGAAAAAACAAAAAGAAGTTACTGAAGATGCTGCAGAAATAAACGTCAAAAATTAAAAGTTTAAATAGAACTTGTCTTTAGTGATAACAGGTTTTTATTGCTACAAGACTTACCATTGCAGATATTGTTTAACCATGTATAATATTTTTCAAAGAGCTGTAGAGGAATTTCTGTTTGAGAAACAATACATGAATAAATAAATAATATTGCAGCTACTAGACTTCACATTTGCAGATTACCACAGGATTGGTTCTACCTTTTTTCACGACATGATACTTTGTTACGCGTGATGACTAACCATTCAAATTGAAGGCTGAAAAGAGTGCAAGGGCAAGGGGATAATTGCTTATAGCAGCTGCAATACATTTATTGTGACTATAGCCAGTCAGTACACACCATTAAAATGTTCATAGTCATTGTGTAATTAAACAAACACATAGTAAAATGGTTGGTCTTTATGCGCATTTATGAAATATATCATAAAAACAATGAATGAGGAAAAAAAAAAAATTAACTAAAAAGTAAAACTAGAAAAATGGGCTAGGTAGGTATACACAGTCTACACTTGCTATGAGCAGCTTTAAGTTTGCTTTTATATGAACGACTTGCAGGGCATCATTGTGGTCCAGGTACTAATCTTTGCGGAGTATGGACATCTTCTGTGTTTCTTTGTAGATTTTCTCCATGTATACTTGTGTTCTTTTACGGACATTAATTAATGGTCAACTGCAGACAAGAAATAATCTTGTAATTATGTTGAGCTTTACAGGATTTACGCACACACAAATTTATATCCTTTATGTTCAATCTACTTATACATTTTTTAACTCATACACAGCTTACAATTTACAAACAACCATTTTGTTTAAAGTTAAATATGGTATGAAACAAAATGATTTAAACCACAGTAGAGTAAAAATAAGGCCTGTACACCTTACAAATGACACTGTGTATTTCACAAATTTAAATCTTGCGCGTATTTTTGAGCTAACTTTCTTAACCTATTATTCTTAAGCAGTGCACAGCATAAAGCTACACAAAATCCAAAAAAGAATGCAGTGAAAACCAGAAACTTCCACATACCAGAATCTTCCATTTAGGCAACCTACTTACAGAATATAGATTTTAAGGCAGATGCATGAGTTTTTAACTGTAGGACTGTTTTCATTTTCATACTATATTTTGGTGTTTAAGTACTTGTGCCATTTCCTCCCTCTCAATTGTTTGGTAAACTTCAAAAAATGTTTGTCCTTTAGTTCCCATCAGTAGTTTTTACACATGCCCAAGTATATCTACTACAAGCTTGAGAGCAGAAGCTAAACTAAACGCTCTTGGTACAGAAAAGCAAGGAAAACTACTTCCCAACAAAGATGAAGTTTACTCAAAATGTGTATAAGGAGTATTTTCTGCTTAAAGGATAAATTTGGTATTTTTCAAGTTGAAGTTATTTCTTCATAAACATATATATGCATTAGCCACAGAAAATTGTGTGCTAAAGTTAAGTGATTTGTGTATATTTAAAAAACAGAATGACTGCATTGGTGCTTTACAATGGAGGCCATGGGGCACAGAACACCACCAAGAAAGCAAAAGCTTAAAAACTTGCAGATGAAGCGGCAAATGTTTCAACATACGAAAAGATTCCAATGCATATCTGTGATAGCAAAAAGGATCGAGAAATAATTATTTAAATACATATTCCTACTACTGTTTTTTCATTATAACGATAGGTTTTTTGTTCGCTTTTGTGAGTTCTCGCATAAATACAGAAGTAAATCAAAGCAGGTAACCACCCATTTTTGGGTTTGAAAGGTTGTTGTGCAAAAAGACTACGTGTTGAGCTATCATACCCAGCTGGCCTTCTTTTAAAATGTCCGAATCTCATAATATTGGTGTTTTTTTTTTTTTGTTCAAAAATGACAAGTATACACTATTTCACAATATATGTGTAACCACAAGACGTGGATCAATACTTGACAACTGTCTTGAGTTAGAACATATTTGGAGGTTTTAAAGCTTTCCCCCCTATGCCCCATACCCTCCACTGTAAAGTGCCAGTATCGGCAAGATATTTTCTAAATTTATAGAAAATGCTTAACTTTAAGATGCAATTTTGTTTGGCAAATGTATAAACAAAAAGCATTTAAACATACCAATGTAGACACAGAAGCATGTAAGTGTAAAAGTTGTTTAATCATTTTTTCATCCCCCTCATGTTTACAGCCATGAGTGCTTTGCACTCATCCACTATTCCAGCCTTCGTTCAACGGATGGCAGGATGTGATGTTACAGCTATTTTTATATAACCAAGAGCGAAACACATATACAATCCAATGGTGCTTGGATAAAACTATCTCACTTTACATGGCATAATACCAAACATGGCCTGTCTGTATATACTGCAAACTGTGAATAGTTTTCTTAGTTTTTATTTTTATTTCTTTTGGAACTCTAGAATGGGGGTAAAACACTCCACAGCTGGTCTGGGATACGGAAATGTGGCTTTGTCAAAAGATATTTCAATAAGAGTGTAAGCCAAAAATTTTATAAACAGAATTATTTTGCCAGTTTAAGGTTATCTTGATTGGTGCAAAATGATTATAGCAGATCAATACACACAAAAAAATATTATTTTAAAATGCAATGGCGCATAATTAATGCAAAATGCTCAACATACTAAACCCTCTGCAACGTTTTTACAATAATGCAACTGCCGTGTCCTTGCTTATCAAAGTCAAAAAAGTTTATATTCTTATAGACAAATTTATCCTGCCACCTCTTACAATCAGACACCATAAAATAAACATGCTGGGGTTCTGCCTGTTATAAAAAAAAAAACAAAAAAAAAAACAAAGCCTAACATCAATCCCTCACTTCTCAGAAACTAGAGACCTATTTCTAAACTACGATTACTGAAAAAGTTGTCTTTTGTAAGCTTCAGTATTTCCTGAATCAAAATAATCTCTTGATAGTTTTCAGTTGGCTTTCAGAGCATTTCATAATATAGAATCTGCTCTTCTCAGAGTAACAAATGAGCGGTTTTTAACAGTGGACTCTGAGAAGTGTGCGGTTTTAATTTTTTTTTTTTTAAAGATTTCAGTATAGCATTCAATACAGCTGACCATTGAAATTCTCATCAACCACCTTGATAAAGGGGTCTGCATCTAGACAGCTGCCCTTTAGTAGTTTGTTGCCAATTTAAAGATTGGGACTTTCCTGTAAATACTGGTAAACTCTTTATCATCCTCAAGGGTTCATTTTGGTTCCAATTCTTTTTTCTTTGTACTCTCCCACAGAGCCACAGCATTTTGCTTTTATCACTGTTGTGCAGAGAACACTCAGATTTATCATCTTGAGAAACTTAGTTATGGGGGCTATGAATAATCTTCACAACTGTAATAAAGTCACTGACTCCAGAATGGCATGCAGTTTACTATGGCTGAATAAAACCAAGATGGAGGTTATCCGTATTGAGCCCCACTACTAACATGAAGGTCATTCCTAGTAACCTTGGTCATTTGGCCTCATAAATAAAGTCACATGGCAGAAGCTTTACCATTACTTTTTATATACTGACTTCAGATTTATTAATCAATTCTGTGGTAAAGAAGCTATTTTCAGCTCAGGGAGATTACAAAAGTTAAGGCATCTCTTTCCTATCATATTTTGAGAAGTGTACCCCTGTTTTCATCAATTTCGCTTCTAAATTACTGTAACTCTTTTTTACTGGCTGCAAATAGCACAGCAATGTGCTGCTAGACATCTGACTGGTACACAGAAGAGAGACTGAATTTCTGCTGTGTTGGCTTCCCTGCACTGGCTCCCAGTTATAATTAGGGTTTATTTTAAAATTTTACTGTTTGTTTAAAAAGCACTTTATGTAGTTGGCTCCATCATATGCTGCTAATTTTCTTCACCCTCATCTGACTCACTTAGGTTTTTGATCTATTTTTTTAAAAACTGTTCCAGAGACTTTTACAATACAATACAATTTATTTTTGTATAGCCCAAAATCACACAAGAAGTGCCGCAATGGGCTTTAAAAGGCCTTGCCTTTTGACAGCCCCCGAGCCTGGACTCTCTAAGAAAACAAGGAAAAACTCCCAAATAAAAACCCCTGTAGGGAAAAAAAATGGAAGAAACCTTGTGAAAGGCAGTTCAAAGAGATACCCCTTTCCAGGTAGGTTAGGTGTGCAGTGGGTGTCAAAAAAGGGGGGTAAATACAATACACAGAACAGAACACAAGCAATCGTCAATACAATATAATAGTGTAATATAAATAAGTACAGAGCAGAATTCAACAGTATTCAACTTTATTGTAGTTGCTTCAAGTGCTCTGAAATAGTTTAATCCTGAAGTGACATCTGCTCCTATAGTTGATGCTTTAAATCCTGCCTAAAAACCCACTCTTATTATTGTACTTATAGCTCTTTTAGAAGTGATCATTTTATCTTGTCTCATTTATCTTTTAATATTTTTGGAGAACTTCTATATATACTGTATAGCTCAGCACTTAAAAAAAGCAGTATTTTCTGTGTAACAGGTGTTTCAGTAACGTGTATTTTTATTTCATGGTCATTGGGGACTAGAAGAAATAATAAATCAAAATTATAATGTTTTGAATTCATCCTTTCAGGTCAGGTCTGTGTATTTTCTATAAGAATTGCATATATTTACTGAATTTTTTAACGTAAGTACTCATTTCAGGACTTCAGGATACATTGAGATTGGGGGTTGTGGAGTATGTTTTTCCCACATTAACATCTTTTTAACTGCATCTGTTTCTTTTTTCACCGAACCTCAGATCACAAATGAAGTAACAGCTTACCTCATGCCAACAATCAGAATGCATATAAGCTTCACCCTAACAGTACAAAGATGCTAGACACTGCAACTATTTGATACTTCACTCCTGTATTATTTCTACTGCTTTTTATTAAGTTGTTTCCAGGAGCCAGTTTGAAGCTTCTACACATGTGGAACTTGTGCTAATGACTTAACAGTCACCAAATGGTTTTAGCCATTGCAGCCATGCAGATAATGAACCTGCACTCAAAGAATTAGCTGTTTAAAATGACTATTTCTTGCACATAAAACAACATTCCAAAATCCGCTTAATCCATTGCAGGGTCTGGGAGGCCAAAGCCTTTCCCAGCAGCACTGCGTGCAAAGCATCAAACAGCACTGTGTGACGTCTTGTGAAATGGCACTATTGCACAGTTTCAGACTCTGGTTATCCGAGTATCATACGATATACCAAGCGACCAGAGGATGGGAGATTTGAGACACAGACAAAAACAATTGCTCATAAACAGAATTTCTGTTTTATTCCAGATATGACAAAACTTTTTATATTGTAATCTCTTGAAAATATATGCATTTCACTGCAAGAACATTAATAAAAACTAGAAAAGTAATTGCAGGTGATAGTTACAATAATTATAGTGGCCCCAATTCAAAAAGTGATGAGAATAATAATAAAGACCAAAGATTCTTCTTCCTCCTTCTGCTCATGCAGTTCACAAAGGACAGAGGGAAAATGAAAAACCAAAGAAAAAAAAAAAAGTAATCAAGCACAAAGACAATAATAAGAGAAATGAACACCCACATTTAAAGATTATCTTCATTAAAAACATGTATAATCGAAAGTTATATATATATATATATATATATATATATATATATATATTAGTGGCATCCGGCCGGGACGCCCAGGAGGACCGGAGGAGGGCTTGTACCTCCTCCAGACCGCGAGGGGGCGTCTGCCCTGGTTATGTTGGGGGCCACGGGTAAAGGGCTTGGAAGCCCAGCCCTGTAGGGACCTGTGGCCACCGCCAGACGGCGCCCCGGTGCCTGAATCTCCCTGGAGCCCAGCACTTCCGCCACACCAGGAAGTGCTGGGGGGAAGACGACAGGTGACACCCGGACGGCTTCCGGGTGCGCAGCCGGCACTTCCGCCACACTGGGGTGTGTCTGCGGAGGAGTGCCGGGAAGCAGCTGGAGCCCATCCGGGTTCCTATTTAAGGGGCCGCCTCCCTTCAGTCGATAGCAGAAGTCAGGAGGAAGAGAGACGGAGCTGGAGAGAGGACTGGAGGCGGCCAGGAGAGAGGCATTGTGACTGTGACAAGATTAAGCACCTTTCTTTACTACTCCACTAACTCAGCAGCTCAGAAGTGTATAGTAGAAGACTGGTCAAAAGACAAGCCCTGGCAGTTTTGGCGACATTTTTCATATGGATAGCCTATTTCTTTAACCAAACCCCTAGTACACCATGCATCTACCTCTGATACACTTTCTTCATTTTCTCCTTGTGCAAACGTTTACTTCACAGGTGTGTTATACAGTGAACTTTCTCTATCCTTATCTTCCACCACCAATTACACTGATTAAGCATATGCCAGCTACTAGTTTAAACCAAGTGCTCTGTGCTTTTCTCTCTCCTGCAGCTTCAGACAACTGCTTTGGTTTGAATCTGAAGTACAACTGTGTATAATTCATAGGCCTCCAAACAACCCACGACAGACCTAGCCACTACCATAATATTACCACTAAAATAATTATATTTAGTGATAACCAAAAAATAGCTATAAAAATCCCTAATTCAAAACTATAGTGTGATTCGACTTATCACACCTTGGTCAACACATAACTTTTGTAAAAAATGGAATAAAAGCTGGATAACCAAAAGTGTTCAAGGACACCTGGAAAACCTCTGTCAGTAATGGAACAGTCTGCACAAAAAAACAAAAATGTTGAATGAAACAGACTTACCCATCAACGTAAAACAAGTGAAATAATATCCATTGTTTATGCTGGATGTCACTGACGTATAAGTAAAGCCTCAATTAGATTTCTTTTTTGTAATCGAGAGGACGTAGAATCAAGCCATCAGCCTCATTCTAGTCCCTGGTATTAAAAGAACAATAATTATGTAGTCAATAATTCTTACACACCTTCTGCTTGCACTAAATCCTGTTCACATTGTTGTAATTACAGCAACGCATTCTATACTAAAAACACAAGTGTTTTTCTTTTTTACTGTTTGAAGGTAAAATTTACTATGTTCTTAGAGCTAACAATGATGGAACTGCTTGGCATTTAAATGCATAGGAATAAAAAAAAAAAAATTTAAGATAAAAATTTTCATTGCTTGTAGTTTCTAATCTTATTTTAGGAGAGGTACTGAGATACAATGACTTTTAATAGGATCATCTACTAAATTTAAAGTACTTGCCTAATTTGTTATTCGTCTTTAAAAAACTTGTCAACCTCTTCCTGCTTCTGTTAGATTCAGTGTGGGAGATGTCCTCTTCATTTGCCTCAGCTTTATTTTACATAGGCTACTAAAACCACTTTATATCATGTCAGAAACACTACCCGAGTCAGGCCATGCCTGTCACTCTCTGAAGAAGAAACTCTCATCTAATACCTTTTTACATGGACTACTACAACTCCCTCTACAATTATCTTTTTCCTCAGGAGTTTAACATTGTGCAACTTGTCCAAAAGCTGTTTCCACAGCACTGCCTCCGAGCAAGGGTCGTAATTGTGAGCCTTGTCAGCAGTTCCGACTATACAAGCCTTATACTTGCCTTTATACTTGTATATTTATATGCAAGAGATTATCTTCATATTTTCAGCCAAAATACACAATATCCAGTTTGGCAAAACTTCATCTGTCTTCAGAATTCACTTAGCTCATAATAATTTTAGGCAGATTCCAAGGATTTCAAATACAGGTTTTATACCGTCTCAGCTCCTTGGCCACCTTATTGAAATTTCTAATTCAACTGGCGCTTTAATTGTATGCTTAATGAAGTCATATTACAAAGTTTGTAAACTTTACTTAAAAATAACAAACTAAAACATAACGTACTGATCCATAATTTGTATTACTTCATATAACACAAGTTAAAACACTACAAATATACCTTTCTAAAGTAGCCCTGAAGTGCAGTGTGCAAAAACAAATTAAATCATGCAAAAATAAATCCAAACACACAAAAACAATTTGGAAACAGAAACGCAAATGAGAAAACGCAAAAAAAAATCCACTTGAAAAACAAATGGAATATTGAAAAGCAAATCAGAAAATTAAAAAAAAAATTGAATACATAAAACAAATGAGAAAACACAAAAACAAATCTGAAATGGCAAAAACAAATGAGGAAATGCAAAACTAAATCAGAAAACATAAAAACAAATTGGAAAGAGAAACCAAGAAAACACAAACACAAATCAGAAGCATTAAGTGCAAATTGAGCAGCATGCAAACAAAACGATGACTGTACAAATACATTTTTGTGCTTTCCAATTTGTTTTTGCATGATTTAATTTATTTTTGTGCACTGCACTTCTGAGCCACCGTACCTTTCAGATTTTTATGGTAAGTATGGTTGGTTCAGAGGTGCAAAATATCCCATTGCCACCTGATACTGCTTGAACTCTTTTGGACTCTGCATGAATTCTCATAAGTATAGGTTTCCTCCTACGGTCAGAGACTAGATGGTCATTCTAAATTATTTTTATGTGAGTTTGCACAAAGATACATTTGCATATACCCCAAGATGGAGTGGAATAACACCTAGTTTAAAGCTCCAGACTGTGACACCTTCTTGGAATTTAAATGTTCTTGATGACTCTCCTTTGTGAAAGCAATGATGTTTACACATCTCTCCATTATATTGTACGCACAAATTCATGCTTGTAACTTTTTTTTCCCCAACATTGGAAATGACTATTACAGTAT
Organism: Polypterus bichir lapradei; assembly: GCA_026402145.1. Lineage (NCBI taxonomy): Eukaryota > Metazoa > Chordata > Cladistia > Polypteriformes > Polypteridae > Polypterus > Polypterus bichir. Next base: position 725,004 of record JANRMT010062796.1, on the reverse strand, counting down.
GTCACACTTATTATTAATTATAATAATATCATAGTACAGTATATTGTGCTAATAAGAATTACTTATGAACACTTTGTCTGGCACCTCCTGACTCACCAGTATAGGAAATCACTAATATATGATATATACTGTAGTTTGACTTGTCTTGATGTCTGGTTATTCAAGGCTTCAGGTGTTTGGGACTCGTCCTTATTTTTGGCGCTCTAGTCCCCAAAAAACATCATTTTTAAGACATTAAGGATATGCAGGAAATTACACCCTTATGATAAAGGGTAAACATAGTGGAAACACCAGCAAAAATGATCAGAAGGACTTGAAGTTGTGTATGCCACATCAACCAACTTCAGGGGTTCACTCCCTAATGAGCTATGAGGAGTCAAAGTTACTCCTTTTTACTAAAGAAGGATCAGTACTTTGGGCATGGGGAATGTCGTTTTATGCTATTTCAAGGTTGCTCATCACGAATATGACAATATTTTTGATATTTGATTCCGGTGGTCCTAGCCAGAAGCTTAAAAATGACAAATTCGAAACATAAACATGAGGGGTATTGTTTTAGATTATATCAAGGTCAGAGATTACAAATATGATGTTTATTTTTACCCCTTTGATCCTTTAGTCCTCTATGTACCACTGTCAGATTGTGAAAAGTGAGAAATTTCTAATACAATAAAAATATTTAGACTTTAAAAATGTAAATCTAATCACAATTCTTAATATTTCAAAAATTTGACACAACTATTTTTGTTTATTTTGTACTTACCTCATAAAGTAAATCATCAAATTTCTTATCATCTCGAACGACAGCAACTTGCACTAATTCAGACTTTTTTTTGTTATATTTGTAACATGCCTTTTTGCTTAATGCTTTTCCTTAGACCCCAACATTTTATGCATTGTCTTTAAATGGGCGCCATCAGATACTTGTACCTGAAAACTTTACTTGTCGACAGCAATTTAATACAAGATGTGATTGTACCATACGTGGATAGGTGTTAAAAACTCTGTGTTATACCAAATTGAAAGAATAGCAATTGTCTCATAAAAAGGTACTTAAAAAAATAAGCAAATAAAAAATTAGTAGGAATTTGTTTCGTATTGACTTACAGAAGATTTAGAATAAAACATTATGTGGTACTTTTCTAATTTAGTGATGCCGCCGCCCCCACTGTCTTAAATTATTAGACTGGCCTACTCCAACCACATATACTAACCTTAAAGTTAGTGGGGGTGGAGGATAGTTACCTATAGGTCCCTAATGTTAATGTCCCCTTTGGGTGCATCGCAATAATACGGTTTGCATCACGATGATAGAAAAGTACCCATTATGTTTTGATGACTTATCGATTCCTGTGAAAACAACATACCCTGTGATCTGACCACTCTGTTAAACTGCACCTTTATCTTATGACATGTTTCTTTCGCTACTGTTTTTAAACCAAGACTGTTTCGGCATAAATCTCTAGAACAGAGTTACACTTGCCACTTAGGCCCAAGTACGCTTGAAAAACAGCAGTTTCAAATCAGAAAGCCAAGCTTGACTACAAAGCTTGATGTCTGTATATAGCATATGGATATAACATGACTTTAACATTTAATTATGTTTGTACTCATTATTAAGTATTCAAATCACTGGGGTGATGGGTGAGTAGTCTAAGAAACTCAGAATCAGATTGTTCTTTAACACTAGAATTAGCAGAGCCTACGAAAAAACTCGTAGGTCCGTCCCACCTTAAATCGCTTCTTAAAACCGTTCTCACCTCTCCGCCAGCGTCTTTTGTTAATCTAAATGTGCTGATAAAAGAAAAGCTGCAAGTAGCCGGCTATTCCATCCCCCCAACGACTTAGAACGTGCACAAACTTCTCCCAGCTCATGCCTTGATTATCTGGGAGTGAAGTGGAGTTTTAGAGTCGAAATAATAGATCATTATTTGGAATACACGCATGTTCTGTTTCTACAGTAATCCGTGTAAACACATTTTTAAAACAGAAACGTTTTTCATATTGTAGTAGTAAATGACAAAATGTAAGCATAAACTATATAATGTATGAAGCCTGAAGTCCAAATATCAAACACATTTACAAAAGGTACAAATATAACAGAACAAGTATGCTTTTATTCAAAAATATAACTGCAGAAAAAAGCCACCTTAGCATGCCACATTGACACATATTTACTACAACTGCCACGGTAGCGTAACGGTATCAGCCGCTGACTAGTATTCAAAAGGTTATGAGTTCGATCCCGCGCGATTCAGTTTTGAGACGTAAACTGCTGTTATTCTTACTATTTTATAATAAAAACATACATTTGATTTCAGTGTGTAACAGCCGGTGTAATTTATAATACTTGTAAAGGTTATTTTTTTTTTATTCACTTTTCATTCTCTCAGTCGTGTTCAGGATCCTTCCCTACACAAAAATTGAGAATGCTGTTTTCACATAAAGATGCGCTATAGCTCTGCAGCGTATTTGTGACTGCATTCTCGTACCAATGCTTGCGAACTGAAGAGCCTGCGTGCACTTTTCGTGGCATTACACGTCTATTTTTTTGAGCATGCCCGTGTCGCTCAAACACAGGAACATATGTTGGTGTACAAGAATAACAAAACAAGTGCACTTTTATTCTAGACTATACGTGAAGAAAAAATAAAGCAAGTTACAGTAGGCGGTTGATACGACAGCTTGCGTGGTGCAATGCTAAGAACTGCTGATTTCCGATCCGTGCTATATAAAATCATCACATTCAAATACTGTATTAACAATTCCCACACACCCTTCCTACATTCACGACATGTGTACTTGTTGCAGTGTACACATCTCTCTGTGCTATGGTTCCTATTACACTGAATGAGCACCTGACATTGTACTTTCTTCCCTATACAAATAACATTCGAGTATAGCGCGTCTCCAAATAAATCACATTCGAGCTATATCGCGTCTCCAAATAAATCACATTTGAGTTATAGCACGTCTTTATGTGAAAAAAAGCAGTGTCAGATGGTTGGGGTCGATCGTGGACGCGACTGAGAGAATGGAACTGAATTTAAAAAAAGCTAACCTTTATAATTATCATGCATTTACACTGGCTCTTACAGACTGACTGAAATCAAATGTATGTTTTTATTCTAAAATAGTTCAATACATGCAATATTATTTGAAAAAGAAGAGCGTCAGATCGGGTTTGAATACACGCTGACACTGTTACAGAAGGAGTCTGCTTATTCAGTGCAGCAGTTTCAACGCACAGTACATGCAATATTATTTGAAAACGAACAGCGTCAGATCGGGCGCATATTCAAACCCGATCTGACGCTGTTTGGTTTTCAAATAATATTGCATTAGTGCGATGATGTTTTTACATATATTGTCTCTTTCATTCATCTTGCGGTTTGTAATCAGTGACCGCGTGTTTTTTCCCCGATCTTGCCAGTTCGCACATGTTGCTGTATGGTGGTCTTTCTTTTGTACTCCAGGACATGCAGAAGACAGAATAGTACAGAGCAGTAAGTTCAGCGCTATATGCAATCAGACAGACAGACAGGCAGAGAAGGCACTAGATATATAAATAAACAGGGAAGGCACTGTATACTGTAATAGTTTATAGTTTATGTCTACATTTTGTGACATTTATTACTAAAATATGAAAAAGTTTCTGTTTTAACATTGTGTTTACACAGATTACTGTAGAAACGGAACACACATGAAATGCGTGTGTTCCAAATAACAATCTATTATTTCCACTCTAAAACTCCACTTCACTCCCAGATAATCGAGGCATGAGCTCGGAGAAGTTCGTGCACGTTCTGAGTCGGTGGGGGGGATGGAATAGCCGGCTGCTTGCAGTTTGTTTTTATCGGCACATTTACAGGACAAAGGAGACTGGCGGATAGGTGAGAGCGGTTTTAAGAAGCGATTTAAGGTGGGACGGATCTACGAGTTTTTTCGTAGGCTCTGGTAATTCTAGTGTTAAGGAAATGATGCTTAAAAGTGTAAATCTCAACTCACTGGGTGGTGTTAATATGAAAAAAATACATTATGTATAAAAAATAAGTAACACTGGAAGAAACTGCATTTTGCAAAGAATTAAAAATGATCTTAATGGATAATCTTTTAGATAACACTGTACTTTTTTGTTTAAGTTTAATAAGACTATTTATAACAAAAAGTTGTTGTATATTAAATGCCAACTTTAAAACTTGCTTTTTTACTAAAATTAAGGACTATACTGTACACAACAGTTTCTGTTTTGATGGAAGGACAAGGTAATGTAGCTTTTGATGCTCCAAGACTGAACTACAACAATTTTTGACATTTTAGTTTCCTTTGAAAGTTTGTACAGCACTTCTTAATTTTTAATTGTGAACAGCTCACATCTGAAATTGAATCATCATATCAACAGCAGCATGCAAAACGAAAAAAGCAAATCATCTCTGTATGCATTTTCGATATCTGGTATGTAAGTAATTATCAATGCCTGTCTTGTAGAGGGCACTTCATTACAAGACATTCACACACGAAAATCTAAATTCTGCATGTGAAAGAAATATGTACTGATCCAGAATCATGGTGTATATCTGCAGTTGCACATCCCTTAACTGAAGCAAGTTCATTAGTCTTAATATTTTATTTAGACTGTGCTCTCTTATCAACACATCAATCCACCCTTGCACACCAGAAGTCCAATTTAGCAGCCGTTTATAGATCATTTATATCGATACACAATGTGGGATCTATACACTGAAAACAATGCACATATTCAACTGAATAATTCTAAAGGCCTGGGACTGATACAGAGCACAGAGCTTTCTTACAATCACTTTCCTAACATACGATATAACATAACTGTAATAGATAATGTACTTGATTCCATCATCTTCAGCTTCAATAAGCCGATCATGACTGAATTCAAATGAAACAGACGGCAACATGAATAGATGTATGGATGGATGGCAAGATGGGTAAAAGCACTGCACAGCCACTTTGTCGTCAGTACAGTAATGTGTGACATAATCATTTATTGTACAGAAGAACTTAGACCTTCAGTAGTTAACACCACAATATCTGTGTAACACATACACTATAAAGAAACATCAAGAAAGGGCAATATATTTTGCAGGGGGCAATTGCACCATGAAATATAGGTTATTTTATTTTAAAACTAATTCTACCAAAAAAAAAAAAAATTTAAAAAATACCCACACATCTCAAAGCAAACAGAAGATTACAAAACACAAATGCAAAAACTAATAGTACCTAGCTTACCTTTTAATACTAATTTAATTTACTGGAACAGTCAGCTTCAAAGATATCATATTAAAATATTCAAACAAAAGCATGTAGTGTAACAGTAGCAACGGCATGCTTCTTGTCAGAGGCTCTGGTTTTGTCTGTCCATCTATGCCCTGCTAGCTTGGTTCAGAGAACACGCCTAAAGCCTAAATGGCTGAATGAGTTGTCTTCATGATTTAACTTCTGAGGGATGACAAATATACAGCAGCAACTGAGAGTGGTAGCGATCCCCTTATCTTCTGCAAATTACTTTCTGCATTCAAAAACACCAAGAGTTGTTGAGCTTACCTACTTTCACTCAGCTTGAGGTACTATGTTAATGAAAAACTTTAAATTACCTAAAATCATGGAGAAAAGTATCAGAATGTCAACTGCTTTAGCATTATTAAGTTAATTAGTAAAATAAAAACATGCAGCAAACAGGAATCTTTTGACATCGGTGTTACATGTACCTATGCTGTGAAATTTTCAATACTTGAATAGTTCACTGTATTTTCACTTAAGAAGTACAGGATTACAGTACAAAAAAACTCATTATTTTTCAATTCATACCAAATAAACTTAACAGTACACAAGTAACAGATTAAGGTAAACACAACTTCATGTTCCAGGTTGCAGTGCCACAGCATTAAGCTAAATGGCGAGTGCATCAATCATACACACATAAGGTGGCACCAGTAAGCACTCAAGCTCATGCACACAGAACACAACAGCAACTGAAGATAAAACAAAAATGAATAAAAAAAACAAACATAAAATTAAAGAATGCCCCTTCTGTAGCTCAGTACATCACTGCATGGTTATTGCAGTTGGAAATGTTGGCTTATTTTGACATAATCAAACCAGTGGCACCATATCAAGGACATACTGATTGTGAAAAACACTGTAGGCCTTAAATTTGTATAAATAAATTAAATTAGTATAACAAGAAAACAAAGAGAGATCTAAACAAATGGATAATGTTTTCTGTGATATGGTCCAATAACTAGTTTTTATAACTTCTTTTTAATTGTATATGACATACGTATTTGTACAGGTATTGTGTTTGTTGCATTTCTTCTTGTCATTTCATAAGTTGTGTTACAACATTACAAAATCTAGGTGGTGACGTCTACCACCCAATTCGTGATGCTGAAATCCTCATTAATGTAATGTCAAATTGCTGAGCGTGTCTGCTGTTCATTAGCTTTTTCGATGTTTGTTGCAAGTTCACTTGTAATTTAATTTCCTCTGTTGAATAAGTTCCTAACTGGCACAACCAGTACCAAGGGTTGAAGAAAAATCGCCATGCAAGTTCACTGCAGTTAGCTAAAGCAGTAAAAAGCCAAACTGGAGTGACCGTTTCCCGTGACACCATACGGCGCACACTCTAGAGGAATGGCATGCATGGGTATCGTCCACGAAGGAAGCATCTTCTAAAGCCCATGCACAAAAAAGCATGCCTAGTATTTGCTAGGGCCCATGCTGAAAAAGATGAAGACTACTGGGACTCTATACTCTGGAGAGATGAGACAAAGATCACTGTTTTTGGAACTAATGGTTTCAAAACTGTATGGCGTTGTAAAGGTGAGGATTTTAAAGAAAAATGCATGGTGCCTACCGTGAAACATGGTGGTGGCAGTGTCCTTATGTGGGGCTGCATGAGTGCTGCTGGTGTTGGGGAGCTGCATTTCATTGATGGTATCATGAACTCAACAATGTACTGCTCTATACTGAAGGAGAAGATGCTGCCATCACTCCATGCACTTGGTCGTCGTGCACTTTTCCAACACGACAATGATCCAAAACACACATCTAAAGCTGATTGAATGGCCAAGTATGTCTCCTGATCTGAACCCAATCGAACACCTGTGGGGAATTCTGAAGCGACAAGTTAAGCATTGCTCTTCATCCAGCATCCAGGCTCTAAAAGAGGTTATTCTTGAAGAATGGAAAAAGATAGATGTTGCAATATGTCGCCAACTTGTTCATTCCATGCCTAGAAGACTTGGTGCTGTCCTTACAAATCACGGTGATCATACAAAATACTAGATGTAGTAGTTTTTCTTGCGGGGTTTATTCATTTTTGCTTCAACCAATTTGAGTAAAACTGAAGATTTTGTGATCTAAGTTATATTATTAACCTTAATTTCATGTTATGGAGTTAAACAAGTGTTATATATATATAAAATGTACATACATACATATATACACACACACTAGCAAAATACCCGCGCTTTGCAGCGGCGAAATACTGCCTCAATATTTTTATTAAGAAAAAAGTAAACATTTTTAAACTGAGGGAAAATATCCAAAAAATTATTTGTTAAGGATCTCTTTGTATACCATGTTGTCAGTTCGGCCCTCCAGTTGTAATATGACCAAGCTGTGCGCTGAGTTTACTCTTGAGCATAAAGTTGGCCATGTGAAAAGCAATCCTGTCTCAAATCAATGCCAACCTTTTGTAGTGTTTGTCCCTGAGACCTATTAATTGTCATTGCGAAGCAGAGCCTTACTGGAAATTGAAGGCGTTTGAATTGAAATGGGAGATTAGATGGTATAACGGGGATACGAGGAATAAAAACTGTCTCACCTGAGGCACTGCCAGTAAAAATAGTTGCCTCAATTAGGTTGTTTTGTAGAGACGTGACCTGAAGTCTCGTGCCGTTACAAAGTTTCGGTGGTTGTAAGTTTCTCAGTAACATTATTGGTGCCCCAACCTTCAAAATGAGATTATGCTCAGGAGTGCCTGGACGATTCAGAGTGTTGAGAAACTCTACTGGATAATGTACCGCGTCTTCTACTTCTACAACTGAATCAACAGACTGATATATTTTTGGTTGTGAAGGTAGTTCTTTAAGTAAAATGTGGTTTATAGTCGTAGTCATGTCATTTTTTGGTGTCAGGATAGCTCTCTCTCTCTCTCTCAACCATGACACGTCGTTTTGATGGAAATTTCGTAGATTGGGGTTAACATTTTGAAGAAGGATTTGTAAGGTATTCACGATGAGACAGAGATTTTTAGGAATATTTCATTTTACGATTTTCTTGTATGAAGGTGCCATCACCTATACTCATCAGAAGAGCAGAGAACTCCTCGGCTTTTTTGTCTCCTTTCAAATGAACTCTCATGTTTATTTTTAAAGTAACAACATTGATTTGTGGCCATAGGTAAGAAGATTTCAGAGATGGTTTAACTTCATCAGCGCGTGTTCCTCTGGGCACGACTGGTAGGGTTTGCGGATGTCTCCAGCCAGCAACACTGTCAAGCCTCCCATAAGTTTGTTGGTGTTTCGGATGTCTTGGAGGTTCCTGTCTAAAGCCTCAATACCTCCTCTGTTTGCCATAGTGCATTCATCCCAGACAATAAGCTGACAATGTCGCAGCACTTCGGCCATGTTGCTCTGCTTTGATATGTTACACATGGGGGAATTCAGTATGGTTGAGGTTCAGAGGCAGCTTGAAAGCTGAATGAGCAGTTCTGCCACCCTCAAGAAGAGTTGCAGCAATGCCAGAAGAAGCCACAGCTATGGCAATGTTACGTTTTGCTCGGATTTTTGCAAGCAGAAGGTTTATTAGGAATGTCTTACCAGTTCCTCCTGGAGCATCAAGGAAAAACACCGTGCCAGTGGCTGAGGCAACGCTGCTCATGATTTGCTCATACACTGACTTTTGGTCACTATTTAGCAACCGCTCGTTATTTGTGATTATACTGGCCAATTGCAAGGTGTTGCAAGATGTCTCTTTCAAGTACTCGGGATTTGACGTAAATTGTGCCAGTTCTGTGAAAGGTTAAGGCAAACCGTAATGATTAAGAGATTGACCTCCAATAGCAACTACGTAGTTTTCAAGCAAGTGTAGACACTTGTTATAGATCAAATTTAACCACTGGTGGACTTCTGTTCGTATATAATCTCTTTCAGTCTGTCTCCTAACATCTTCTGCAATGTTGTGTTTATGTTTTTCCCATAGGTTTAAGGGGTTCTCCATTTGGCAGAACACCAGCATGACAGCAAACAGTTCACGGATCTTTTGAGGTGAGCGAGACAGAGCAGCTTCCTGTAGAGTCTTGTTCCAGTTATCATCATGTAAAAAACTGAGTGCCCTGCAGGCTGACTTATAGGTCAGATGTAGGACACCATCAACTGTTCTGAGAGATTTGAAAGACGTGGGACCTGTGATTTTGTTGAGCAGCAGTCGAAGATGGTAGCATTCAGAGTTATTCGGGTGTACAGTGTAGACCCGTCCCAGCACATTATCCTTTTTCACTCCCAAATGTCCTGGTACAGGGTTGCCCTGTTTCCTCCGACGAAACATGTTGTTTGCCCACACATAATATGATGGAATTTCATTATAATGAAGTTGTTTTGCAAAATCATTGTGTTTGCAAAGGTCAAAGAACACTAAAAGGGTCTTTTGTGGTGGATTGTGTTCTTTATCGGCAACATTGCCTTCTGTGAAATAAATTCTTTGTCCGTTCTCAAGATGCACAGCAAGATGAACGACCGGAGGGAAACGTTCGTGAATGGGAAAACAGAAAATGCGCCAGGCTGCTTCAGAGCTACTAATGTAACGACCAGCTTCGTATCGAGATACTTCGTCATTTTGATTTTGTATTGTAAATACTGCCTGGTCACTTCCCTTGTTAACATACTTTCAGATGTATTTGATCGATTTTACTGAATTGCAAAATTTGACATTAATGTGAGCATTGAAGAAGCGGGACAGCAAAGGACTATAAGGGACAACCCATCTGTTGTCGATATCTACTCCTTTGATGTTAATTATATGACCTCCATCAGCAGGTGAGCGCCGGCGGTACTGAGGGTAACCATCTTCTCCGGTCTGAGTTTCTGAGATGAACAGACACGGGTACTTCTTAATGCATATTCTGTTGATCATGCAGGGTGAGATGATATTATGAGGTCCACATGGGCCGTGAATCATGGTGGATTTTACTATTTTGTGTAGGGCAGGGTCAGTCTGTGGATCAGGAATTTCCGCACGGATGACTTGATCGATGACAGCTGGTTTAATCCTATTCTTTAGCCACAATAGAATGTGTGCATGGGGAATACTTCGCTTTTGCCACTCTATGGTGTACATGTAGCAATTTGTACAGCCGAAAATGTTACTCTTCATGAGCAAGTCTATCATTTTGCGAATCTTGAGATAAAATACACGACTAATAAGGTTGTGGCGATCGTGAGGTTTTCTGATTTAATAAAGTTCGGAAGAAAAGGATAGTATTATCATGATGTTGTCTGATCATAAGCTGGTATGAATAGAAGTTTGCTGCAGAGACGGTTTTGTTCATAGGTAACTTACTGGCAGGACGAACTTGAGGTATAGACACAGAATAGCCGTCTTCACCATAGCAGAACATGAGAGGATATTGAAGTGCATCATAGGATCTGTGGGTTTCCTTAATGCATTGCAGTTTATTGTCTCTGGTTTTCAAGACAATATCCCTATTGTTGAACGTTTGCCCAACGATGACAACACCAACTTGATGAACTGTGGGTTTATTAAATCTGCCTTTGTGTGCATGTAATGGTTTTTTGTCGGTGTGAATGACAACTTTGAAGTCTTTGTCTTCATCTGAAATACTGTCCATTGTGGAGTGGAAGTCCTGGATGTAAGTGTTACAATCGTGCAGCATTTTTTGTAATTGCTTGACCAGGGGTATGTTAAGTCCAGAAAAATTAGCGCAGCGCATTTGTGCTTCCTTTTCATCGTCCCCGACGAAATAAATTTGCAAAAATTTGTGTGAAGCAAGGGAAAAGGACGGTCTTATATGGCGTTCGTTTATAAAACAGCGGAGAAGCTGTGTAAAGGCTGCTTCACAAAAAAACAGCGGAGCGCCTTATATGGGCAGGCAGTCAGCCAAAGAAGGTAATCAAAAAATAACTATAATCGTAATAAATGAATAAAAAAATAGCGGAGAAGCTGCGGATTAAATAAAGGAAATGGGTACCTGAACAATAAACCAAGTCTAAAATAGCTACACAATAACTATAACAATCGTAATAAACGAACAATAAAACAGTAGAGAACCGCGAAGCAAGGAAAAAGGACGGCCTTATATGGCGTTCGTTTATAAAACAGCGGAGAAGCTGTGTAAAGGCTGCTTCACAAAAAAACAGTGGAGCGCCACACATGGGCAGACAGTCAGCCAAAGAAAGTGAATCAAATAACTATAATCGTAATAAACGAACAAAACAACAGCAGAGAAGCCGCGGATTAAATAAAGGAAATGGGTTCCTGAACAGTAAACTAAGTCTAAAATACCTACACAATAACTATAACAATCGTAATAAACGAACAATAAAACAGCGGAGAACCCGTGGATTAAATAAAAAGGCTGCTTCCTTGGCGAAGCAAAGAAAAAGGACGGCCTTATATGTCGTTCGTTTATAAAACAGTGGAGAAGCTGTGAAAAGACTGCTTCCTTGGCGAAGCATGGAAAGTAATGAACACACCGCAGTGAAGAACGGCCTTATATGGGCAGTCAGTCAATTACATGGGAGGTGTGCCGATTTCCGCAGCAGCTGCACTTATGAATATGCATGCTAAGCACAGTCCTTCACCCGCGAATATTTGTGATTAAATAAAAAGGCTGCTTCCTTTGCGAAGCAAGGAAAAAGGATGGCCTTATGGAGAAGCAATGGAGAAGCTGTGGAAAGGCTGCTTCCTTGCGAAGCAAGGAAAAGAATGAACACACCGCAGTGAAGAACGGCCTTATATGGGCAGGCAGTCAATTACGTGGGAGGCGTGCCGATTTCCGCAGCAACTGCACTTATGAATATGCTAAGCACAGTCCTTCACCCGCAAATATTCACCTTATATGGGCAGGCACTCAATTACGTGGGAGGCGTGATGATGCGAGATGCAAGACGCAACTCAACCTCACACTGTAACCGAGCTGCCCGCTATGGCCGTATACAATATACGAATGTAGGTTCCAGTTATGACCGTTACGCGTAGAATTTCAAAATGAAACCTGCCTAACTTTTGTAAGTAACCTGTAAGGAATGAGCCTGCCAAATTTCAGCCTTTCACCTACACGGGAAGTTGGAGAATTAGTGATGAGTGAGTGAGTGAATGAATCAGTCAGTCAGTGCTTTGCCTTTTATTAGTATGTATGTATGTGTATATATATATATATATATATATATATATATATATATATATATATATATATA
>JANRMT010062796.1:692760-706439 GCA_026402145.1 Polypterus bichir lapradei | reverse complement strand
TATATATATACACACAGTACTTAACAAACAAATTGGTAAACAAACTTTTATTTTGAACAATTTTTGTCTTGGTTAATGACCGAAATTTAAATAACGAAAGCAAGCACAGACGGGTTTTTGTGCGTTCGTGCTCATTTATGCTTTGACACGCTTGCTGTAAACATTGCTTTTCTGAGTGTTGTGTTCACCAACGTTACTTTTTTGTTATTTTTTCAGTTTCGATGTTATTTTTTATTTACAAATTTACTCGTTATGGCACCTAAGAAAGAGAAACGTGTTAGTGTAGCAGTAAAGAAAGTAATTATAACAAAACACAAGAATGGCATTCGTTTTTCCGACATCGCAAAGGAATACAATATGCCGAAATCGACTGTCTGTACAATTCTAAAGAACAAAGAGGCATTTAAGGCGGCTGAAATGGCTAAAGGAGTGACTATGTTAACGAAACAAAGGTCTAAAGTGCTAGAAGTTGAAAAACTGCTGCTAATTTGTTTTTTTTGAAATTTTATTAATATTTTATTGGAATCATTCCATACAAATCAATCAATTTTTACAAAAAGTAAAATTAAGAACAAGTCGATCCCCACCCCTGAGAGACAGAGCAAGGCAAACGGTATAATTTATGGCTTGTAAACATACCTAAATTAATAAGTTTGATAAGCCAATAGAGATGAATGGAGAAGACAAAGAAATACAGAAATAACTGCTTCTTCTATGCTTTAAGAGCTTATTTTAAAATATTACTGATTAGATCCTGCCATGTTTTGAAAAGAATCTGTACAGATCCTCTGAGTATTTCATTTTATCCAATTTCAAAAATAGTATAAAACATCAGTTTCCCACTGATTTAAAAGAGGAGAGTTTGGGTTCTTCCAGTTTAGAAGAATAAGTCTGCGTGCCAAAAGTGTAGTGAATGCAATCACAATTTGTTTGTCTTTCTCCACTTTAAACCCATCTGGAAGAACCCCAAACACAGCTGTTAATGGGTTAGGAGGGATTGTGAGACCCAGGCTGTCTGAAAGGTAGTTAAAAATTTTGGTCCAAAATGATGTTAATTTGGTGCAGGCTCAGAACATGTGACCCAATGAGGCAGGGACTTGATTACAGCATTCGCAGGTTGGATCTTGTCCTGGAAACATTTTGGAGAGTTTTAGACGAGACAGATGTGCTCGATATATAATTTTGAGTTGAATAATTGTATGCTTTGCGCATATGGAGCTCGAGTGAATTCTCTGCATTGCTACTTTCCACTCCTTTTCTGATATATTAATTGAAAGATCTTTTTCCCATTGTCCTCTTGGATCTTTGAAAGGGAGGGACTGTAACATGATTTTATATATTGCAGAGATGGTGTCTGAGTCCTTGAGATTGAGCAATATTTTTTCCAGCATGGATGAGGGTGCAAGTTGAGGAAAATCGGGAAGGTTCTGTTTAACAAAGTTCCTAATTTGAAGATAGTGAAAGAAATGTGTAGCTGGAATGTTAAATTTGGAATGTAATTTTTCATAGGATGCAAAGACGTTATCTATATAAAAGATCTCTAAGCAAGTTAATCCCAAATTTTTTCCAGATATTAAAAACTGCATATGTTTGCGAAGGTTGAAAGAGGTGGTTCTCTTGCAGAGGTGCCACAGATAAAAGCTTTTCCATCTTAACATGCTTTCTACATTGGTTCCGTATTCTAAGTGAGTGAAGCACAACTGGATTATTAGTATGTTGCCGATAACTTGCTTTTATTGGGGCACAGAGCAGGGAATATAAAGAAGTACCGCATGATTTTACTTCTATTGCGGACCAAGCCTGTGCATGTTCTTATATTTGTGTCCAGGTTTTTATAGCTTGTATATTTGCTGCCCAGTAATAAAACTGGAAGTTAGGTAGAGCCATGTCGCCTTCTGCCTTTTGTCTTTGTAGGGTCACTCTTTGGATAAGTGGATGTTTTGAGTTCCAAATAAATTAGGTTATTGTTGAATCTAATTAATTAAAAAATGATTTATTGATGTATATTGGGATGTTTTGAAATAAAAAAAGAAGGAGCTTAGGAAGAATATTCATCTTAACAGTGCTAATTCTTCCAGCTAAAGTGAGATGAAGGGTTGACCATCTATGCAAGTCTTGCTTAATTTTTTCCATGCAGACGGCGAAATTTTGTTGATAAAGAGCTTTATGTTTACTTGTGATGTTTACCCCGAGGTATTTAAACTGATATGCAATGATAAAAGGTAGGGTGTCTAATCTAATATTATATGCTTGAGAATTCACTGGAAAGAGTACACTTTTATTCAGATTAATTCTGAGACCAGAGATCCTTTGAAATTCTGTGAGTGCTGTTAAGACTGCAGGCACAGAATTTTGTGGGTCTGATATATACAGTATCATATCATCTGCATATAGTGAAATTTGCTGTTCCATTCCTTCTCTGATAATCCCCTTTATCTAATCAGTATTTCGAAAGTGTATTGCCAGTGGTTCAATGGCGATTTCAAACAGTAGTGGTGACAAGGGGCATCCTTGTCTAGTACCACGTTCTAGTTTAAAGTAGTCTGAGGAAATGTTGTTGATACAAACTGAAGCTTCTGGATTGGTATACAGTAGATTGATCCATGCAAAAAATGTTCGGGCCAAACCCAAATTTCTCCAATGTAGTAAAAAGGTATTTCCATTCAATCATGTCAAATGCTTTTTCTGCATCCAATGATAATAATATTTCTGGGGTGTTTGATTTAGTTGGTTTGATCTTGTGATATTACCGAAGGGAGCACTTTCTCCATCCTTCTAGCTATGATTTTTTGAGAGTATTTTAACATCATTATTTAAAAGTGAAATTGGTCTGTATGATGTACATTGTAATAAGTCCTTATTTTGTTTTGGAAAAACGGTGATTAGTGCTTGGCGAAAAGTTTGAGGAAGAGTTTGATTGTCTCTGGCTTCTGTAAATGTTGCTAATAGGAGGGGAGCTAGCTGAGCGGACAATTTCTTATAAAATTCTGCAGGGTAGCCATCAGGGCCTGCTGCTTTCCCGCCTTAAAGTGACTTTATAGCATCTAGTAATTCTGATAACGCCAGAGGTTTATCGAGTTCCTCCGCACTAAAAGTGTCTATTTGTGGTATCTGTAATGTATCCAGAAATGCATTAGATTCTGTATTATCTTCTTTAAACTCAGTAGTATATAAGAATTTATAGTAGTCTCTGAATGTGTGCATTATATTTTTATGGTCGATGATTTTGTCTCATAGTAATAATGTCTGGATTTATAAATTAGTTGTTCAGTTTCTTTAGGTGTCAAGAGGTTTAGTTCTGAATGCAGAGTCTGCCTTTTCCTATGTAGAGCTTCGCTTGGAAACCTGGCATGTTCTTCATCTATTCTAGTAATTTCGCTTTTTAGCTCTGCTACCTTCTTGGTTTCTAATTTATTTCTGTGAGAAAGATATGAGATAATCTGTCCTCTTAAGAAGGCCTTAAGAGTTTCCCAGAGTATTCCTGCAGAAATCTCTGAGGATGTATTTGTCTCTAGGAAGAAACTGATTTGTTTGGATATAAATTCTGTACAATTCTCGTCTGCTAATAGAAGAGGGTTGAGACGCCATCTGTGAGGTGAGTGTGTGGGGCATAGTAACTTTAGCTCCAAGATCAGAGGTGCATGGTCAGAAATAACAATAGCATCGTATCTGCAAGATTTAATCATAGGCAAGAAGTTATTATCTATAAAGAAATAATCAATCCTTGAGTAGCAATGATGTACTGGTGAGTAGAAAGAATATATTCTTGAGTTTGGGTTTAAAAACCTCCGGGGGTATGATAAGTTGTGATCAGTTATACACTTTGTAATTATCTTTGCAGTGTTATGTCATTCCCCCTGTTGTAGAAGTCCTATCTAAGAGTGGATTTAAAACACAATTAAAGTCCCCAGCCATTATAATTTTATAAGTGTTCAGATTGGGAATGGATGCAAATAAATTTTGTATAAATTCCTTATCATCAGCATTAGGTGCATAAGCATTTATCAGAATCATTTTACAGTTAGATAAGTCTCCCATGACCATCACATATCTCCCTTCAGGATCCAATACTACATCTGATGTTACAAATGAGACTGTTCTATGTATAAGAATTCCCACACCTCTAGTTTTCTTTGTAAAACTAGAATGGAACATTTGGTCAGTCCAGTCCTTTTGCAGCCAGAACTGATCCTTGCTTAGTAAGTGGGTCTCCTGTAAAAATACTATTTTAGCGTTTAGACCTGTTAGGTGAGAGAGTACTTTCTTTCTCTTTATTTTGTGATTCGGGCCTTTAGCATCCCAGCTCACGAAGTTAACTGTCTCATCATGGAGACATTGATTCTGAATTTTTGATGTCATTTTATAGTCTTAACTGGAAGTGAGACAGCTTCAGCCTTAATTTCCTATTTCCCCAAGAGTTATTGCCATGCAGCCTATTATTACGTTGGTAGTTATTATATAGATTAGAATGATAGATTAGGTATAGATATAGCCTGCTCTCTTTCTCTCCCCCCCTTAACCCCCCACCCTCCCTTTTTGCCTCCCCACGTGAGGCTAGAACCCAATTCACAAGTCCCGGTCCTCTGACATACCCAAAGAAAGAGCATGTCCAAAGCAAAACAAGCCCCTATGCAGCGGCGTTTTAGGATTAAAAAAATAGAGATATCTATTACCAATATAGTCTAAATACTATATGCCTAAAATTTAATCATTAACAAACTATGAACTTAAAATATATATAATCTTCAGCAATCTTAGTGTATTAAGATAATGCACCCAGATAATAAACCTGGGGAATAGTGTCAGAAAGTGATCCAGAATAAGCATAATAACTCTTAATGCAATAATAGCAATAACAATAAACCAAGGGTATGATGTTGAACAGTCTCGCTTAGGGTAGAGAAAAAATAATTAGATTTAAAAAAAAAAAAAAAAAAAAAAGGAATTAAGCACAAAAGTCTATAGCTGTAATTAAAACATAAACAGATAGCGTCCGAGTAATAATGAGTAATAATGAGGATATATAATGATAAAAACCTGTATTTTAACAAATACCGTAGATCCCGGAATACAAGCCGACCCGGTATATTAGCCGATCCCCTTCTCTACCGACTAAATTACATGTATTTGCCGATGACCGGTATTTAAGCCGACCCCCTTCTCCAAGCAAAATTTTCTAAATTTCCTTAAAAGTGTCTCTTCGGGTATATTTATAATGTCTATCGGCGAGAATTTGAGACTGCCGGCATTTTTGATGGAAACCAGGAAGTGATTGCGGAGAAGTTTGGTAAATTGGAACCTTTGTGTTGAAACTATATACGCAAATACGGTACATCGGCGGGTGGATTTCCGGAGACTTGTTATAAATTTGATTAACTTAAATACGCAATACAGTGGACCCTTGACTTACGAACTTAATTCGTTCGCAAAGGCTAACCCATAATGCGTTCCGAACCTCCCACTGCAACACTTGCTTAACCTTTTCATAATAAAAAACACCAATAATTTTTCTAATGTACTAACCAAAAAGTTATAAAAAGTGCCTAGCCTACTTCGATTAGGCTAGGAGCATGGCGGCGCGCATGGTCACAGCGGATCAAGGCTCTCCTTTTCAGTGCACTTTTTTGTTGTTTTTGTACTTTTTTTTTGTCCTTGTTTGTGCACAATCGGTTCGGCGAACATCCGCTACACCATTCAGAACCTTATAGACAGACATCGGTGTCCAGAGCCAGACATCTGTTTTGAGTGTTTTTCATCACACGCACAACATCCCAGACAACATAGCGAGACCAGCGGGCTCTCCGTGGTTTGTTGTCGGGTCTAGGAGACGACACAGACGGAGGAGGGAAAGAAAGCAGAAGCGGGGCCGCAGATACGGCGTTATGCTAAGGCTAAAAAACAACCATACAAGCCCTATACAGAACTTTTTTCTGCACTGAAGGAGCTGCTTTTAATCTCATTGTAGATGCGTATAGACAGTAAAAGGCATTCTATTCTAGAAACAATTTCATACTGTACTCACCATTTAATTTGACATCTTTGGGGCTGCAGGAAGGGAGGAGGAGGAGGAGATATTTCCACACAATGTCCATCTTCGTTTCGAAATTATATCCAGAAACACATGTATCTGGGCTCCGACTGACGCTACTAACGCTCTCGGTTGTTTGTTTACAATCGCGCAAGCGGATACACGTGACCGCATCCGTTTCGTAACGCAAGATATGGATCGTAAATCAAAATAAAAAAATTTTATTTTAAACTTCCTGATAATTTATTATAAATTTTATTAATAAAATCAACAACTAAAACACTTTTTTGAATAAATTCTTTATTTAATTTAAAGTACCGGCATGCAAAGTTACTTCTTCATTTGAAAGATGGCTCTGTGGTTTCGTCATTATTTACTTCCGTATTCATCGGCAAAACCGGCATTGCGCTGGAAATCTTGAATCTGAAATGATACTCGTTGTATAAACCGACCCCCAAACTCCAAGCCAAAAATCTAGGACGAAATTCTCGGCTTGTATTCCAGGATCTACGGTAGATCAGACAGTAGGTTATTAATCCTTGCCATATCATTAACAGCCATGACTCACTATTATGTATCAGAATAGTCCCGGGATCAGCTTTAATTCCTTTTCTGCTTCTTCCTTGCTAGCGAACACATAGAATTGACCCTGCAATTCCACTTTCAGTTTGGCAGGATACAAGAGGCTGTATTTGATATTGGCTTGCCGTAACCGCTGTTTAATGCTGTAGGAGGCTGCGCGTTTAGTAGCTGTTGCCTGAGAGAAATCAGGGAAGATACAAATGTGGTTATTTTCATATATACAGGTAATCTCTTGCTTGTGTCTGAGGAGTGCCATCATCTCTAGCTTAAGTAATAATCTCTCAAAGCGAATAATAAAAGATCTAGGTCTAACGGTATTTGATCCGCCTACGCGATAAGCCGCTGCTATCTCAGAATCTGCTTTAAAGTCCACTCCAATTATTTTAGAAAATAGTTCAGCTGCGAATTTCACTGGGTTTGGACTTTCTCGATTCTCAGGCAGACCTTCAATTCTGACATTATTCCTTCTGCTTCCATCTTCCAAAGCAGCCAGTCTGTCTCCGAGTTTTTTTGCATTCGGAGCTGACAGTTGTTGCTTTTTCTTCAGCACTGGCAGCTAGATTTTCGGCTGTTTCAATCCGAGTCGTGAATGTCTCGTTGACATCAGCAAGCGTGCTCAGTTTAACCGAGGTTTCCTGAATGTGCTCTTCAATTTTACCCATCATATCTTCAAAGACTTTATTATTCTGCTGCCGCATCCGTCGCAGCTCCTGTCGCAGCTCCTGTCGCAGCTTCTCATTTGCCTTCTCGCTTTTCTTTATAACTTTCTTTATCTCTTGCATGAGCTCAGCGATCATCACCTTCAGTTCAGACAGATCAATTCTGCTTTTGTGCACCCTAGGTGTGGCGGCAGGCTCTATTGTAGCCGGTGTCCCCAATGTTCCCGGCTCGCATGGATTAATTGAAACCGCGGACTGCAAGGCCTTTTCCAGTTTCAGGTGATCTTCTCCAATCAGCAAGCTATCGAGACCTACTTCACTCACACTCGTATATTCACTCCCCATTTCACTCTCAGCTGGAGACGATGTTGCGGACCGTGGTCCCGAGTCGTCTGGGCTTTCGCCCATCTGATCCAGGTCAGTCTCTGAAAGGCCGTACCTTGAACTAGGGTTTGCCGACCTTAGCTTGGGTGTAGCTTTAGTTTTCGGTTCTTTCGGACCCCCTTTCTTGTTGGGCATGCTTAAATATGCTTGCAAATACTGTAATAGTGTCCCTCAGGTTAGATAAATACAGGATATCTCAGGATAATAAGCAGATAACATGAAAAATACCACCACTGCTAGCGGAGATCTGCTTCAGACGTCCATCTCTCGCAACAGACGAGACCAAAATCGTTAATTTGGATAAATGAAAAGCAGCTGGCTCGAGACAGTGTTAGCGAAGCAATAATTTGTGAAAAGGCTAAGCAGTTACACAGTGATTTGTTGACCAAAACACCCAGTGCAAGTGCCAACAAGCAAGACTTTAAAGTGAGTAGAGGATGGTTTGATAATTTTCGCCAACAAAGTGGAATTCATAGTGTTATAAGGCACGGGGAGGCTGCATGTTCAAATAAAACAGCAGCAAGAGCATTTGTGGATGAATTTGCGGAGTTTGTTGAAAGTGAAGGCTACATCTCTAATGAAGTGTTTAATCGCAACGAGGCAGGGTTATGGAAAAAAAAATGCCCAGAAGAACCTACATCACCCAAAAAGAGAAGGCACAACCCGGACACAAGCCTATGAAAGACAGGCTTACACTTTTATTTTGCGCTAATGCAAGTGGTGACTTTAAGGTCGGTGACAAAGGGCAGCCCTGGCGGAGTCCAACTCTCACTGAAAACGGGCTCGACTTACTGCCGGCAATGCGGACCAAGCTCTGACACCGGTTGTACAGGGACTGAACAGCTCTTATCAGGGGGTCCAGTACCCCATACTCCCGGAGCACCCCCCACAGGACTCCCCGAGGGACACGGTCGAACGCCTTTTCCAAGTCCACAAAGCACATGTAGACTGGTTGGGCAAACTCCCATGCACCCTCCAGGACTCTGCTAAGGGTGTAGAGCTGGTCCACTGTTCCACGACCAGGACGAAAACCACACTGTTCCTCCTGAATCCGAGGTTCGACTATCCGACGGACCCTCCTCTCCAGAACCCCCGAATAGACTTTTCCAGGGAGGCTGAGGAGTCAGGATTGGGTCACCGCTTTTTGCAGATGATGTTGTCCTGTTTGCTTCATCAGGCCGTGATCTTCAGCTCTCTCTGGAGCGGTTCGCAGCTGAGTGTGAAGCGGCTGGGATGAGAATCAGCACCTCCAAATCCGAGACCATGGTCCTCAGCCGGAAAAGGGTGGAGTGCCCTCTCAGGGTTGGGGGCGAGATCTTGCCCCAAGTGGAGGAGTTTAAGTATCTCGGGGTCTTGTTCACGAGTGAGGGAAGAATGGATCGTGAGATCGACAGGCGGATCAGTGCGGCATCCGCAGTGATGCGGGCTCTGCATCGGTCTGTCGTGGTGAAAAAAGAGCTGAGCCGTAAGGCAAAGCTCTCAATTTACCAGTCGATCTACGTTCCTACCCTCACCTATGGTCCTGAGCTATGGGTAGTGACCGAAAGAACGAGATCGCGAATACAAGCGGCTGAAATGAGTTTTCTCCGCAGGGTGTCTGGGCTTTCCCTTAAAGATAGGGTGAGGAGCTCAGTCATCCGGGAGGGACTCAGAGTAGAGCCGCTGCTCCTCCGCATCGAGAGGAGTCAGATGAGGTGGCTCGGGCATCTGATCAGGATGCCTCCTGGACGCCTCCCTGGTGAGGTGTTCCGGGCACGTCCAACCGGGAGGAGGCCCCGAGGAAGACCCAGGACACGCTGGAGGGACTGTGTCTCCCGGCTGGCCTGGGAACGCCTTGGGATTCTCCCGGAAGAGCTGGAAGAAGTGGCCGGGGAGAGGGAAGTCTGGGCTTCTCTCCTTAAGCTGCTACCCCCGCGACCCGACCTCGGATAAGCGGAAGAGGATGGATGGATGGATGGATGGACTTTAAGGTCAAGCCACTTTTAATCTACCACGTTGAAAATCCCCGCATTTTTAAGCGCAATAATGTGATAAAGTCTAAAGTGCCTGTACAATGGAGGGCAAACAGCAAGGCATAGATAACTCAGACCTTATTTATGGATTGGCTGACATAAGTGTTTGCCCCAACTGTCAAAAATTATCTTCAGGAAAAGGATCTTCTTATTAGATGTCTTCTCTTAATGGATAATGCTCCTGCGCATCCACCAGGTTTGGAGGAAGACCTGGATATTGAGTATGACTTCATCAACGTCAAATATCTTCCATCCAATACTACTCCATTACTGCAACTGATGGATCTGCAGGTCATTTCCAATTTCAAGAAGCTATACACCAAGGCATTTTTTTCCAGGTGTTTCCAGGTCACTAATGACACTGATTTGACCCTTCAAGTTTTTTGGAAGAAGCCTTTTTAACATCCCCCACTGCATCAACCTCATTGACAAAGCCTGGAGTGAGGTCTCTTCCCGCACATTGCAATCTGCTTGGAGGAAACTTTGGCCACATTGTGTCCGAGACTTTGAGGGATTTGAAGCAGAGAGCTCTGCCGAAGTAGTGAATAAAATCGTGTCCATTGGCAAGAGTATGGGATTAGTCAGTGATGCTGACATGGAGGAGTTGATGGAGGACCATCAAGATGAACTAACCACAGAAGAGCTGGCTGCCTTGCAGGAAGAACAGGTGAAAGCCTTATAGGAAAAGCATTCGTCAGAGGAAGAGGAGTTAAGGGAGGAAATCACCAGTGCTCAGATAAAGGAAATTTGCAATAAGTGGAATGATGTGCAGGAATTTATTGAGAAGCACCACCCTAACAAAGTTGTGGCTAATAGGACAATTAATATAATGAATGACAATGCAATAACGCATTTTAGAAAAATTCTTATTAAATCTTATTAGATTGCTTCCTTGTGCCCAAAGAAAAGGAATCGCGACGTGAGAAAACCCCCAAATCAGTGTTATCCAATTTTTTTTTATGGAGGGGGATTCCCCTTTAAAACAGTAGCTTCCTTCTCCTCTTCCTCTGCCATCCACCTATGCCACCAACTACAACAAACAAGGTAAATACAGTGCTGTTTTATGTAATTTAGTTTATTTGTTTGTACTAATGATATATACATTTTTTTCTATATTTTTCATCACAGACAAACCCTTAAAAAAAAATAAAATAAAATTACAAAATTTCTGAGGCTGGAACAGACTAATTGTACTTACATTAATTTCAATGGGAAAAATTGCTTTGGTTAGCAAATGTTTTAGTTAGCAAACAGAGTCACGAAACAGATTAAGTTTGTTAACTGAGGTTCCACTGTATATATAAAATCTGTCTGTCTCTTTGTCTGTCTGCTTTTCACAAGAGTGCGGCTTAGCGGATTTAGATCTTTTTTTTCTATAATTTGCTTGAACATTCCGGTTGATTTTTGCAACTTCTCGCATTGCGGTAAGAATCATAGTTCGCTTGCAGGAGCGATATATTTGCACTAACTTGAGACAGAGGCTGTGGGCCGAGGGAAGCATGACATCAGGAGTAGGGAGCCGGGCAGGGCCCTCCTGTTTCTCTACTACACGGGCAGAGCCGCGGGGGACAGCTAATCTTTTATAATTAAACTATGTATTAAAATGGAAATATTTAACATTAGCAGGTACATTTACCATTAAAATCATCTTTTCTAGCATACAGCGGGAAGAAGATGGAAAGTGGGAAGTGAGTATTAGGCTGTAGGTCAATACTGTATCCTTAACAAGTTCAGTTTATTCCAAGGAATTTTTTTTTTTTAGCAAAGACAAGCATTTTCTGTGGAGGTCTTTCATTCTTCTTAGTTTGACATTAGAATTTTGCTTTGCCTCTTTCTAATAAAACATTTTTCTGTATTTTCAATTTTATAAATATGCCGACAGATTCAAAGAACAATGCCCTAAATCCACAATATCCATGTTTTCCTGTTCATCTTTTTTATGCTCATTGGTATAGTGTCTTAATTTAGCTCTGGGAAAGTCCTTGTGTGATGAGTCCTTATGGTTATAGATTTCTACCAATATTTGAAAGGAAAATGCTTCTCATTTAAAATGTTTGAATATACAGTATACAAATGTGCATTTAGAATCCATGATATAACACACATCTATATTTCCATCAGATGCAATTTGACCATTAAGGTACTCTTAAGCTACTCTATTACAATATGTTATTAATATACATGCACAAGCAAAACATGTTGATCACTATTCAGTTAGCAAATACTGAATAAAGTTCCAATGTCAATTAACCATGGGAGAAAATTCTGTGATGCTTCACATTCTTTTACTTCTTATTTTAGGGATATTAGCCTTCCATTTGTTTGTAGAAATTTGTTGCAGGTGGGCTGTTAATCAGTAACTGAGATATTAATATATTGCTTGAACATATGCAATTCTGTGTTTGAAAGTATGTTTAAGCTGTATAAATTATTATATATTCATACATCAGCAAAATATGTGGATCACTCATCTACAGTATATCTGCAAACTGAATACAGTTCCATGTAAATTATCCTGGGGGGAGGGCTGGGGTTTATCCTGCAATACATAATGTTCCCAATTTGTTGTGCTTTTTTAAAAAAGGTTTTTAGTCTCCTTATATTCTGCTCACCAACAATTGCATCAGATCATATAGAAATTAACTTAAGCTAGTCAGGGTTGAATAAACAATGTGCTCAGAGACATAAGATAGCCTTCCCATAAAATGTGAACAGTGATTCAGACCAATTTTCATGCTTCTTCACTTTCCATTTTTAACTCATTAATTTGTGAATGGTTAATTGAGTTTAAATCAGCCTTCAATACTGTAAAAACCAAAATAAACCCAAACATGCATTTACAAGATGAACAAAGCACTAGATATAAGATTTTTTTTCAGCTTTTTAGGACAATACTAATATTTGTTGTAGGTCATCTGTTGGAATGTAAACAGAATGCATTTTGTTACACAAACACCAGTAAAGTTTCTTGCTCCCACATTTAAATAAATGACTCACCACAAATATTAGCATGGTTGCTTACATTTAACTAAACAAGAAAGGAGAAAAAGTAATACTTGTCCTCAATGTATCAAAGACATCCCCATGAAAATTGATTTTTTTCTCTCATCTCTGCTTTGTAACATTCATATTAACATGTATAAGACAAACTAGTTTATTGCACCTTAAAAGCAATATAAGGGATTGTCTGGAGTCATTTCCCAATACTCAGAAAATAGAAATGTAACATTTGCATAAAACTGGGCTCTATTCTAGGACATTCTGCAGCAATGTAAGAGTTATGTCTCTTAACCATGAAGTCCTCATTTGGGTACTTCAAGGAACCTATGATCATCGAGAGAAAGCAACACAACAGATGTTCAATTTAAGGCTTAGTGGACAATAACAGACAGATGAAAATTTACCAAATAAACAGTAATTGTGTATAAATTGATCAGAAACGTCACATTTAATATAGATCAGAGGATGTGTCTACATACTTTAACTTTAATTTTGCCAGAGGTGCCCAGTTTTTTTATGACTATATTTAATGTATCTTAAGGTACAATGGTAGCAACTGCACCTTTTCACAGTATATTATCAATGGTATCAAAAGAAGCTTTTTTATACTGTTTGCCCCCTTATTTTATTAGATAAAATTCTCACAGGAGCCCATACTTCTTACATATGTTGGATAATTCGCCCCTCTAGGACAGACTAAGATTTTGTCCAGGCTGCACTTTCCACTGGAACTCTCAGACTTCTTAACAGAGTGTGTGTGTCACTCTGCAGCAAAATGTACTTTTGGGAGACATTGTTAAAGTTAACGTAATATTTCATTCTTCATTTCAGCACACCAATAGACTTTCAGCTATTTAGAATTCTACCTTTGTTCTCCCCCTAAGGCAGTTTTTGCCCTTTTCACATCTAAAGTTTGACAAAACTATACTCTTACAACCTGCACTCATAAACTATCTGATATAAGATATACAGGTCCTTTTCAAAAAATTAGCATATTGTGATAAAGTTCATTAT
>JANRMT010062796.1:679180-692360 GCA_026402145.1 Polypterus bichir lapradei | reverse complement strand
ATAATGAACTTTATCACAATATGCTAATTTTTTGAAAAGGACCTGTAGATATTCAGTTCATACTTCTTTGATTACTATCTTAGATACAAAACATGCTTTATTTTATATGGCAACTTTCTGCAGTGATTTACTGTATGATCCCAAGGTGGTCTGACATGCATTTTTTAACTCTAGAATCCAGGAAGGTAAACTGACCAGCTCTGTGTCAGACAGTAATCAATTTCTGAGTAATGCTTTTTTGATTATAACATTTTACTCCAATTTTAAACAAAAGAACAATTTTGACTTGCAACTTCAATCATTTTCAACATGGTGAAAGTCTCCAAAACGATAAGAAAAATGATACAAGTGAACTGATCATTGTCATTCTGCAGTTAGCATTCTTTTATTGCATAGCATTTTTCCGGTCATTACTCTGCAGCCATTACAGCACTCTGTATTCAGTGAATGTATAATTCCCTTCTGGAAATCAAAATGGTTTATTCTGCTGTATATTTAGGCTATTGTATAAAGAACCTGATGATGGATACCACTGTAATAGTTTCCAAGCACAGATGACTTTTTATAGGGAACTTAATTATTCAGGAGCTAAGTACTGTAAACTCAGTTAACCTACACTGTCTTTTCACAAAAATTAAGTGCACTGTGTGTATCATAAGGACAGCATTTAGAAACTTTAACAACAACTGATAATGTATAGGATGCTTACTTCAGCCAAGTATAACTTGGGTCTCAAAATTCATGTTGCATATGTAATGTACTACATCAGTAACGAAAAAAAAATCCTCTTAATCTATGCTCACTGCCAAGTGGGTGGCAGAAGGAGTAATAATAGGTGTCACAACACATAAGGCTCCATTATACGGTCGACAGGACATCAACATTATGTGCATCAAGAAGCAAAGAAGAAATGTCGCCTTACTGCTCATGGCAACAAGGGAGCCTGGTTCTTCAAAAACCTCTCTATTTTTATATCAATGCAATAATATATAAATATAAAGCCTTTTAAGAGTGTGTTGGAATGCTGGCAAGTATATTGGGTTTTATAAACAAAAAGCCTTCACTAGATCTGCAACTTCATTCTGGTGCATGCTCAATGGGATACAGGCCACTTGGCATTTGTATCTGAAGATACTGCTCTCTAAGTGCAGCAAAGGAAAAAAAAAAAAAAAAAACAAAACACATTAAACAATGTATTTCACATTAACCCTGACTTAGTTGCTTTCCTTGGCTGCTCAATGAAGCATTCCCAAGGCTGCAAATGTTCATATAATTTTAAAACCATGGCAATGGAGCCTGAAAGACATTACTTTGTGAATTATTTTTTAATCTGTTTAATTTAGTACTCATTGTGTCAAATGCCATTTTCGCTAAGGCAGGAAAGAATGATCTTTTTCGTAATAGGTAATGGAAGTAGGGAAGCGGTCCATGCTTTGGGTCTGAGTAAGGCGTTACTGAGGCTTCTGATTATCTATTAGTGTTATTTATTTCACAGCTATATAAAGGAATGGCACCACTCATGTACGGATATTATAGCAATCATTTTGGATTTTATGTAATCATTACGTTTAGAACGAAAATGCAATAGATTAAATAGGTTTGAAAATTGTGTTATTCTTAAGTTTTTTGCATAACTTAGAGACTTAATTACTGTATTTAAATAGAATCATTTTAATATTCACCTACAGCTCTCAAATTGCCAGGTCTATGGGACCTTGTGAACTTGATTTTGTGTGCTGATCTGCCCAAGGTTGATTTCTATTTTGCACTTAGTGCTGATGGGATACACTTTGGTTGTTGCAGCACAGTACTGGAATAAGGATTTTAAAAAAAATAATTAATGGGTGGAATGGCTCACAGCAGCACGTATATAAAATACAGAAGAAATAGACAGAAATGTGTTGCCATAATTCTGGTCATAAAGAGACTAAGTAACATTCAGGAGAAAAAAAAAAAAGTTTCGGCTTGGTCTCCATGAAAACTGCATCACTTAGCAACCACCTTAATTCATCAGAGAGAAAATGAATTAATATAGCCTGAGTCTGCTATTCCACCAATGGCAATGATGTTCGTTTTAGGCCTTGGTGACCGAGGAAAATCTTTCACCTGGTCCCTCCTGTTACAGATAATTAATGTGGTGCTATGGATCGTCTCCACAACCCTAAAGTTGACCCCATTTATCAGGCTAGATATCTGTAAATCAGGTTCAAGTCAAAGTGTAAAGCTGGGTAAAAGTGTGCACTAAGGTTACATTTTATTTTTAATAAGAGGGAAGGATTTCTAATCAAAATCCATTTCCATCCAAATGGTCAAATTTCACAGATCTGCTAAAAATGAGAAGCAATCTACTTTCATGATATAAATTTTGTGCAGTTGCTTATCTAGCAAAGATTATTTACAGCATGCTACATATTATGTTGTTGAAATAAACTCTGAACCCTGTATTAAGATAAGGTGTTGACCATATATCTGCCTTTAATAATGGGCACGTGTACTGTAAGCTTGGACAAAAGATACAGGGAATAAAAAGGAGCTAAAACTTGGTCATGATGGAAAAAAGGTCTGCAACCTTTCATCTCTTATTATCCACAATAAATTAAAATTGGTTAAATATTTGTAAACAACTAGGGAAGTCTAATTGATTAAATTCACCATAAAGAATGAGCTTTTTTATGTTGCCTTCCAAACTAGTACTTTACAAAGCACTCAAGGGTACTATCAAAAAAACTTAAATTTAAACGGATAGCATAGCTGTTCAGTAGTTGGTACTGCTGCCTGAAAGCTTCACAGTCCTGGGGTCAAATCTTTGCCCATCCTCTGAGTGGATTTTACACATTTTCCTTATATCCACATCACTTATTCTTCCAAGTACCAAAGACATGCGTGGTAATTTAATTCTTCTAATGTGAGTAAGCATACATGTGCACATAAGCACACTGGGTGGGGTACTACAGCGTGCATAACATTGCTCGGATAGGCTTTGGCTTCCATGACCTAGAATTATATTAACAATGTCTGATAAAGGAGGGTGAATTCAAAAGCATATTCAATATACATTAAGATGCACAGGGTAGGTATTGTCATTTTTTGGTAAACCAAGATGAAGCCAACCTTCACAAATCAAAACCAACAGCTACTCTGATTTTTTTTTTTTTAAACTTTAAATAAACTTGAGTTTTTGGGATTTTTTTTAAATCTAATTGCATGTCTTTTCCATGTCCCTAACAATCTATCTAGAGTCAAATCCAGAATGAAATGGTCAAGAGAGACAACAAAGGAAATTAACAGGAAAGTATTACCTATGCTATTACTCCACTCCAATACTATCCAAAAGTAGTGGTTTGTGTTGCCTCGTACCGTATAGCCATAATACTGTTTCATTTTTTTTTTTTTTTAATAATTTTAGACATAACTTTAATCCACTGATTAGCACTGCTGCCTTATAGATTCATCATCCTGGGTTCCAATACTGCATCTGATTGTTGCCTATGTAGAGTCTTCCTGAATCTGTATGGGATCTCACTTTTCAAACTCCAGTTTAAATCTTCCATATCACCAAAATTCATCTTCAAATAACTGATGATTACTCCAAAGAGAAAGTGTGGCATAAGTGGACTGGTGTCCTGACAAAATTCCTTCTCTATACCTAACGCTGCCAGAGATGCTCTAGCTACCTGTGACCCTGAATTTGTATGAGTCAGTTTGGGAATGTTAAGTTGCACAAAATTCTTGCCAGAAGAAACAATTAATAAGAAAGTTAAATGTTCAGAGCAAAGTTTTGAGGATACTTAGAAAATCAGTCCCCATAAGGCAGGCAATATATTATTTAATACAGTGATTTTCTTTGAATATTTAACCACAATTTAATAAACTGTACATCAATTACATAAAACAAACATCATGAACAGGAAAGGTATTCCCATAATACTGTGCTTTTGAATTGAAGAACTCCCTGTCCTCCTAATTCATTGGTCTAGAGTGCTTCTTTAACTCAAAAAAAAGAAATCACCCAATTCTGGGAATGCCTTTCAATTTTATAATATACACTGAAGTTTCTGGAAGGAACTACAAATAATATTTTAGAAAAAATGCATGTTCAAGGATTTCTTAAACCCATAACTTCTTGCAAAGCACCTTGGAACAGCTTTGGCATTCCAACCCTCTACTCTCTTCCCATATTTGTTATTTCAGTTTTGTTCTAGTTTTTTATGTAGCTTTAGAATTAATTGTCCTAGTATATGTTTTTGCTTACCTTTGAAATGTTTTCTTTGTTGCTTACTAAATTTGTTCTAACTAAAATGGTATGGACAATGATTTTGTTTTGTAAAATAATTTGGATAAATAAAAATGTATAATTTTATTACCTGGTTGTAGCTACTGACACAGTACAGTGTTACAGTGCTCAGCACTGCCACTTTTCCCCACTCTGGAGACTCCAGTTCTACTTATGCCTGATCAGTGTCTATCTAAAAGATGCAAAGACCTGGGAACACTCATGGGTTTTCGTTAGAAACTCCAATTTTCTCTCACACAGTTGATGCACAGAGAAGAGTGGATTAATAGTGGGAGTTTAAGCTGGCCCAGTATACTAAAAGCAAGTCTATAGAAGTGTGCCCTGTGACTGACCAGTGTCCCATCAAGGGCCGATTACTACCAGAATAGATCCTAAAGGAGTAAAGAGGGTTCACAGAATTAAAAAAAAAAAAAAAAAGGATCTAAAATATACTATTTATAAAATATTAATTTTTCAAAATGAATGATACTTAATTCATGTACCTCAAAGATTGCCATTTGGGGAATGCAAAGAGCTTTACAATGACACATCTTTGGCATTTGCAAAAAATATCACAACAGCCCAAAGGATGTCTGAGAAAGAACAAAAAGCTAAAGAATTACGACTTAAAAAGACCATATCAAAGGCAATTGGAGATAATAGGAGGAAAAAGTTTCCTTCTTCTTCATGACAGATGAGTGCCCCAAATTTCAAGCACAAAAAGAAAAAAATATTTTCAAAAACACCAAATGCAAATCAAATTATGTTGTAGATATAAGCATAGAATGATGTCAAGCAGAAATCAGAACACAGGCTTCATTTGAAACACTTAAACTAAGGCACACATTTTATCGGGGCAGCACAGTAGCACATTAGACAGTGTTTCTGTTGTATAGCACTTGATTTTGGGTTTAAATGCCTCTTTTAAGAAAGCTATGTGCTCCTCATTCCCCTGCACATTGCCACTTGGGCCTCTCTAATTCAGATTGGTTATCATCTTTAAAATTAGCAGGCTGTGTTCATTAATGTTTATGAATGCATCCTGGGACAAACTAGCATCCCCATCTAAGAAGATATTCCTGTACTGTAATTCTTGCTACGGTGCTTTTGTATGACGTTTGGAGGTCACAGCACAGGGTCAGCATCCCTGGAGCAATTTTCAGGTTAAGAAAGTTGGATCCCTTCTCTCAGTAATGGGATTTGAACCAAGTATCTTCCAGATACCAGTGCAGATCCTTAGCCACAGAGACCCCACTCTGTTTTGGCATGAGAGTGAACTTTGCCTCTCTCACGTTTCCATGGACTCAAGCTTGATTTCCCATTTGCACATGATCATGTTTGGATTGTGCAAAATGTCCACCTTCCCCATGCATCACAAAGAAGTACAAGTTAGGATAACCAGAAATTCTAAATTAATCTACTGTGTGTGTAAGTGTACGCATAAATGTGCTCTGTTGCTCCCTTCAAAGATCTTTGCCTTACACCACTGAGTGGTACTGGGATAGTCTTGACCTCCACGAAAAAAATTCTCAAGTAGATAAATGGACTTACATTAATTTATGTAAGTAGCACTGTTCACATTTATGCAGTGGCAGGAAATATTAAACAAACGGTATTAAAGAGACCCTAGATGGCACCTGATAAGAGAGAAAAAAAAAAATCAGGATGTCAAAGAAAGAAGAAAATCAAAATGTTGTGCAGTCGCAATACTCAAATAAAGTAAACTTCTGGAAGAAGCTGGCCAGCTAGCCAATTAGCCCCTCTGTGACCATTTTAGTTGGGGGATATTTTAGTGAGAAGATAACCAAGTTTCACTCACTTTCTAAAAGCAACTGTTAAGTCAGTACATTGTTTTCAAAGAGACACAACTTAACAGTGGCTGCCAAATTTAACATTAAATATACAGTATACTGTAAATTTACCAATAAATATTTATTTCATACAACTTTCACAATGAACATCATGTCAAGAAACTCCTATTCGGTGGACCAGTCAGCATTTGAAAACTGTAACTATTTAACTAATACTTTTATTGGCTCTAGGATTTTGGAGCTTTACATGAATGTGTTTCATTTAGATGGTGATTTTTGCATGGATAGAAACTAAACACAATGACTTTGTTCCACGACATTGCACTGTTTTGGTTTACTTAGCTTTGAATACCGTACAAAATTATAATTGCTCTACCATATCTTACTTCAAGCAGCCAGGTTATCTGCTTATTCACTGCTACCAGATGCTATGCGGCATGTACAGATATTTTTAAAATGATTTATTTATTTTGCAGAAAAACATAATTCATTAAATTATATGAAAAAGGGCTGTATAATAAGATCTGCTTTCCACAAAAATAAGCCTTTTTGAAACATTATTATGCAATTTGTTCAGACTAGTAGCTCCTTAAATAAAATGAAGGGTTCCAATCTCACAGTTCTTGAGTGTATGATCACATATTGATACTCATTTTGTTTAGGATAAGAAAGCACTTTTGCATTTAAAACAGAAATACCTCTTTGCAAGAAATTTCTGTTGTTTATCGGTTTTTTGTGACATACTGTATATCCACTCAAAGCCAGCACATCCCGTACAACTTAAATGACCTGTAAAAAAAACACCATTATTTTAACTACTAGTACACCAGTTTTCACTCAATGTATAACTCACCATTCACTGCCTGGCTTTATTATTTGGGGTGGGAGAAAATGCAAGTCATGCACATACACAATGATGTATGCAATATCGAAGTACTTTAATCAAAGCTTTAATATGGAGTTAGCCTGCAGAAAAATGCGAGAAAGTGTCACTTCTGAATAGGATAAGAGCACATTCCATTATGGGTGTGGGCTTTAAATATGGAACAAATAAGTCTACAGTTCGTTACATTAATAAAGCAAGCCATAAAAGTCTTTCTGCTGATGTACCAAAATCTGCAAAGACAATGTCCTTGGACCATGTTAAAAATGCTCAAAACACACCATCAAAACAATCAGAAATTATCAAAACACACACACACACACACAATTAGAATATTAGAACCCCATATCCGAACTCACTCAGTTTGGAATTTGTACCTGCAACGTAAATGGCAAAATGAATCAATTCCAATATCTGTGGCTTTCTCTTTTCGTTGTGTGAAGTCTTGGGATCTAATCCCCGCGGGAACAAATGTTGTTTACAGCTGACTATGTAGGAAAAAAAAGTGTTTTTTTTTTTTTTTTTTTACACAATTTTTGATGATTTATCCTTTAATGTTACAGTAATTTACAAATATGTGAACTGTATGGATTTAATTTAATTTGCACAGCAGTGCCTTTCAATGTACCTGTGCTAAGGAAGTTACTTCCTTTCTGACACTGTGCAAAAGTAATAATAATAATAATAATACTAATACTACATTTTATTTATATAGTGCCTTTCCTATGCTCAAGACACTTCACAGACTTTAAGAAAGAACGTAGGGACAAAGAATTGCATAGCCCGCCTGTGCCCTAAACACCAAGTTCAATCTTGTGTTTTTGAGTCCGTCTCCTAGAGGAATACTAGACCAGTGATACCACTGATTCATTCTTTTCTGACAATTTATATGAAAACAGCTACATCATTTAACACCACAATCTTTCAAACCTGCTACTTGGAAGAGTGCTTTCACTATTAGAAGATACAAAATTGTGACTGTTACCCTTTAAAGAGTGCTCATAGCAGGCAATGTGCTTCAGTATTTGATCAATAAACTGAACTGTACCACCCCAGTCCTCATGGATTATGTCTGAAAAGACAATGTGACACAAGGAATGAGTGTAGACTGAATCGGCAATCTGATTGGGACTGACTGATTTTCATTTAAAACAAAAAATAGAAATTGGC
This sequence comes from Polypterus bichir lapradei, assembly GCA_026402145.1. Lineage (NCBI taxonomy): Eukaryota > Metazoa > Chordata > Cladistia > Polypteriformes > Polypteridae > Polypterus > Polypterus bichir. The sequence goes on along the minus strand of JANRMT010062796.1, from coordinate 684,223 downwards.
CAGGAGAAACCCCATTTGTACAGTTGTAAGTCTTGTCACTTTTCCCCCCAGATGCTTTTCACCCTTATGAGTCATGTAGTTATTCTAACTGTATAAATCACTGCCTTTCACTAATGTTAAATTTCATATATTCAGAATTATAAATCCATTCAAGAGTTCAACCAGCTAATGATAAATTGTAAATCAGTGTGAACAAACGTGGCAAACTAGAAGTTATATTTTTAACAATAACATAAGAGACAAAATGTAGCAATTTACATATTAAAATAAATAAACCAATACAACTCCCCAAATCCCTGTTCTTTCCAATACACAAGCAGCTGCACAGTTTCTGTAATAAGTGTTTTCAGCTAGGTTGGAAACAACCAGTGAAATGCTTCTCTTATCTTGCCACCACACTGACCACAAGTACATTGTAAAATATCTTTGAGAAATTGAAACAATTCATGGAACAGATTTCACTGGTAACAAGTTTTTATTGTTATCACAATACAAATCCATATCTTCACAAAGTCTGCAGTTATAGTTCTATACTTAATTCTGCCAGACACTTTAAGATGATGCCATTTTGATAGAGACTGTGAGGTGAAGATTCCTGTGTATATATAACTTGTAACACGAGTGAAAACATTCCTTTCTGAACTCATAAGAAAGGCTGAGCAATGCAGGGCCAAGTCTCTTCAAAAGCAAGAGTGACAATGGCACCCATGTTAACTAATTTTGCTGTAAAATGAACTCATAACTAAAAAACATATACAGGACATTACATTAAAACACACAGTACAATTTACATGCCTGAATAAAAATAAAAACAAAGGAATTACAAAAAATATTGAACTCTATAAATAAAAAAATATAAATACACAACAGTATGTACAAGTGAAACTTAATGCTGAACCACCAACATTTAAATTTCAATACAGTGGTTGCAACAACCATTTTATTTAAACCGCTATACTGCTTATCTAAACAAAGTAGGAAAACCCTGCTAAATCCCAAAAGAAATAAAAAGCAACCATTGACAATTTAATGCAATTTTTAAAAATTTCCAGGCTCATCAGACACTCAAATAGTTCAGTTTGTGATGCTGGTTTGAGCAAAAAATACAAGGCAGACAGCTCCAACGACATGTGACCACATACTGGTCACGTGACAGATAGGGCTTGGGTGAACCATACAGGAAAACTTTTCTTGGGAAACTTTGGAACATCACCCAGTATGCACACCACACATGTGCATTTATGTGGTTAAAAGGTGAAAGATTAGCAGCAGGGGATGATTAGCAGGGGCAGAATGACTAGGCAACAGAGGGTAATTTAGCCAGGACATTGGGATACACCCTACTCTTTACAAAGTATACTCAGAAATCTTTAATGACCACAGAGCATCAGAACCACGGTTTTATATCTCATCCAGTGGAAGGTACCATTTTAACAGCAGAGTATCCCTGTCACTACACTGGGGTATTGGGATCCATACACAGGCCACAGGGTAAATGCCCCTTGTTGGCTTTTCAAAACCTCTTCCAAGAGCAACAAAAAGCTTTTCCTATATGGTCTCCCATTTTAGTACTGGCTGATCCTGGACATTGTTAGTTTAAGGTGAAAAGGTCAATGACCTGTTATGAACTGCATGTGGCATGGCTGCTGGCATCAGTATTGTATTGTGTTGCTTTCAGTTGTGAATATATTGATGCATAACATTATTAACACGGTCAGTCCTGTTCTTTGACTAATGCTTGTGTGTGTGTATATATATAATAAAAACCTTCATTTGGACCTTGATCTTTGTTTGTCCGCGAATGAATTAAAAGAAGAAGCACTAGATGGCAGTAGAGAGACAGCTAAAACATAGGCATTGCATTAAGAATCTCCTCCAGGGTTATACTAATGAAGACTGTAGTACTCCAGTCACACCTTAAAACACAGACATTCGAACTAAACAAATTGTTGTGCTTTAAATTAACTAAAGAGATCTTCATTTAGATCTTGATCTTTGTTTGTCCGCGAATTCCACGCATGCGTAGACCACCTTCCAGTTTAGTACGTTGTTGTTACTCACAGATGTCAACAATGTGCCGGAATTACGAAAGGGGTGGTGGACAGTGTTAAGCTGGTTAGCTCCTGAGGCCTGGTTAGAGAATGAGATTGCCGAAGATAAAAGGTACGTGCCTACATAACATATGAATGAACGAAAGACAGCGGGTAAAATGAATGACAACGTAACAGCACGTTCTGGAAATTATTATTGTTACGTTGTAGCCGGCGAGTGCTGCGCGTCTCACAGTTGTACCGTGCCTTGCTCACATGTCAGTGAAGTGATCCCTATTTATGCTTTAAAGAGCCTGGATACCTATGTGTCCCCCTTTTATAACCATTGCTCCGTGTATATTGTCTTACTCTTTGGATTGCCACAAAGCAACCTGCGAGATTGGAGAAAGGTTGAGAAGACATCGTGAGAGGAAACGATAGCGTCGTGAAAACGAGACGGACTGTGAATGGACAGAAGCAGAAATGCTCCTACACCACCACATAATTACTATTCAGACAGTGATTCCGAGTAGGCCGTTCCTATCGAATCAATGTCCAAGGGTTTTCTTTTGTAATTTTGTTTCCCTTATAAAAAATCATAATGCTGTGCGACGAAGGGCCCAGTTCACGACTGGCAGTCGCATTTAAACAGGGAGCCCTTCACAGACAACTTTAACACGCGCAACGTAGTTGGGCGCACATGGCTAGTATATATAATATATAAAGCAGAGTCAGTGTGTGTGTGTGTGTGTGTGTGTGTGTTTGTATATGTATGTATGTATGTTTGTTTGTCCGCCATACAAATCTGCACCGACCGTACAATCGTACAATCGGCACCAAACTGGGGATGGGGCTCCATTGTGACCAGGAGGAGGTCATGGGGTATGTTTGGTTGGGAAAAATGTTCATGGTGAAGCGCAGGGCACCTTTTCACCGACACAACGTTCAGCACACGCGTTGCAACAGACGTTCACGGCGGCGCCATCTAGCAGCACGTTTGGCCCCTGTGTGTCGTTCTTCACCCATGTTTCTTTAAATTGGCACAAGTGCCCAAGTATGAGAAAGCCGACTGCGTTGATCGGGTGAAGAGGAACTGCCGTATGGATGTAAAACGTGAACGACCTAGTAAGCATGACTGGCTGACACACCCGCGTTTCCGCGGGTCACACTCCCACACACAATGATAGTGCTGTATTTCATTCACCAACCTCTGTTATATCACACCACGTTTGAACAGACACTCACCTTAAAAAGACAGCATCCTTCCCCCACCATTTTCCCCAAACGCAGCACCGGTTGTATGTCACTTCTCTCTGTAGTTACCATCGCCATCATCTGTTAGATGGCAGCACGGTTCAACACAGACATTCCTTACAAACAGACCACCCCTCCCCGCCAGTACGGTTTCAGTGCTACTCTTTCTCACTGGCTTTCCGGATTTGTGGTGCTATTTGCTCACTTTCTGACTGACAGTATGATTTCAGTGTTGCTCTTTCTGACTGACTGGTGCTATTTGTTTGCTTTGCGACGTATTGTAAATAACGTAAATTCATCTCACTGTGGTGCTTATTCCGTACGTAATACCATGCAACTCATTATAATTGTCCTGCTTTTCACTAATATACCCATGCCAGCGAAAAAAGACGTAGATTCGGAAGGTCCACTTCAGATGCCACAACAAAAGTCTATTTCAAGGGCGTCTGAAACACCACAGCACACAGAATCCAGAGTGAAGGAACTTACAATAAAATGTCAATCAGAAAAATGTCTGTTCTATTTCAATGTTCTGTTTCTTTCATTTGGGAGATTCACCGGTTATAGATTCTTGGGCAACGCCGGGTACTCCTGCTAGTATGTGTGTGTGTATACATATTACATACATATTCAACTTAAGTTGAATTTGTATGTAAGTTGGAACAGGTACATTATTTTAATAAATGCTATTGTTGACCAACTGTAACCAAGTGCTCTGCCAATGGATGATGGAGTTTCACCTCTCTCTGACCTTTTTATTATTTCTACTTTATTTTCAATGGTGATGGTTTTTCTCTTCTTTACTGTATCACCAGCACTTGCATCAGATTTGTGTTTCAGAGACATTCTTGAAGGGTGAAGACAAAAGGTTAAGATGAGCTCTTCTGCACAGCACTATACACGCTATCACAGCAGGAAGGCACCAGTCGTCAACACATCTGATGTACTGACAAGAGACAACTTACTGCTATGTGTGTAACAGTACAAGCAGGCTTGCTGTTGAGAATGAATGGGGGCAGCGAGGGGCGGTTCACTAACAGCCCACCACACAGTCACCTCCACTACAGTATACTGCCTGCAGCGTCTGCCCAAAGGCAGGTAGTGAATCGGCCACCACCGCCCCCATTCAACGGACAGCCATCAGAGGCACACTACAATGCTACCCCCCGCTGCCCCATTCACACTCAATGGCCTCCGTTCAACCACAACCAGGTCACTGCTTGCAGCATTACCAGCCGCCCACCGAGAACAAACGGGGCAGCAGTCTGTGGCGGGCAGGCAGTGAAACCAATTGCCGCAGGGAGCCACCCAAGGGACACTACACTGCACAAGCAGCAAACTCACCCACCTCCAGCCACCACTTGCAGCGTCCACAGGCCGAAGATGACCGAGTGGCAGTTACTGAGGCGCATGGGTCGCAGCTGCTGCCCATTCATAAGTCGTAGGTCGGATGTTCGTAACTTGGGGACTACATACACACATATATATATGTATGTATGTATGTATGTATTGTGAAGGACAGCCGGGTCCTATGCCCGGCAGGGACGCCCCTGCTGCTTATGTTCCGGGGGACCCGCCATGGACAGTCCAGTACCTCCCCCGGGACGCTTGGTGGCAGCCTCCCTGGCCAACGGTGTTTTCCCAACCACCCGCAGGGCTCCATGGGAGATGGAGTCCGCCACAGCTTGGTTGGGGCCCAGCATGGCCGCTAGGGGGAGCTGCCTGCTTCCAACAGCCCGGCTGGACGAGCCTGCAGCCC
>JANRMT010062796.1:658671-674180 GCA_026402145.1 Polypterus bichir lapradei | reverse complement strand
ACATTACAGAAAATAATGAACTTTATCACAATATGCTAATTTTTTGAGAAGGACCTGTACATACATACTAGCAAAATACCTGCGCTTTGCAGTGGCGAAGTACTGACTTTTTATTAGGAAGAAATTAAAACCTTTTTAAACTGAGGGAAAATATACCAATTATTTGTTAAGGATCTCTTTGTATACCACATTTTGAGTTCGGCCCTCTGGTTGTAATATGACCAAGCTGTGCGCTGAGCTTACTCTTGAGCATGCAACGTACAGTTGGCCATGTGAACAGCAATCTTGTTTCAAATCTCACAGCTTGGATTGCTGCTGTCATAATCGGTTTCAGTTTCATGGTTTGTTTCAATTACGACAGTATTTGCAGGACTTGTTGTGTTGAAGTGACATTCAGCATCTGTCAAGCGTTAAGCATACAACTGGTTTCATCGATAACTTCACATCCAGCTTTTGAGAGTTTAAACATTCATAAACATCAAAGTGTCCACTACTGAAATCGTCACCTGTGAGTCTAAGATGTTTAAGAGGCACTGGCAGTTGTCGAAAGGTGTAAAATATTTGGCCATTTCGGTACACTTGAAAGCGACAACCGAACAATTCAGCGGTAGCCATCAACTCACATGCAGAACCATAGGTGAAGGGCTTAAGCATTTCACTCTTCTAGTGCTCCTGTGTAGTATAATTATCTCCTGTACCGTTATCAGTCCACACCTTGAACCTGTCCCAGTCATTCAATACATAAGACACAATGTTCCTCCGGATATCAAGAGTTAGCCTGATATGGCCGTGCAATATGTAACACAGAGAATGGAAAAGGTAGGTGCCATCTCCGGGCATGGAAACCACTCGGTAAGTGACAGTTCTTTGATCCATGGTGATCACCTCGATAGACATGTTAATGTGGGTACGGTTGGAATGATAAAAGAAATGGGTACCTGAACAATGTAAAGTAAGTCTAAAATACCTAAACAATAACTATAATTGTAATAAATGAACAATAAAACAGCGGAGAAGCCGTGGATTAAATAAAAAGGCTGTAGTTATCAGCAGGGAGACATGAATCCCGTGGCGAAGCAAGGAAGAAAATGTAGAGACCGGAGCGACGGACGGCCTTATATAGGCAGGCAGCCAACAACGTGGGTGTTGGGATGGGGGACCAAACGCCGCCTCACACGGTGACCGAGCTGCAGGCTATGGACGTATATATGTACGTAAGTAGGATTCAGTTAGCGTTGGGAACCCGCGTACCAAATTTCTTGAAGATGGGTCCATAAGTAACAAAGACCGTTGAAAAGTTCAATATGGCGGACGTTGTTGTTGAAGCCGCCTACCAAATTTCGAGAAGATGGGGCCATAAATAAGAAAGTTCAACATGGCAGACGTTGTTGACCGTTACGCATAGAATTTCGAAATGAAACCTGCTTAACTGTTGTTAATTTCAGCCTTCTACCTACACGGGAAGTTGGAGAATTAGTGACGTTGGAAAGTTCAATATGGCGGCCAACAGTGGTGTCATACCAACGAAATAAGTACGGACTTTGGTTTCCGTTAAAAGTTCAATATGGCGGCCGACAGTGGCATCATACCACCGAAATAAGTACCAAATTTCAGCCTTCTACCTACACGGGAAGTTAGAGAATTAGTGATGAGTGAGTGAGTGAGTGAGTGAGTGAGTGAGTGAGTGAGTCAGTCAGTGAAGGCTTTGCCTTTTATTAGTATATATATATATATATATATATATAATTTATTGTGGCATCCGGCCGGGACGCCCAGGAGGACCGGAGGAGGGCTTGTACCTCCTCCAGACCGCGAGGGGGCGACCGCCCTGGTTATGTTGGGGGCCACGGGTAAAGGGCTTGGAAGCCCAGCCGTGTAGGGACCCGTGTAGGGACCCGTGGCCACTGCCAGGCGGCGCCCCGGTGCCTGTAGAAGTCTGGAGCCCAGCACTTCCGCCACACCAGGAAGTGCTGTGTGGAAGAAGACAGGGAAAACCCGGAGGGCTTCCGGGTGCGCAGCCGACATTTCCGCCACACTGGGGCGTGTCTTCGGTGGAATGCCGGGAAGCAGCTGGAGCCCATCCGGGACCTGCATTAAAAACAAATATTTCTGTGGACGGCCCGGCGCAACAGCGGACCCCACACACTGGCCGCGGGAGCGGCCTGTGCACAACCCCGCGGGAGCGGTTTACCCCAAAGACCGCCGCCGGACCGCAGAATGGCCATCCCCGGGTGCGGAGGAAGAAGAACGGGCGTCGCCAGAGTGCAGCAGGCTCTGAGAGTCGCGCTGTCTGGACGGACGGCCAGGCCGGCGTGGCGACAAAGAAGGCCACACCGAGGCAGGGGCCTCGGAGTGACGGGAACTGGGAGGCGAGTGCCCTGCCCTGCAGTAATCGGCCCTTCGGGGTCAGACATACCTTGCTTTTCAAAGGGAGGGACGACCCGGATCCGCGTCCATGGCAGGAGCACGCCGGTCCATGGGCTGTCGGCAGCGCGACAGCGGCAGCAGTGGAGGCTGCGAGATCGGAGCCGCTGCAGCTCGAAGAATCGCAGCAGCTGCGAGGCTGCGTGGAGGCACGCCACCGCACTCAGAGAGGGGGAGACAAGATGGCCGCGGGCCGGATGTCCCGCCCGCTGACAGGCACGGGATTGGCCGATGTGTCTTGTGTTCCCGTCAATGACGGTACAGAGGCGGGACCAAGGAACGCCAGTCTCGTGCCGAGAAGAGACCCGATTGGGCCAGAGGGAGTGGCCCACAGGAGGCAGACGACGAGTGCGGCTGACGGACAGGTAAGCCCACCGACGTCTGCCTTCCTGTTTTCGCCGGCGGCTCTGCGCGAGCCGAAGGAGTGCCTTTGATGCTGAGTGCTCTCGTTGTCCAGCTGGACCAGCTGAAGGGGAAGGCGGTCGCGTCAGGGGAGACGGCGTGTGATACGGAGGATCGGCGCGACGCTAGAGCCTTTGGCCAACAGAGTACCGCGGGGAAGGTAGGTGTTGCTGTCCCCGTAAAGCATGAAGGGGGATTCGCCGAAAACGGCTGTGACTTTGCTAAGGAGAACCGGCAACAAGTAGGCAATTCCCCAACAGTGGACGCGGCGGTGCAGACTGCTTGCGGAGTGAGGAGAGCGAGTCTGCACGGGCTGGCAAGACAGGGGCTGATGAGTGCCCTGGGTCCTAGCGCCATGCGCTCCAAGCCTGCAGCAGTCTCCTGTCGCTCTGCAGGGACGCAGACGGGGCTGGATTTGAGCCGTCGCCATGCTAAGACCCAGACTGTCAGAGCGTCCAAGAGAAAAGGGAGGAACCGAGGGGTGAATGCCGGTTCCTCCGATAGGAGGGGACGCGACGCTGGGTCCATGCGTCCGGAGAAAGGCCTTCCTCTGCGGAGGCAGAGGGAAACCCCTTTGCGGCTGGACGAGCCACCTGCGAGAGCGGTTCCACGAACACCGAGAGGACGGGCATGGAACCTGCGGCGGAGGAGCCAAACAGGCAAGTCGCGGGCTGTCAGTACGGGGGGGGGAGAGCGCTGCCGGTACAGAAACCGGTGGGACGCTCGGTGCGAGTGTCCCGGCAGTGCTTCTGGCCCTCCCTGTTGTCTTTCCACAGGACCGAAGCCCCAATGAGCGCTGGGACCGACGCCGTTTGGAAGCTGCCCTCCTGGAACGGGCCGCTCCGCAGGAGGACTCCCCACCGGGAAGCCGATGGTGCCCCAGCTGGCGGGGACGGTGGAGGCGAGAGCGGTGCAGACCAGAGGGGCGCGTTGGCGTCGGAGGGGGTGCCGAAATGACCCTGGGGACATAGTAGGACCCTCTCTGGGGACGTGCTGCACTTTCGGGAAGTGCCGCTCGGACCAACATGTCTTCGCTAGCGGTGGGGCAGTGTGGCATCCGGCCGGGGCTGGAGCCCAGCCAGGACGCCCAGGAGGACCAGAGGAGGGCTTGTACCTCCTCCAGACCGCGAGGGGCGACCGCCCTGGTTATGTTGGGGGCCACGGGTAAAGGGCTTGGAAGCCCAGCCCTGTAGGGACCCGTGGCCACCGCCAGGCGGCACCCCGGTGCCTGTAGAAGTTTGGAGCCCAGCACTTCCGCCACACCAGGAAGTGCTGGGGGGAAGAAGACAGGGGACACCCGGAGGGCTTCCGGGTGCGCAGCCGGCATTTCCGCCACACTGGGGCGTGTCTTCAGTGGAATGCCGGGAAGCAGCTGGAGCCCATCCGGTTTCCTATTTAAGGGGCCGCCTCCCTTCAGTCGAGAGCGGAAGTCGGGTGGAAGAGGACGGAGCTGGAGAGAGGACTGAAGGCGGCCAGGAGGAAGGCACAAAGACTGTGAGGCCTGGACATTGGGGGAACAGTGCAAGAGGCACTGGGGTTTGTGGTGCACGTGATTTGTAAATAGTATTGTAAATAAACAGTGTGTGGTGGAGCCACCGATGTCCGTCTGTCTGTGTCCGGGCCAGCATCCACAATATATATATGCAAAGTTGACTGATTCACTCACTTATCAAGAAAAAAAATATTTTCCATTTAATTAAAAAGCTGAAATTTGGCATGATAGCGGGATGAATCAAAGAAGAGGTCCAATGGTTATCAAGCATTCTTGCCATTGGCTACCAGCACCCTTAGATCATGGTTATCCATTTCGCTTTGTCAACCTCCAGCCCCTGGTTACAGTACTGAAAATCCAAATACCCACCCCCAACCCAAACCCAAACTCTCAACTCTTCAATAATAATGCTGCAAATTCCAATGGAATCTTATGCCAAGCAGACACTAATGCAATTTTTTGAAATCATCTTCAAGTGACCTCCCTCACTGCACAGTTGCCAGTAGTATATGTGCTCAAACTGTCCATTTGACATGCCATGATGTGGGTGCTCAGACTATACGTGTACATGGCCCCATCAGACAGTTTCACCCATTCACAAAAACACGAAGGCCACAAGCTTCACAAAATGTCAACAAGAAAAGAGCTGCGTTACTGATTCTTGCCGTTCAGTGTTCTGAAAATACAATGAAAAGAAAAAGGCATAACTGGACACGGGAACAGTTGAGGCATGGAAAGTCTGTCCATTTTACAGAGAGAATTGGAGGTATGTAGTCCATGTAATTTAACATAGTGTATTTATTTAGGGTTCTTCTAGTAAACGTTTCCGAAGATGCTTTTATCATTGGCCATTTAGTCACATGTGTGATGCTATATTACAGTTATATTTAGATTTCTGAAATCAAAAACATGAAAATGAGCGTAACAACAGCAATTCCCAATGTACAATTTACTGCGTCAGAAAGTGGGTCTTGGAAACTGCTCACACTACAAGACAGCTGACTGATCATATGACAGCCCAATCAGAAGATGCAATTGGACTCCTCTCATGCTGCACATGAAATGATAATCTATGAAGCTGAAATTCAAGCTGACTCAGAAAAATTAGTCAGCGACTACAAATCATGACCAAAATTGCACTTTGTATGCCCGGCATTAAATAGTTCTAAATTACTAATAGGCAAATTCTCCTCTCTCGTCATGTTTATACAAAAGTGTAACATATACATTTCTAGCTAGGGATGCTCCGATAGATTGGCCTCTGTTCTAAATCGTCCAGTTTTCACTAAAAAAGACTTGAATGATGATCGGTAAATTGCCTTGTCACAAAAGCATATCTTTTTAGCCCCTTCTTTCCCAAGCTTTATGGCAATTTAATTGAGCGCTTCCTTACACAAGCTATTATGGTAGTTTAGTCAATGCACATCTCTCCCTTTTTTTTTTTTTGTCGCAAACTTCCTGCAGTTTAAAAAAAGAGCAGCAGCGGAGACTTGTTTTAGTAGAGAGCTTAGCATTTACATTAAAGAAACTGCAGTAATAAACTGAGAAAAAACAATTGAAGTCGTCCTCTTCAATTTGACAAACAGCAAGAAAAGCTACTTGAGTCCCAATCTTTTTATTTTGTTCTTTAATTAAAATGGACACTGTTTCAGTTTGGACAGCGAGCTTGTTTTAAGTGCAGCAGCTTACATTTTTAATTGGATAAAGAAAAGAAAGATCAATTGAAATTACCGTTTAGTAAACAAAACACTTGTTAGCTTAACAGTAAAATGTATCTTTCCCTTATAAATCTGTTAAGCATGTTAGTCTTATGTCTTCTTGATGAACAACTTATGATCATTTGATACATTTGTGGCTTTTTCAAAGATTTGTACTGTGTTTATTATTTGTTGCTGTGTGTCATACAAAATAAGTTTGGGTAAGAAACAAGTACTATATAATTAAAATGGTAATCCATATTTATAATTAAACCTCAAGAATTTCTGGCTGATCCACTGAAGGGAAAAAGAGAATTCACCTTTATAATTATAGTAAATGTATATTTTAACAGCAAAAAAAGCACTAGTGCAATTAATGATTAACCATGAATAAAACCTATAAGTACATGTATATTTACATTTAAGGAGTGTTTAATTGCCAATATCAATTACTTGATTGTGTGAGAATATATATTTTGTCACACACATGCAAAAGGGAGACAGTTAAAGGGTTTAAATGATGGTAATCCCACGCTGGTCCAAGGGATGGCAGTGTGCACTAACCCTTTGTCTGTTTCTCCTGCAGACCACCCTAGGCAAATTCTGCCCGAGCCTTTCTGGTTTCAGTGATGTCACTTCCTCCACCCGACTTTAAAAATGCCATTTTGTTAGCCATGAATCAGTTCTGTTTTGGGCTCAACCCTGTAAAGACCAATAAAGGATTTCTACTCTCTTTATCCAGTCAAATCTTCAAGTATACAGGGTCGCTAGCCCAAACCTTTTTCATTTTATTTTCTTTTATGCCAGATGTATTATTGATACATATTTTATTAAAATATGTACTTTAAGGAAATTATTTTAGTATTTTCATGGTCACTGAACAATAAGCCTACAGAATTTCATTTTATTAATAAAAAATAAACAATGCCTGTGGTCTATAGTTTAATTACAAAAATACCAAAGCTAACACATTAATATAGAACATAATGCTTCTATGGATCTGGTTATGCTGGAGTGTAAACCATTTTTTTAAAGGAATAAAGAAAATAAAATCTGAAATTGGTCAATCAATATGAAATCAGTGATTGGTATCGGCCTAAACCTGATCGGAGCATCCCTAGTACTAGTACCTACATATATGCACTTGAAACACTGCTTTAACTATATATTCACATGTGCAGATTTTAAAGGGGAACAACAAACAATTGATGAAAACACAAAAAGAATTACTGTACTTGAGTGAATGGCATACACAAATGAAAATTGGAAAAATCTGAAACAGTTAATAATTTCCTCTCTCTCTCCCTACATCATGAAGCCTATCACACAAGCTATTGGCCCTCGGAAACTTGTCTTCTGATTTGGTTGTGACTTTGGGTCTTCTAGATCTCTTCGTATGAGAGTTTGCAATTGCCTTTGGATTGTGTAGGACACCGTACTCACTGATATTTTGATTTTTCTCTAAATGAAAGGCCTACATTTCTAAGGGTAATAATGCTCAGTCTCATTTCATTTGTTAATTTCAGATTTCTAGTGTGTAGAGGGTAGTAACACAGTCTGTTCCAACTCTGCTTTAGGAATTACAGGGTTTTTAAGTAATCAACAGATGCTGAGACACCTGTGAAAATTGTTTGCTTCAACTTGCAAGGCTTAATTTACTTTAATTGCTGCAGAACATCTGTAGATTGTAACCTGAAGAACCTGTAGTTGTTCCCTGAAGAAGACCCTGTTCTAATATTCTTAAACTTCCTTTATTTTTCAGTTTTTGCTAAGCTAAATTTTAAATGTAAACCTCAGGCAGTTTACAGCTTAACTTTTCACCATTTTAGATAATTTGTTGCATTTTTGCTGATTAAATTTGACAAAAGAAAAAAAACTGGAAAAACAGAGGTGTTCTAAAATTACATAGCAAAAAGATGTCCATCTATTAAGAGTTTGTGCCCTTGTGTGGGCGTAATGGCACCTGTTGTCCACAAAAGGGTAGAAATGTCCGTTGAACAAAGGCAAAAAGCTGCCATAAGATCATAAATTTACGGCATAGGTCTGTACATCTAGGCATAAGAAGAAAGGCAGCAAGACACACAAAGAGGGATGTTGGGCACGTACAGTGAATAGAAGTTCAAAAGTGCATGTTGCTATCGAAACAGAAGGGCTTAACATTTTAATAAATGACTGTTTCAGTATGCTAATGATACTGAATCAAATTTCAGGGTGTTCTTATGGACTACCTGTTTTGAAGAAAAAATAAAAAAACTTTCCTGCCAAGTCAACAACAATAAAAAAAAAAAAAAAAAAAAAAAAAAAGAATTGATCTTTTCCAGGAATGTTTTCATCATGGACAATATTGTATAGCATGTTCAAGAGTAAGCAGCTCTAGTGACTTAATAATGTTATTATCATAACTTATTATTTGGCTGATGCCTTTATGCAAAGTGACTTACGACAGCTGAGATACAATTGATTGCATTTCTTTTGTTTTTCGAATTGTAACACAGGCAAATAAATTGACTTGCTCATAGTCACAAAGTGTCAATTAGTGGGATTTGAACCCACAACCTCAGGGTTTGAATTCCAAAGTCTTAACAACTTCAACACACTGCTTGCCAATAATATTAGTTCTAGGTTATAAAAAAATACTACAAATACTGGATACAGAAAAGCACTTAGCTACATAATACTTCTGATAAACCTGATTAACTGATGGCACAATAACTGATACACACTGTCTTACAAAATTTCCAGGGTGAAGCAGGATAACAAAGCTAGTTCTGGATGAATCCACAGGCATGATTAAAAATAAACTCTGATCACTTGTTTGAGAGGCCTTGACAACAAAACAGTTTGTGTAGGTATCCTAAAAAAATGAACCAGAAGCCAAAGGACAGTTTTGACTAAATCTTATTAATCAGCTAATGTTTCCTAAATGTACAAATGCAAACAATATATCATAACAGCAAATGCCAGATATCTGACAAAATGATTTGAGGAGAAACTTGATTAGAAAGCCTTAGTACAAATGTAGCTTTAATGAATTAAATCTTTTATATCAAAGCACCCTGAAAAATCTTTGTGCTAATTGGTTCATTAGACACTGATGTTTTGATGTTTGGATTCCAATTTTGATAGTATTGATTAAGCAATATTTATTTTCAATTACAGAATAGAAAATGTCAATAAGTAATTTTAGTGCAGTATGTGCATGTAAATTCCATAGTCAATGATAATCATATATCATTCTTTCTAAAACCCACACTGAAATTCCCCCACGTCTATAAGGTTCCCCATTGGTGGTCAGTCAATCTCCTATAAAAAATTAAATTCAATCCTTGCATTATCCGGAAAGGAGCAAGATTAAATTCTCACTGTTCTAAAATGATTGGTAACTTATCTTTATAGTCACCATAAACAATAAAGACATATAATCGTTTCAGTATTTCATTTTTTTTTCCTGTGCTTCTGAGCTAGGAATAAGTTTTTGTCTGACGCAGGTATGTTTTATACATTTGTTTACATTTCACCACAATCTCAGTGCCATTTGAGCTTGTTTATATTCCTTCCCAGTTAAAAACATACCTGCAGTGTTAATAACAAACAGTGAAACAAACAGGACAAGGCTTTTATATTATGGACAAAATCATTCAAGTAATATAACAATTTTTTGGTAATGTTCAGTTAGCTTCATTGGAAATTAAAAAATAAAATTCTAATTTATTATTTTTTCATTTTAAAGATTTTTTTCCCTCTATTATATATGTAAATGTCACACATATAGCTGAAAATCCACACTAAACTTTTTAAGCTGAAAGCCTTTATGACGAATAGTTGGGTATCACAGCAGTGCAAAAGTTACTTCCTTTTCCACCACTCCTTAAATGAAATAAGAATACTATTTAAAAAGAAGGAAACCTACACAGGCTTTTAATTGAAGATTAAAAATTAAAGGCATTCCATCATACTTACAAGATAATTCAGTGTATATTTGATGGAATCAATGTTTTCTCTTTTTGAATTGTGCACAAATATTAACTAGCTCTCTCTACTACTGTTTATTTTTTGCTGCTATATCTACAGTATACATATATCTGCACTAAAAATTGTGTGGGAACAAGAATCCCTGAGATGCACATGCCGGGATTCTAAAAAAAAGAGGGAGGCGTTTCCCAAATTAAGCTTCTTTTTATTCCTCCGCACATGTCATTAATAGTTGCTGAAGCTTCTACATTCAAGGGAGTCTCACAAGAAATGCAAGCATTGACATCAACTGTGTTAACCCATTAAAAAGCTTTAGTTACATTTATCTTATTAGATTATCATATTTACAGTTTCTGAAGTGCGTTGAATTTTGATGAACTGTACTGCATACCCACTGCCATTCATGGTCATTTGGAGTTTGCTCTTTCCAGATATTTGTTTGCATCATTTCAAAAGAGTCACTTAATTCGTCATCAGCATAACAATCCTTGGTGTGTAAGTTTACATAATGATATGATCTGTATATTTAAAAATATTGTCAATGAAATACATAACTTGAGGTCTACAAAACTGATAGAAAAAGATCATCTGCATAGTATGCAGATGACTTTTTTCAGACTTTCAAAGCATAAATAAAGGAATGATCACTGTAAGTAGTAACACACTGCTGGGCAGTGGGAGGCGTGAACCAGCTGGAGCAGCAGTGAGCTAGGTCTTATTCATTTGACCCTGCTATATATTGTGGAAATGCTTGTGTGGCACTATACGCAGGGAACACAGACCCCAGTAGGTGGGCCTAGTGCTGTCTGTACAAAGTCTGACTAGCCTCTGCTCTAGAAGTGATTTCAAGGAGGCTGGGAAATAAAAGCTTTTAAGCCATAAGGCCACCACTTTTAATTGGGTGTAAAAGGGTTGGAAGAGTACAGTTGGCATGGGGTAGTGAGGCCAGATGCTGTGAAAAAGGCAATGGAAGACTGTCCAAGTACATGTTATAGGTAGGGTAAGTGTACTATGCACCCCGCGCTGATACCGGTAGAACAAAAACTATTTAGACAGGCTCAGTGGGCAGCAGGTTATCCTTTTTCTATGTGTTAATTTGTTTAAAAACTATTAATATATATCTGCTGTCAAAGAACTGCTTAATTAGATAAAGCTGCCCTCAACACAAACATAATTGAAGAGAAAATACATTGGTTTAATGAGACGGCATGTCATCTTAAATTAGAAAACTGTTAAAGAGGGCATAGAAGCATGGAGATCAACAAATGTACAAATCTACCAGCCTGCATGGACTTAAAGTACTAACTTTTATTAGAAAGCTCTCTAAAAGAGCTATTCTGATGACATTAAAATAAATAGATGAAAATATTGATGATCCTCATGTATCATTCAGAACCTGACAAAAATAAAATCTGTAATGACTGATACACTTCAAATCCTCCTATTAATGCCTATGACTTCATAAATAAACTAGATAAGATTACAAACTGAGACATCAGCACCCAAATTTAGTTGGCCTCGTATCCAATTACACAACCACTTCCACCAACCACTTTAGTAAATTTAGAATGACAGAACATGAGATCCTGCATTTGATTTCCAAACTTAAACCTACTACCTGTTCTTCAGATACAGTTCCATCAATTTGTTTAACTACTCATTATGATTGATGGAAAACCAATATTTCACGTAATCAGTGAATCATTGCTATAATGTACTGTCCATGATTATTCCAATGTAGACACTGTAAGTGCTATATTAATCCAGATCACTAATTCAGATCCAAATATTCTTAAGAATTATAGACCTGGTATATCATTTGCTCAAAGCAGCAAACAATTTAAGGTCAAGATGCCACTGTTATTTTGCTGCACGTCAAGATAAATATACTGTATATTTCAGCCATCAATAAGACATATAAGTACTAAATTACTGAAAGTCATTTGGAATCAGGACATGTATTGAACAACTACGCCTTCGGTATAATCTTCCAGCGACACATTACTATGTCCATGTTGGAAAGTTGTCCATCTTTCTTAATCCTTCATCGATGTCTATAAATGCATCTGTACAGCATAATAATGAAAATATAGGAAACATTTCCTGACTCTAACAACTTACTTTAAAGAGGACCTAAAGCAACACATTCTACATAATTTTGTGTAAAGCATGGTGTAATTCAGTTAACAAACATGCATCACATATGCCTATCTAAACTAAGATTATCCAGAATATAACTGAAGTACAGATAATGTCATCTATTGTTTCCCTCATCAAGTCATATAGAGAAAAATATTTTAAGTATTTGTCAGACAAATGAGGAGCAAGTGTTCAAAAGTGACAACATTACTCAGAGTGTAACACCAGAAAGAACATTGTGCCTTGAGAAATCTATTGTGATGTCTTTCACTACATTGCTTGCTCATTGCTTTAACATACTAAAACTGATGAATTCTAATTGACTCTACATAAGGCATTTTTCTCCTCCGAGTTATTTTATATTAAATTCAGTCAGTCATTGTCCAACCCGCTATATCCTAACACTGGGTCACTGGGGTCAGCTGGCGCCAATCCCAGCCAACACAGGGCACAAGGCAGGAACAAATCACAGGCAGGGCACCAGCCCACCGCAGGGCGCACACAAACACCCACACACCAAGCACACACTAGGAACAATTTAGTATCGCCAATGCACCTAACCTTCATGTCTTTGGACCGTGGAAGGAATCCGGAGCACCTGGATGAAACCCACACAGACACGGGGAGAACATGCAAACTTCACGATGGGAGGACCCGGGAACCAAACCCAGGTCTCCTTACTGCGAGGCAGTAGCACTACCACTGTGCCACCGTGCTGCCCATTTTATATCAAATTTGAAGGGAAAAAAAAATTCCTATACAAGCATTTCCAGAATATGTCAAGAATGTATTAATGCTGTGCTTAAATAATCAAACTGGACCTTTGTCTAAACATTTTTGATGCCTCACTAGGTAAATAAGGGACTACTTCATATTGGGCTCTCTGTTCACACAACTCTCCCTATTTGTTGATAATATTTAAATAAGATTTATCAAATCAATACATTTAAAAAGTTTATAGACCTCTTTTCTAATTTAGCTGTTGAGTTTTTAAAGGTTTAGGGAAAATAATACTCAAATAGGACCTTAAAATCCAGTCTTTATGAGAAATTTCCATCTGGCTGTCATCCCAGTCACAGCACAGAAACTGCTCTAAATGTGTTGTAAATTATATTCTAAAATCCTCCAACACAGGAAATGCCACCATTATTGTGCTTTTAGACGTAAGTGCTACTTTTGATTCTATTGATCACAGCATTTTGTTACATAGGCCTGATAATTTAGTTGACCTATCAGGCTTAGTTCTTAATTGGTTTACTTCATACTTATCAGATCACTTTCAATGTGTGCAGAAGTTCGATGACAGTACTTCCTCACTCCTCCATATCTGTCCGCAGCCAGATATGGAGTCCTTTATAGTTTGGTGCTGGGATTATTTCTCTTTTCTCTATGTCCTGGTGTGTTTCTATTACAAGATATAATTCAAAAACACAATCTTAAGTTTCATTTGTATGTGAATTACAATCAGCTGTTTAAAAACATTTAAACAAAATAATACCATTTTAATTTCAGCATCAACTAGCTGTATGGCTGATGTAAAGCTGTGGATGATAACTGTTTGTATTTAATTTAGGAAAACTGCAATTTTTTTGTGGATGTTAACATGTGTTGGGCAATGTTACTTTTATTAGGAACATTATACTACTCATTACTTATTATAGAAGTAAATAAACATATTACATAGTTACTCTATTACAAAATGTAATGTGTTACACACTGTGCATTACTTTTGTGTTACTTTTTCTTCTTTTGGCCAGCATTTGTTATTAAATCTTAAAACCATGAACCTTCACACAACCGACCAGAAACTTGGACTAATTTGATCATTTTCTTGTGTTTATAAATGCTGTTGCGCCCGGGTCAGGACCTGACATGCTCCTCAGGTGGCTGAGACACGTCACAGGCGACAGGAACACCTGGCGAAGTAGGCTACTAGTATAAAAGCACTCCGAGCAGTGCAGGGGGAGCACAGACACAGCACTTATAGAGCATCTCCCGGTTGAAAAAACCCATCAGCTTCTTGCCTTACACCCACAGCAGGCAACATTTTTGTGAAAATACTTCTGTGAAATAACAATGCAATTTTTTTTGGACGAGTACTAAGAACAAGCTTCTGTTGTAACACAGTGACACATTTTTACTTCAAGAAAATAAGTACTGCATTACAAAATACTTATTATTGCACAATTATTTATTACTTTTAAAAAGTAATCTGAATAAGGAACACATACTAACATTAATGCATTACCCACAACACTAATGATATCTATGTATAATAAGGAAAGAACTAATACTCTAAATTCAAAAAGATCAGAATTTCAGTTTGGCTTAATAAATCTAAAATGTAAGTGCTATTTTTATTATATCTTCTTCACATTTCATCAGTGAAATGACCTGCTTTCTCTACTTAAAAATAGCAAATTCACATTGCAATATTTGTTTTCTTAAGCTCATATACCTGAACGTCTTTTTAATTATAGCAATAGTTCTGTTTTGTCATTACTAAGTCATTTGCATTTTTATCCTACTTTTGGCTTCCATCATGGCTTTTGTTCTGCCTTGGAGTGGAAGCATTGTATCTGCCACAACTGTTTTCAGAGGTCTTCTGGCCAAGATAAGACTGTTGATGTTTGACTACAGAATAAACTTATTCAGAATAGGGCTGATCAAGGAGAGCTGGAATCTAGGCAATGCCACATTTATTTAAAAAAAAAAAAAAAAAAATATATATATTATAAAAAAATATATAAATATATATATATATATATATATATATATATCTGACCCGGACACAGACAGACGGACATAGTTTGTTGCATCCAACACACGTTTATTTACACTATATTTACAACCAAGTTCAGTGCATGTCCCAGTGCCTCCAGCACCGATCCCCCAAAGTCCAGGCCTCACAGTCCAAATGCCTTTCTGGCCGCCTCCAGTCCTCTCTCCCGCTCCGTCCTTCTTCCACCCGACTTCCGCCCCTGAATGAAGGGAGGCGGCCCCTTATATAGGAACCCGGATGGGCTTCAGCTGCTTCCCGGCAATCTCCTGCGGACGCACCCCCGTGTGGCGGAAGTGCAGGCTGCGCACCCGGAAGCCCTTCGGGTGTCCCTGCTCCTCTTCCCCCCAGCACTTCCTGGTGTGGGGAAAGTGCTGCGGTCCAGGGTTGTTCAGGCACCGGGGCGCTGCCTGGCGGTGGCCACGGGTCCCTACAGGGTTGGGCTTCCAAGCCCTCTACCCGTGGCTCCCAACACAACCAGGGCGGTCACCCCCTCGCGGTCTTGAGGAGGTACAAGCCCTCCTCCGGTCCTCCTGGGTGTCCCGGCTGGGCTCCACCCCCATGCGACTATACACACACACACACACACACACACACACACACA
>JANRMT010062796.1:641988-658571 GCA_026402145.1 Polypterus bichir lapradei | reverse complement strand
CTACCCGTGGCCCCCAACACAACCAGGGCGGTCACCCCCTCGCGGTCTGGAGGAGGTACAAGCCCTCCTCCGGTCCTCCTGGGTGTCCCGGCTGGGCTCCACCCCCACGTGACTATACACACACACACACACACACACACACACACACATATATATATATCTCCGTACAATATATACTGCATATTATGCACATTTTTGTTATACTGCATAATGTTTCTTTCTGTATTACATTTGTAATTATTGTATAGGGTGTTGAGCTCAAAATTGGAAGTACACTTAATAAGAATAAATTAAACTGAAGTGACTTTGGTTTCTTCTTTCAAACATGACAATAGTTAAAGAAGGAGCAGAACTGGGCAAAAGGTTCCTCATATATTTAATACAGCTGTCAATCATCAGATTGACTATAATAAAATCCTGCATCCAGCATAGACCTTCAGACCAACCTGCTCTAAGATGATTTGGCAGTTGGAGCACTGGATTACTAATTTTTTTTTATCGATTTCAAAAGTGAGAATGAGCTATTTTAGTTGTTATGATCTAAATGTTGAAATGTTGAAATGTTGAAGAGAAAGCACAAACATTTGGTATTTATTTCCAAAGATGGGCAGCATCATCACAGTTTCAAAACACTGGGTTTGAATTCTGGCCTGGTCATTGTTTGTGTGTTCAGTTTACATATTTAGACCAGGTTTCTGCTCCACACATGGCTATTGTAAACGGGATTCGTATTAGTAAGTGAGCTCTGAATCAAACACAGTAAATTACTTCATTTTCCATCATGGTATCTATTGAAGTTATTCTTTTTGTTATAATGCACTGACAAAAACAGAAGGTTTTTTTTTTTAAATACATTCCTCTATATTTACTGGAAATTATCATCTGCTTCTATGTGAACCAAATTGTGAATTGTAATAAAAAATATTGTCTCCATAATACTTTAGTTAAACATTTAAAGCTGCACATTAGCTGCATAATACCACTGGCAGCCAAACCAGCAAATGAATTCTTATGAAACTCAAACTGGAAATGCTCATTCTACAACCAAGGAGTGAAGTGAGTCATATCTGAGAGAGAGAGAGATGACTTTAGGGTTGTATGATCAAATCTCACTATTCAAGTATAATTCAGATGTATTGTAAAAATGTTCCATTCCAAGTCAAAAATGTAAAAGGCTGTTTGGTTGCATTACCTCATACTAACAAACATACTAACTACTCCAGACACAATGCGCTACATTCACAATCAGTGCTTTTTGGAATTTTGAATTATTAGCTCTGCGGTGAGCTGGCACCCTGTCCGGCTGGGTGTGGGTCTGGGATTGGCTCCAGCAGACCCCCCCGTGACCCTGTGCTAGGATATAGCGGGATGGATGGATGGAATTATTAGCTGGTATTGTCGTCATTAAAATGGCAACCTTTTTACTTTCTAAACAAGCCCTCTCTCACAAAACATTTTAGCACAGATTCTTCTCTCACCTCACTGCTCTGCTCTGCTCTTGGATCTAAGAACAGACTTTAAAATACTTCTCTAGCACTCTATCATTCAGCTCCAGATTCCATTTACATTTACTCCTCAAACTGAGATCCCTAACTTATTGCAACTTTATGCCAAGATTGATTCCTTCCAGCCAGCCATAAGATGTCTGTTGTTATACCTACCCTTAAAAATATTTGGACTTGACCCTGAGGACTTTAAAAACTATCCCCCTATTTCTAATCTCCAGTTGCTGTTGCAGTTCACTTGAAAGACCATCTTGTCTCAAATGATCTACTTGAGGAATTTCAGTCTTGGGTTTAGGACCAATCACAGTACAAATACTTCATTGGTCATGGTGAACAATGATTTCCTGGTTGCAGCGGATCACAGTCTGTTAACACTTTCAGACCTAATTACTGCTTTCAATACAATTCTTATGTCTAGACTTGAGCATGAATTAAACATTACTGGAAGTGCTTATGCTGGGTTTAAATTGTATCTTACAAACCGACAACAATTTGTTAACCGGTCTTATCAATCTCAGGGTGACCCACAAAGATCAATTCTTTGCCCTTTACATTTTACTAGTTTTATAATTCTTCTTGGTGCTATTATTAAATGACGCAGTTTACATTTTCACTGTTACTCAGGTCTGCCTACATATACAACTCACCCAAAAACATTTCCACCTACTGTATCGATCACCTGTTCGGCTGATGTGAAACACAGGCTTACTAAAATTTTTCTTAGACTAAATATCAATAATATTACTAAAGTAGCCTTTTTCCATCATGTCCAAATCTCACTACTGCATCCTTCTCTTTTTGATATTGCAAGTGCTCTTGTCACTTTGCAACTTGATTATTGCAATACAGTTTTATGTAGTGTCTCAGCTTGAAGCCAAAGCAGACTACAATATGTGAAACATTCACAGCAAGGTTCAGCACACATTTAAAACCTTGGGAGCACATTGCTCACACACTTCAAAAATTTAATTGGATACCTGCCTTTTTCATATTCAATATAAACATCTCTTACTTTTTAAGGTCATTCATTGCCTAGCCCAACCTTATTTGTTTTATTTAATAAGTCTACTCCATCACACTCACTCCATTTTGCTGAATCTATGCTGTTAAAAGTCCCACTGTTCAGAAAGCGTACTATGGATGGCAGAGCTTTTAGGGTAGTGGGCCCACAGATGTGGAATGTCCCAACTCTGGTCATTCATACTTGTACTACACTTTGTTTTTATATCTAAAAACATATCTTTTTAAAATTGCTTTTTTTTTTTAGTTTCCTAAATTATATATAATAACTGGGATTGTTCGTTTTTTTTATTACGTTTTTGTATTTTTTGATGTAGTGTCCTTGGGCATCTTGAAGGGCACTTTTAAATATAAATTATTAAAACTGTTCAGCATCCATTGTAACAAGCCAGTTTCTTTTATCAGTAATTACATTGGAACATAACTTATATATTTCTGATTTTCCTTTTATTATTATGATGGATTTAAAATTACAGTTTAGCCTAGTCGGGGCAAGCAATGCTCATTTAGCGAACTCAGCTAATACACAGATTTAATGCACACTTGGCTACTGACTTGACGTACATTGCTTATAATTAAAATACATTATCTACATACACAATACACTGGATATATGTATTTTAGTCACTTCTATTTCATTTTACTTCCATGAAAAGGGAAGTTTGGTGATGGGGTCACAAATGTACTATCAATTTTAGCTCACTTACTGATGGTATAAATATTCACAACATCGAATAGGCTGATTTTAGAATTGTGTAAAATAAAAAAGTGATGATGTCTTAAAATTACAATTTTCATCAGAAAATGATGCTTTTTTTGTTGGGTAGAGCTTCTGGCTGACTACAAATCAGCAAAGGTAAAACATTTTTGAACCACCGATTTCTCATATATCTGCCCTGAACACCAAGACCTATTTACAAGTATAGTTTAAAAAAAAAAAAATTAAACTCTCTTCTTCAAACAAAATTACATCATGTTTTCCTTGTTACAGGCTCCACCGTTTCTGGTTCAGTACTTATCCTCATATTGTTCAAAAACAGTTTAACGTATGTCCAATGATAACTGCTGTCCAAATTGTTTAAATTTAACTAGGACTATTGTAGCTTGTGTTATTTAGTCAAGGGACCATGCAGACACATCATTTAAATATACATGTACACACACACAAGTGCATGCACATGCACTTACACTCTAAAAGATATGTATAAGTGAAAATAACGGACAGGTCGTTTACCCTAAACAAATGCTGGACGATGAAGAGAAAGAAATGAACACATTCACACACCCACACGCCTGGATCTGTAATGGTCAATGTGCACAGTGGCATTAAGTCACCCATGTACCAATCTGTCGATCAATGCAGCTTGTTTACTTAACTTGACTCCATGTGTTTAGTTTCAAATTAAAACATATTTAAGTTCACCATCAACTTTATTTTACCCTACATTTATTTTGTGACTGTACAGTAATATAGAATCAAGTACATCACTATCAGTTATAATCGATTGTAAAATATTCTGTTGAGTTAGTCCTGAAGTATCACTAGTGTAATTTAGTGGAAATACTGTATTGACCATTCCATATGTATTTTTCATTTTAGCTTGGGGGATATTGAAAAAGATTAGTTTTGTCATGTCTGTCATTCTTGAACCAATTATTCCAACCAGTAGCACTGAAGTAGCTTGCAAGTAAAAGATACACACACATATATTACAGTCATGCTCATAGGTCTGCAAACCTTGGCAGAATTTGTAAAATATTGGCCATTGTTTGTAAAATATACAGTAAGTAATCAGGGATTTAATTAGAGAGTCCTTTGGAGTGATGAGACTAAAACTGAACTCTACGATCACAACCATAAATGCTTTGTTTGGAGAGGATGCAACAGGGCCCATGACAAAAAGTTCACCATCCCTACTGTGAAGCATGGAGGTGGATCTTTGATATTTTGGGGATGAATAAGCTACAGATAACTTAGTGACAGTTTATGGCAAGATGAATACACCATTTTATCAGAAAATATTCAAGAACAACTTGCATTCATCAGTCTGGAAGCTGTCCATGGGGCTCACTTGAATCTTCCAACATGACAATGATCCAAAACAAGGCCATATTGACCATTCAGTGCATACAACAGAAAAAAAGTGAAGGAGCTGGAGAGGCCATCACGGTCTCCTGACCTCAATTTCATTTCATGTGCCAAGTGTTGGAATGACAAATGCAAAACATTTTATTACTTTGTGCATTACAAAATACAATAGATGGTGCAATACAAACATTAACTCTGAGGTCAACATTGATTACTTAAGATTTCAAACTGCCTTAGAGAGCTAGCATAGCTAGTAAATAATAATAATAATAATAATAATAATAATACATTTCTTTAAATTGCTTGGCAGAAGCTAAAGGAAACCCATTTGCAGAAATTAATTACATCTATATTCCTCCAAAAGATGCAGAGGGCAAAAAAGTTCCATTAAAACAATGTCCATTTTAATTCCAAAAAGCCCAAGTGCATCCACTCCACCAAACAATGTATCTGTGTTGAAGAGACACACTTTAAAGTCACTCTTATTGGATATGCTTAGAAGTTAATTTTTTGTGAGCAGTACAAATAAAACATGGATTGCCATATTATTCACATTTATAATACAGTAATCCCTCCTCGATCGCGGGGTTTGCGTTCCAGACCCCCCCGCGATAGGTGAAAATCCGCGAAGTAGAAACCATATGTTTGTATGGTTATTTTTATATATTTTAAGCCCTTATAAACTCTCCCACACTGTTTATAAATATTCCCTGCAGAGTTATACAGCATAATCCATTTGTATTCTCTTAGATATTAGGTAAGATTAATTGAAATTATGTATATAAACACACTGTTTATATACAGTAAAACCTAAATATTATTTTAAAGATATTGAGTGTCTCCGATATCACATATGTTACAGCCATTACGATAGACAGGCCACCAGCAATAAATACGTACAATGCAAGAAAAATAGTACACAGTAAATGTGTGTACAGTGACACTAAACGTACATACATGTACTAAGTACTGTAAGTAGAAAATTAATTATGGTTACTCACCAACAATGACACGATGACTTGTCTGATAACAATGAGTTTAATTTTACTGCTCAACAAAGGAGAGCGTTACAGCTCTACTAAAGGAGCCACTTCAGGTGATTGTGTAGCACTGCCGTTGTTCTTCTTCTGGCAATCTTCACTCCAAATCCCTAAAGCAGATTCCATCCAGACTACTGCCTTATTACATCCACTTAAAACTCGTTTCGCACCCTGGTTAAAAGGACACTGCGGCCGTAGATCTTATATTCCTTTCCTACTTTTTAAATAAAAAGAACCGTAGCCTTCAACAAATCCAAAACGTTTACCTTTTCGGCAATCGTTAACATCTTCCGTTTGCGCTTGGGCATGGCCCCTGATTGTTTTGGAGCCATAATGAAGGGCTTGACTATACACAAAGATAAACACAAAAGAGCACAACTCTTTACACAGCGAAACACGTTGATGCTGAATGAGCGAGACGAGACTTCCTGGTTAACACTGCATTCAGCACGCAGGAACTTAACTGCGTGCTCTGATTGGTTAGCTTCTCAGTCATCCGCCAATAGCGTCCCTTGTATGAAATCAACTGGGCAAACCAACTGAGGAAGCATGTACAGGAAGTAAAAAGACACATTGTCCGCAGAACCCGTGAAACAGCGAAAAATCCGCGTTATATATTTAGTTATGCTTTTATATAAAATCCGCGATAGAGTGAAGCCACGAAAGTCAAAGCGCGATATAGCGAGGGATTACTGTACTGAAAAGCATACTGCTTTATGAAGTGCCTTATGATAGTATGTTCTGCAAAAGGTGCTATATAAAACAAAGTTTGACTTCTGATTCAGCATGGTGAAATGCTGCTTAAAGTAGGGAGAATAAAATAAAACTTCCGGAGGGCACTTAGATGGTGACACAAAAAACACAGCTCACTTGGTACTAAATACGTGTGGCTCCACATTCATGCCTTTCAAAGAATTGCTTTTTAAATGTTGAAGATTAAGTTTAGTCTTTGATGATGATTTACAATACAGACATAGTTTGCCATAATAAGAATGAAAACAAAAAACAAAGCATGTACTAAGATATAACAGGTAAAATGGGTAAACGTAAAAAATGCACAGTGCTGTCATGCATTCAGGAGAATTTATCTGTCCAACAAGTGTCTCTTCACTAGCTGTGAGCTGCAATCCAATACAACATATGACAAAACTGCAGGAACATATGATAATAGAAACATAAAAAAAAATAAGCTAAGGTAATTTACTTAATTATTTTTACCACATGTCTTGACAAAGTTGAGAGAATAGAATGGGAAATGTAAAGGACATCTCTGAACGCGAACCATACGTCACCGTACACCACTTAAATTGGTGGAAAATTATTTATGAAGTAACATGGAAGAGACAGAGAAGCACATGGGTGAGAGATGAAATCAGTCCCACATAGCCCTCCACTGAAATCCCATCCTTTTTGCATCAGACACCCCTTCACAAATTGTAAACATCCCACAAATGTTTAACCAATTATGTGAATAATGGATAAAATTGTGGTGCTGTGCTTGGTACCCCCTAAACATTTAAAGATAGTGAACTTCGCTCCCAGCTCCATGGTCTATGCTTCCTACTTCTGCATAGGTTTTCTTCTAGATGCTGCAGTTTCCTTCAGCCGCTTAAAGATGTGTAAATTACGTCAACTCATGATTCAAAATTGTCTTAATATGACAGAGTGGGAGTCTGTGGCTTATGCGTACCCTATCATGGACCAGAGGCGTGTCTCCTCTAGTTTTAGTTCCTGCTTTGTGTTCGCTGTTGTTGGGATGTCCCTGTGACCGTAAAATAAAATTAAATGGATCCAGTCAGTGAATTGATAGGTAAATGTTAAATTATCCTTTAAATATTTGAAGACAAGATTAGTCATAAAATACCTTTCCCTTGTGAAAAGTGTAGAAGGCATGCCAGCCACCCAACCTGACACAGACAGATGCAGGAGGCACACTGATAAACAGCACACTTTTTTTTTTTTTTTCTTCACCTCGTGGAAAACGCCTTCCTCGTTTTCCACAGGCACAACACAGTCTCAAGCACAAAGCACAAACACAATACTTTTTCCTTCTTTTTATTATTCTCTTTCACTCCTCCTCGGCAAGCTTTGTCTCCCTCCTCTCAACTCTAGCTCCCTAAGTAGTGTCTGCTGGCCCCTTTTATAAACGCCCCTGGAAGTGCTCCAGGTGCTTGATAATGTATTTCTGGCAGCAGTTCCAGTGTGGCGGAAGAACCGCCCACAACGGCTCAGCAGTTGCTGCAGCACCCCCTGGCAGTGCACACGGATCCCAACAGGGCGGCACCAAACTCCAGTTCCCATGGAGCCCTGTGGCAGTCCTATGCACTACTGCAACCCAGTAGGGCTGTCATCTAGTGCTCCGGAGGAGGTAATGCTCTGGCCACGCTTGCTCCCCTGGTCCTCCCAGCGTGGAGGTATCCCAGCTGGACAAGGGCCCTGGCCGTCCACCACACCCTATAGTCGAAAGAAAGAAAGAAAAAAAAAAAAAAAAAAAAAAGCACAAAAATATAAACTTTGTCAATTCTGAATACTTCATTAGAAACTGATTTTCGGGTAATTATTAGTTCATTCCTCTTCTCCACTTAAATTCCCACTGAAAATACCTTAATCATGCTGGTCCTAGCTGGAAGTTCACCTTCCAGTATATATAGAAAAAAAGCATGACTACAAGTCTTTGATGGCAAAAAGGATGACTTCAGTGTATTCCTGGGCACTTCATGTATACTCACCACTTACAGTATGAAATAAGTAATAAATAGATAAGATAAAGTAAGCCTACAGTATAGGGTTGTAAACAATAATCATGTCAAAAATCTAAACCTACATACTTTTGATCATCTTTAATGTATGATAAGTATCCCTTTATTTATTAAATGTTTAATGCTTATAAATAAAACCAAAAATATCATGCTTTTCCATCACCTTGCAAAACCTCAAAATTTTCTTATGCTGTAAGCTCACATATATTGGGTACTTTGGGTTCACAATCCCAAGGAACTTCACCTTAAAAAACGGGTGATGAGTGGGGTGGGCGTTGATTTGAATTTAGTTTTATCATGTTTGACTGGTTTGTATGGAATGTTACTTGCTTTTAATAAATTCAATAAAATGTTAAAACAAAATAAAAAAAAACAATTTCATATTTAACTATTGGCATGTGTTTTTCAAATAATTCATATCAAACTACTGAACAAATGCTTGTGTTAGTCATGCTAGAAAATACACCAAAAGAAAAAGGGACAGAAATGGAAGACTAATTAACAAGCATGAACATCATCTAATAGGTCCTGCTACAGTTATACATCTGCAAAAGGTTTTTTTAAATGTAAAAAAAATAATAATTACAATAGTGATTAAAACCAAGTCACTTCAACACAATGTATACAATCTAAATGAACAGCTATCTAAATTTTCATTTATCAAAAATAAAAAAAGGTAGATTCCAACTGGACAAAAAACTCAAAGCCTTACAAAGCTGACAAATATTTGAAAGATGGTTTGCACTTGATGGTCCATTGTGCAAGGCTTTAATAAAAAGCAATGTCCTTTCAATAAATAATCACCTCAGAAGCTCTCAAAATCATATTGACCGCTAAACTAGAATGTACAATCTGGAGAATGGGGAAAACAAAATATTTTGACACGGATCAGTATATCCTACTTTCATCTCTTAATTGTGTTTAGGGATTTGAAAAAAGCTGTAAGCCGTTCAAATAAAAACTCTTAACATCAAACTAGTACATGTGATAAATAGCACAGAGTAACAGTGTGACACTTCGTTTTCAAGGTGATTAATGTGCCAGCTTACAGATTTTTCCTCTGCTGCACTTTCCACTTACTGTAATTGCACATCTAGAAATTACACAAACCTTGTTAAATGCACAATCAAGCAAAGCCTACTACAGCCTATAAAATTAAACCCGATACGAGTAAACAGGTTTGCAAGCCTTTTTGACATTTTTAATCCCACCTGAACCAACTTAATTTTCCTAAAACTATATTTCTTTGAAAAGTTTAAAAAAGTTGATAGTATCTTTAAAAACAAGCAACGTAACTTAAAAGTGCAGGCCCCGCAACCATTTACAGTTCAGGATTCTAGATTTTACAGAGCACAGCAGAACTGACTCAGTGTGAACAACAGAAAACATGCCACAGTTGTGTAGACCCCTCTTTCTGTCATTTAGATGCCTTTTGAGTATTTGTGTTCTATTATTAAATTAGTACTGTTAACAGTTTTTGCCACTTGATCAGCATACAGTGGGCAAGTATTCATTACATATGTTCCTAATAAGGTCCAACCATCCTAGAATACCTCAGTGACATTAAAACAACCATTTCAATTTCTTTTAAGATTTTAAAAATGGCATTTACTGTATATTTACATATTGGTCATAACACATCTTGCTGTTCGTGGAAAACGGACTAAAATAAATGGACAGCCACACAGCAAAGTAAATGCAAAATAAAGTTAAGTAAATGAAAAAACAAACTGTATTCTTACACACTTCTTTATATAAATGCAACTTGTTTACTTATATGCTTGTTGTATATATTCATGAATGCATACATAACTCCTTATTGAGATAATTAAAATTTTAAGAAGAAAATACTCTTACAGTATATGCAAACATTTGGTTGTTCAAAGTTGCTCTAGACCAAGTAACATACGCTTGCCCAAGTGTAAAAACTGGTGATGATAAATAAATACCAAAAGTTTCTAAACTTTGTTGGGCAGTAGAGATGGAGTAAACAGTTCTTGTGCTTGCACACCAAAATGAAATGTGAAAATGAATCAAGTAATACGTTATAAACTCACATATTTGCATCAGCCTTAAATCAGTATTTTTTACAAGGGGTTGTCAAAATTGGAGTTTCTGGTGTATGTTTATTACTATGTACATATTCTTTGTATTCATTTCCTCATGTTGCACACTGAATTAATTTCTGCATTTTTTATACTACAGTGATCCCTCCTTGATCGCAGGGGTTGCGTTCCAGAACCCCCCGCGAAAGGTGAAAATCCGCAAAGTAAAAACCATACGTTTATATTGTTATTTTTACATTGACATGCTTGGGTCACAGATTTGCACAGAAACACAGGAGGTTGTCGAGACAAGGAGTTTAAAACACTGCAAACAAACATTTGTCTCTTTTTCAGAAGTTTAAACTATGCTCCATGACAAGACAGAGATGACAGATCTGTCTCACAATTAAAAGAATGCAAACATATCTTCCTCTTCAGGAAGTACGCTTCAGGAGCAGAGAATGTCAGAGAGAGAGAGAGAGAGAGAGAGAAGCAAACAATCAAAAATCAATAGGGCTGTTCGGCTTTTAAGTATGCGAAGCACCACCGGAGAAAGCAGCTGCAAGGAAGGGAGCAATGTGAAGGTAGTCTTTCAGCATTATCCTCTAGGCCAGTGTGCGAAAAGCCCTTCTGCTCACACCCCCTCCGTCACGGGCAGAGAATTTCAGAGAGAGTGAGAGAGAGGGAAAAGCAAACAATCAAAAATCAGTACGTGCTGTTCGGGCTTTCAAGTATGCGAAGCACCGTGCAGGAAGCATATCGAATCTCATTGTGGAGTTTTCCTTATTACGTGCTCTGATTGAGTAGCTTCTCAGCCATCCGCCAAAAGCGTCCCTTGTATGAAATCAACTGAGCAAACCAACAGAAGAAGCAAGTACCATAAATTAAAAGACCATTGTCCACAGAAATCCATGAACCAGTAAAAAATCTGTGATATATTAAGGTATGCTTACATTTAAAATCTGCGATGGAGTGAAGCTGCGAAAGTCGAAGCGCGATATAGCAAGGGATCACTGTATACGCTTTCCATAGTAGTGAAATCTAAAGTGTCATCTGTAAACTGTTAAATATATACTGTACACATTGTACTATACTTTAAATTATACATGTAGAATTATCCATAGAAGGGGCTCATTTATTTGAATGAGAAATATAAGAAGTGAGTATGTTACGTTTAAATGTTACATCATCTAAACGTTACGTTTAGATGATGTTTGTAATCCAGACTTTGAAATGCGGACTGAATTTATCCACATTATTAAATGCAAAGGTGTTGCATCATCCGAATGATGCTTATTTTTAAACTTGCCAACAGAAATAATTCACTGTTATCAATACAATAAAGATGAGTCATTATGCAGCCATCCATCCATTATCCATCCCACTATATCCTAACACAGGGTCACGAGGGTCTGCTGGAGCCAATCCCTGACAAACTCAAACAGGCAACTTTAGAAATCTGTTCCATCCAATGGAATGTTCCATGTGAAAGGGTGGACCTGCTGTAGTCAAATGTTAATGCCTTTAAAATGTACATCTGAATAGGTCTGGCCATATTACTGTCACCTATAAGTCTGACATTGACAGCAGCTCTCCATTACCCAAGCCAGAAGTTCTTGGGCCTCATGTATAAAAATGTTGCGCACATCTGTTTCCATACTCACTTCAAAGATGTATAAAAAAACTAAACTTTAAGTCATGCACATTTTCACTGCAGCCTCACACCACGCGTACGCAGTTTTCAGTTTGCAAACACGAAGCATCCAGCATCAAAGCAGTGCTACTATTTCTGTGTCGTTTCCCTTACTTAGATTTGCATCCATGACACAGGATTTATCAAATATGCTGAAATTAATTGCATATTATTTGCAAATTTGATTCACTTGTTTGTATTCATTTTGTAACAATATAATAGTACACAGAATGGCCAAACTATTCCAACTACCATAGCTAATGTTGCATTTTTAGAAGACATCACAAATGGAACAATTAGAAGAGAGCGTGTATGATGATGACCGACTTCTAAGTCAATTTTGATTTCCAAGAGCTATCCTCTTGGAGCTGTGTGTTGAACTGGCGCCAGCTTTACAATGGCAGACTTTGAGCAATTGTGCTCTACTTGCTCCTTTGCAAGTTCTGGCCACCCTCGGATTTTTAGCCTTAGGAGCTTTTCAACATGAACTTGCTGACCGATCTGGTATTTCACAATCCTCACCGAGTCGAGCCATGCCAGCTGTATGGGATGGTATTATCTGCTTGTCATTCGGATATACAAGATTTCCTTACACTGTGGTTGAGCTGGGAAACATCAAAGCGCAATTCTCAGCAGCATCTGGTTTTCCCAAATGTAATCAGAGCGATCATCTGCACATACATTGCTATTGCAATGACACAGGACAAGTTACATCATCCAAAGATGAATCACCAAAAGAATGAGCTGGCATTACATAATCTATAGCAGGAGAACCTAAAAAAACGGTAGTTACGCACAGTCGCAAGATGTGGCAAAAGGCCAGCAGTCCTTTTAAGGACAGTGAGTCATCCTAAAGAGCCATGTAAAGAGCAGAGAATCGATCCATTGTGGAGCTCAGTGCCAACGCTACACTATAAAAGGTGCCTTCAGACAATTCATTTGCTTATGTACAATACACAGAAAGTGTATTACATTGTGCAAACATGTGGTGTGCTGCACAATGTGGCACACAATCGTAGTTTGCCCATACCTGAAGGGATGCGGAGTGATGAACCTGAGCCACCAAAAGATCAGCCAGATCTGACAGCATTACTTCTTAGTTTAAAAGTAATTAGCAGAATGTAAAAACAGGTAACCAGATGCAGCATTTATTTTAGCCAATTAATTATGTGGTCAATTTCACACAGTACAGCTCTTATATTCCTTAGTTCATTGATCACATCTCTTACAGCATCCACTATTGCATTTTGTGACTCCAGAACACAGTACGTCAGCACACAGCAAGATGGTCGCCCAGCAGTTTCCGAGGCAGAACTGTGTGCGCAGCCAGTGCCCAAAGATGTGCAGCACCAACACCACCTGGAATCGCATCATCAGCATGGTGGTCAGAGGGTGTAATATTGTCTGAAATAGAATAAACAAACAGTGGGCTGCAACTCACCTTTTCACATTAACTACAATATGTGACCACTTATTTTTTATTTCAGGCACTGTGTGACTTTCTGAACTTGAACTTTCAAGTGTATCCACCACGCTGTATCACTCCATTAATTTCCATTTTGTTGCTTATACCTCTGCTTGGGCCAACAAATAGTATGTTTATCCTTGCACTTTACATTTGCTGAAATCTTCTTTTTTCCCCTGTGGTTTTGTCATTGTCGTTTAACAAAACACTGAATGGAAGGGGCTATTTACATTGATTTGCATATTAAAATATGTCAAATTCAGGGAGGAGTCGATGTGGGGTTATAGGCACACGCATGTGCATTAAAACTCTCGTTGATCGGGATTTATAAAGGGAAAGTGCATTAGTTTGCTTACACGCACCTTTATGCATTTGTCCACTTGGAATCATTTTTTTGTGCATATGCACATTTCCACTTTTGTTTATATGCTATGTTTTAGTGTGAATTCTACGCACTAATCAACACCCCTCTGTTTATTATATTTATATTTTTTTTCCTCTATTGAGCTTCTGTCAATTTTTTATTTCCCCTTAGGAACAAATAAAGTACAGTACACCCCCAACATTCGCGGGGGTTACGTTCCTAGAGCACCCGCGAATTGTGGAAAACCGCGAATTTTGGATGTGGTTAAAAAAAATGCCTTTTTTTATAGTTTAAACCCTAAAAATGCCCCGAAATAATTTCAAATTTCAAACTCAGCAATTACATTACCTAAAAAAAAAAAAGAATGTACTGTATACTGCACAGTACTGTACTGCTATGTCTCCCGCAGTGCTATAATGTAAAATACAGATGTTACCAATATATGTACAGTACTGTAATTCATGCAAGCACGTTTTCGTTGCTAGAAGCCTTAGAAGGTGTAGGGCCTTTCGGCGGCATCTTGGGGCTTTAACTCTTAAACTGCCACATACTTGGGGGTTATTGCATCCCCGGACGCCAAATACTTTTTTTCTGCACTTTAAGTAAACGTCACAATTCACAAAGAAAAAAGTTAAAATTTTAATGGAACACTTTTTTCATGCAAAGAGCATCACAATTACTGCAACACTGATCATTTTACACACTGCTAATGAACTATAAAAACTATTTAAAAAAAACTACTAGAACAATATGTACAAGGTGCAACTGACACCATGGATGAAATCACCGAGCCAACTGCGCTTGAACTGGCTGCATGCAAGCACACAGAGGTAAGCGCTGATGCTCGCAGGCTATAGTGCAGCGGCTCAATCCCAGAGACAGTGAGGCTGCAGTGCTGCAGGGTGTCACGCTTGGGTCACAGAATCACAGGAGATTATAGAGACAATAACTATATTCAAACAAACATGTCCCTTTGAGAAGTAAAACAAGCTCAGTATGCAGTTAGTTATCGATTAAAAGAATAGGCAAACAACATAGGGGAGCACAACGGGAGCGGGACCCGCAACAGGAGCAGAGGTGTCTGGGGGAGGAAAGAGAAACAAAGCAATCAGCCAAAAAGGGCACGTGCTGTTCAGGCTTTTAAGTATGCGTAGTGTCGCGCGAGAAGCATATCATGCGATACAGCAGCCGCAAGTAAGGGAGCAATGTGAAGGTCTATCAGTGTTTTTTTAAGAGGGTTTTTTTGAAAAACACTCAGCTGGGGATGCATTACAGGCAATCAGCAGCAAGGAGAAATGAATAATGCTGTAGCAGTCCGGTGCCGCTAACATTCACACCGTCGAGAAGTAGTCCTAGTCCTACCACTAGTTCCTGAAATGGTGAAGATGGGTGGACAGGTTCAGGAGTGCTCCTTTCTTTGCAGGATGGCCATGAATCCACTTACTTCCTCATGTACACGGGCAGACGGCAGACAATCCAGATGCATGAAATGATCCAGGACAAACCGAATAAGTACAGGTAACCCAACAGAAGGCAGGCAGACAGGAAATTCTAACAGAAATTACAAAAACTTTTTTTTTGCTTTTGGTCACCAGTCCCCTTTTTAAAAGCCACGCTGACATCCTTTGACCCCAACAGCCCCAGCACCCTCAGCAGAAGACCAATCAGAGCCACTGCAGGGACTGCTGGGAGTTGCAGTTCCAAACTCTATTGGCTACTTTCACCATCCCAAGCCACGTTTTCCAATACAGTTGCTTCCTGTTCTCTCTACAGTGCAGTGGTGCCACTATAAAAGCCATAAAAATTACAGAGGATATTTGCGGTTTCCGCTAACAATTATTAGATAATTGTAGACTGAGGCCGCAAACGACTGAGGCCGCAAACTCTGGAGCGCGACTTCTTGGTGGTCTACTGTACATCTATCTATCAAAATCACTACTAAAACAGGCACTTGATTCACCAGCACTTTGAGTAATTAGCATGTTGAAATTTTTTTAAACATTCTTTAAAACTTTTATTTATTTATTTTAATTAGTTCTTCAATCAGTACCAGTCTTTGTTCATGAGTCATTTGGCGTACTATAATAAAAAATGCACTTATGAAAGGGCAGTAACAAATGAACATTACAATCAAATCTGTAAGACCTGAAGTAGCACTTCATCTTCCTGTATGTTTTGGTTATGAGAGCTTTCAAGTCCTTTAAAACTTGCATTGCCTGGGATGTTTGAACCCCTCAAATGGGTAATATTTAGAAGCGAAATCATTTATCCAGTCTCCAAGGTTTTAAACACGAGAGGTTTCCTGTTGCAGTGACACTAATTATATATTTATTTATTTATTTATTTATTATTATAGTTGAATATCTACAAAAATGTTCCGGAAAAAGGCTTTTACTGTTTGGCATCTAATGAAATTAGAAGACATCAAAAGATAAATGGATAGATGGATTTTCTAAATATTTTTTGATTTGATATATATTATTAACTAGCAGAATACCCGCGCTTCGCAGCGGAGAAGTAGTGTGTTAAAGAAGGTATGAAAAAGAAAAGGAAAAATTTTAAAAATAACGTAACATGATTGTTAATGTAATTGTTGTGTGTGT
>JANRMT010062796.1:608396-636988 GCA_026402145.1 Polypterus bichir lapradei | reverse complement strand
TGTGATTAAATGCGTTATTTTTTGTTATGGAGTACATGCATCGAAGCTTCTCAGCTGTGCTTGTGCTAAGAATAGGAAAGATTTTAAAAATAACGTAACATGATTCTGCGTTAACCGCATATTTTTTCATACGTCTCAAACCAAGGAAATGCGAGGTTAAAATGAACCGAGAAGCACGCGTACATACTCAGTACATCCCCTCTCGGGAATCGAACCTCGGATGTAGGCGATAGAGGCGAAGCCTCTACAATTACGCCACGGTGTGTGGCTTATTTATTTGAGAGTATGTAGATTGGGGTATATATATATATTCGCAGCGGAGACGTAGTGTGTTATAAAGAAGCTATGAAAAAGAAAAGGGAACATTTTAAAAATAACATAACATGATTGTCAATATACAGTAATTGCTTTGTGAGTGTTGCTGTGATCAAGGATTCGATTATCATTATTTGTTTCAATCAGGGTCGTATTTGTACGATGTGTTGTGTTCATGTTACATTCTGTGTTTGTCAGTCGTTGTAAAGATTAAATTCTGTACAGCCACATTAGCTCCACAAATGAGACACACGGGTTTACCGGCAATGTCAGTAAACATATACTCAGCCTCCCATCGGTTTTTAAAGGCTCTATTTTCAGAATCAACTTTTCTCTTCGGCATCGTGTGGGCTAGCTTCGCAATAACTTGCAGCAACGCGGTAAGTGTTCGGCAAGGCAGCTGAAGCGCTGCATTATGGGATCTGTAGTTTATTGTCTTACCAGCGCTTCATATACCCGGGCCATTAATAACAATAATACAGTATATAAAATGATCTCGCGGGCCGGATATAATTACACGCCGGGCCGGATGTGGCCCGTGGGCTTTGAGTTTGACTCATATGGACTAAATTGAACTTGAAAAGAAATATTTTTTGGAATGTGATCGCGCAAGTCAGTACATCGAGCCCGCGTGCTATTGTGGTTTTGCTTGTGTGCTTCAGTAAGTTACCGTCCCCTCGCTCTTACTTTTTTACCGCTCATCTAATGAATACACTGAGTATGGCTTTACCAAAACAATCATTGATCGCGAATAAAGTATCCATTATTCATGAAGCTTCAATAGGTGAATAGGTGATCTGTCTTTCTGCGTTAACCGCATGCGTTTTCATACGTCTCAAACTAAGGGGATGCGAGGTTAAAATAAATCGAGAAGCGCGCGTACATACTTAGTGCATCCCCTCTCGGGAATCGAACCTCGGACGTGGGCGCTACAGGCGAATGCTTTGCTATCGCGCCACTGAGTGTGGTTTATCTATTTGAGCATAGCAGTGTAATTCGGTTTTTGTTCAGCACTCTTTGGAACTGTTACTTTTTGTCTGCGCACTGCGTCAGTTCACGTGAGCCGCTGAATATGGCTTTATATGTCACTCGCTCGCTTCTAATTGTTTCGCTGCCTTCTTAATTATATAATGCATGTTTTCTAAAGCGCGTTTTGTAGCTCTTCCTGGCTTTCTACGTAATGCGTGATTACGTGAGAGGCGTGATTATGTCATACGAAACTCCGCCCCTCCAGCTGAACTCCATTACAGTAAATGGAGAAAAACAACTTCCAGTTATGACCATTACGCGTAGAATTTCGAAATGAAACCTGCCCAACTTTTGTAAGGAAGCTGTAAGGAATGAGCCTGCCAAATTTCAGCCTTCTAACTACACGGGAAGTTGGAGAATTAGTGATGAGTCAGTCAGTGAGTGAGTGAGTGAGTGAGTGAGTGAGTGAGTGCTTTGCCGTTTATTAGTATAGATTCCCAAGAGGAAACTGTCTTTTTGCATGACCTTTGGAGGTCTGAGCACAGTGTCAGCCATTGTACAGTGCCCCTGCAGCAATTTTCAAGTTAAGGGCCTTGCTCATGGGCGCTACGGAGTAGGATCCTTTCTGGCAGTAAGCAGGGTTTTGAACATGCAATCCTCTAAATACCAGCACAGAATTTAAGGTTATTTCACAAACCAACTTTTTTCATAAAGGTTAGAGGAAAGCCATATTTGTTATAGCGGTTTCAAAATAGTTAAGTACTAAGAACAAAAAAAACGAATGAGATGAGAAATGATTTCAAAGTCCAATACAGCAGTTAGAAAAATTTAACACATAACATTAACAAACTGAAAATATCACACACACTCTGTTTGTATTACTATAAACCTTTAGGACTCTACGCCAAAAAGGACTTCTAACAGTTTCACCCAATATGAAAATCAATTCTGCAGATAATTAAATAATCAATAGAACTTAGGTTACCTTAAAACACAGCTTTCCAGATTACAGGTGCAAAATAAAGAAAAAAAAAAAACAACCGTGAAATTACACTAGATAGCATACTATTTTTTCATAATTGTTTGCAATAGGTAGTTAAACAGTAGTCAGTATTGCTGCCTTACATGCTAAAAACCCATTTTGATTCCCAATTGGGAGACTCTTTAATATATGGAGCTTCAAGCTTTGCTCTTCCGATAATGATTTCCCCACATAATCCCGAAACGTGGTTGGGCTGATAAAGGACTTTAAACTGGCCTATAGTGTATTTGTGCACTAGTAAGCCCAGCAGTGGTTTAGATCCTAGATTATACCTTTTCTTTCCAGTATATGCTCCTGCCTCCAGTCATGATACTAGAAAAAACAGGTTGAGAAAATGAGTGAAGGAATGTCATAGTATGCCAAACCAACCTTACTTCACTTAGGACTAATTAATAACATTTCTTCAGAAAAGGGAGCCTTACAGATGAAGTTTTACATCCTTCAATTTACTGTATATCCTCAAGATAAATATTCAAGCTTGACATTTCTACACCTACAAATTAAATAAAAACTCTGTTTCTCACCTTTTTCTACAAATTTCTTCTATGTACAAAGCAATTTGTTTGCCATGCTGCACTAGTTTCTTCTTGGAGCGTTTTTGATCTTTCCTTGAAAGGAGGTTCCTCATTGTTGAAAAGCATTTGCCTAAGATGTTACTTATAAAGTGTTTAAAAAAAAAAAGAAAAAAAAAACCCTGTGTGTCTGCTTTTTGAGGATAAACACTCCCAAAACTGTAATGAGCATTAATGTCATGTTTTTCTTTTGAATGGATATCTTGTAGTCTGTCTTTCAGCTATTAAAAGCATACGTTTGAAACTGCACAAAGCATTGCTAAGCTTGAATGTGAGGTAATCTGCTTTTTTCAGAGAGTAAGAAAATACCGCAAATTTAAAATGGACAAATTTATTACATTTTGCCCCAAATAAGTTGTTAATCAAACTTTGTACAAATATAAAAACATGAATATTAACTTAAAAAGGCAGTAAAATGATAGTTATCATAAAATGTAAAAAAAAACTACAAAAAAGTACTATCTAGGTTTTTAGATATTTTACCTCATTTATTTCTTACTTGCACAGACAGGAGTGGTTCTTCTTAATCTAGAGGTATACTAAGCTTTAACGTTTCATTTAGCCTTCCCTGATACCCCAGCAGCCTTTGTCCCTCAGTGGCCCTGAAAAAGCCAAATCTCCATGACAGCTACCCATTACCTTTAAGGTGAAATACAATTTCATTCCTCTAAATCAAGGATATTGTGAGTTACTATAGCCACTAAATGTGACAGTACAGGCCACCTACCTACCCGGTTTTACCCGGTTAATTGGCCAATCTTGCCAAGGCTCAACTCCTAAGTACACACTGCTGACACCTGTCAGCTAAGATATCTGTGGCCTTTTAGCAGACCTTCACGGCCTCTCAAGCATTCCCAGAATCTGCTGGGTCATCCTTCCCCAAGAGAATTTGCATATTAATGTTCTCAGAGTCCCTTTTTCTCCCTTACTATTTTAATTTCTCTACACTTTTCTTGTCTGGGTTACTCTATATCATAGTATATGTCACCACACTATAGTTCCAATTTTCTCCACAATTACTTGTAAAAATATAATTTTATATGCTCTCTTTCTCTCCCCCTTTTTAGAGTAACTTTTACACTCTGGTGGTGATCTTTCCTAAAGACGACTATTCAAAGTAAAAAAAATAAACACACGTACTAACATTTATTTAATAACACCATATTTGTATGCACTTGGAATCATAGTCAGCAACAACTTTTCTAAACATCCATCTATCCATTTTCTAAAACCAGTTTTTCAGTGAGAAACTTGAGACTATTCCCAACAACGTCTTCTAGAAAATTGAGCAGTCATAGAAGCACCCAAAGAACACTAATGTGGGTGCTGGAGAAATATGCAAAATTATAGAGACTTCAGCTTGGTTGACCTCAAGTATTTTATCTCAGGAGCATTTTTAAGGTACCTATTTGAAGACATAGTGGCACTATTGATAATGATCACCACCAGATATCTGCATATCCTCAAACAGCTAAACCTTGGGTCTATTGCAAAAATCCTACTATTACTGTCCTGGTTTGTTTTATTTCATAATACACTCAACACAATAAGTATTATAATCTACTACATAATAAAACACTAAAGGGTATGTATGTGTCTGGTTCCTTTAAGCAATTTGATTAGTCAGTGTAGCATTGGTCATGAAATTGAAAGTAGAAATGCAAATGTAAGACACGTGCAGAGAAGTTAAGGTGTAGGAGGCACACCAAGAGGCACCTTCAAAGACAGGAAGAATAAAAGCAGATAAGAGGTGAGCACGGAACCTTGGAATGATAAGACTCCAAGAAGCCGGCTTTATGACAACACGATTGTTAGAGGAAGCACCAATCAACAGAGGTTCACACACACACAAGGATACCAAGGAAATACACTGAAGGTACATGTAGAACAAGAGACAAGTATTTTTAAATATATTCCATTACTGTATTCAACAGGTAACAGGGCTAGTGCACTTTTAAGTACTGGGGTATTAAAAATATACACAAAAGTCACAATATGGATTAAGATAGATAGATAGGGTCATCTAGGCTGTGTGTGATGTAAATTTTGTCAAGTCAGGATGCACAGACTCTCATGTCTCAACGACTGCATGCCTCCAAAATTTTGTTATTGCGTGGCCCTGTACATTTCTTGGCTAGACAAAAAAACATGGGCTCATTCAAAGAACACTTTTGTGAACTGATTTGTCGCTACTCGCACGGATACAATGGAACAAATAAAAGCATACAGAGATAACCAAATGTGTACAAATTCACAACAAGATAATCGTTTAGATTGTGAGCAAAGATGAAGGTTTGTGCAGGCAGAAATGGAAATCTCTCTGAGACTGATATATAAAGGCAAAGGAAAAACTTAAAGGAAAAAGCGTGGGGCTCTGCAATTTTAAAAAAAAAAAACAACAACAAGCCCTCCTGACATTTGCTCCTGTTCAGATGATTCTCTCCAAATAATGCCTTACACACATCTCAACAGCTACCATACTTGATATCCTCCCTTCTTATAATCCATGCCTTCTATACTTAAAAAAATTAAATAATAATAATAATAATAAGATGCACAGCATATAAATAATCTTCACCAAGTACTCTGTCACTGACAGGTCCTTCTAAGCAATTCCTTCTGCCTGCAGAAAGACTCATTTCCCATTGCTATTCTTCAAATTTCTCTGTGGCTGTCATGATGATGCTGTCATGATAGGTAAATCCCTTTTCTTGTTAGATTACTGGTTATATCTTTACATAATCTTTTGCTCTTTTACGTTTATCACTCCTTCAGTTGCTTCTTCTCAACTTTTTAATTTCATACTCTTCCAAGACGGCATTTTATATATTCTTCATATGCTTTGCCAGCCCTTAAACCTACACTATTGCATCACTGTTTTCCCCAATTATTTTTTAACATGTCAAAAAAATTACTATACAATTAAGGAAATAACAGCTAGCCTATTGGCTTATCGTCTGAACATCAATGAAGTGCACCCAATTCCTGTTAACTGTATTAAGTAGGAAGCTTAGTAAATATGAATTTCGTACTATAATAGTATTTTGTTTTTCATACATTATAGCTCATTATATAATGAGAATAAAGGACAGAAAAAACTATGAAATGGGTTAATGTATATTGACAGCCTGTTTTAAATTGGTCTGTTTAAAGAGCATAACAAAATCACAATAATTATTTTCAATCCTATACTATGCCATTTTTTACTTTCATTTGTATTATCATGCTGCGCTGCCAACATGGAAATGGTATAGACACAATGTACTAGGCAGGTTTTTCAAATGAGCTGAATCCACGTCACTGGATCCATCGGGGTGCAGACTCAACGTGGGGTCATGAGCACTACACTGCATACACACATTCCACACATCACGACCAGACATGCTTTTAACATCCTCTATTGATGGTTATGATATGGCAGGATGGCTGAAGTATAAACCATAAGCACAGAATTTTTGCATGAATGGTTCGGAAAAACAAAACAAAAAAAATCACTCCCATTACATCAATATTGCATACTTCAAAGTTTTTACATACACATTTTTCACAGACGTTTGTGGTTGCGCAGTCATCTCATGTACATGTGGATTCCATTCACCTGGGACTTCAGTTTCTCTCCCACATCCCAAACTCA
Source organism: Polypterus bichir lapradei (assembly GCA_026402145.1). Classification (NCBI taxonomy): domain Eukaryota; kingdom Metazoa; phylum Chordata; class Cladistia; order Polypteriformes; family Polypteridae; genus Polypterus; species Polypterus bichir. Next base: position 630,456 of record JANRMT010062796.1, on the reverse strand, counting down.
AACTTTAGTTTAATCAACTGCACCACTGTCATGATGATGATGGTATAGGCCGAGTGACCCATGTATTTTAAATACAGCCATTAAGTTCATGTAGCACATCATACCTTCTATCATTTATTATTATACATTTGTCTGACATTTCTATTGAAGTTGAGTGATTTGCCAAGGGTCATATAAGGATCCTGTGATGAGAACAGAGTCAGCAACTTCATGGTCTAAGATCCAGTGCTATGTCCTTGAAATGACACCACACCACAATGTCTGCCTTCTCAAGCAACATCATATACTGTAGTATAAATAAAAAAACAATACAGTTACTATACATTTTGAGCCCTGAAATAAAACAAGAACTCACCTCGCTATACTAAATACAATGGCTACTCATTATATAATAAAGACGACTTTCATAAGAAGGTACAAAAATGCCCTAAAATAAATTAACATAAAATTCCTGAAAAATTAAAAAAAAAAACCCAGATGTGAACTGTCTACTTGCCACAACACAAACTAGCCAATGCACTCCTTGCAAACTGTGACTTCTTTGTTCTAACTTTTTTTTTTTTATGAAGAGGGGCTAGGAATGTTGACACAAAGCAAACCAAGACCTCCTGGTGGATTAACAACATGTTTGTGATAAGTGCACGAAGACTGGACACCACAGTAATTTGTGTTGCTCTTACAAGTTAACACCTGGGCTGGGATGCCTTCAAAGTGAAATTTGCACTTTCTTTCTGTGTGCCTATGCAATTGTATAATGGGTTCCGATTTGTTCAAGCTGTCTGAAATTACAGTAAAGTGTCAAATTCATAAATTTTTAAACACACTTCATTTAACTATACAGCCACAGAAAAAAAAAAACATAAGAGCTCATTTCAGTAGCACCAGTAACAAAATTGGAGGTGCATGAGAGATAAATAATACAACTTTTAGAATATTTATTGGTGCAGTGATACACCCTGTGCTGAACGTGTTTAGGGTGAGAATTTGCCTTATAATTATTTGTCTGTCAAAATTAATTAAATTTAGAATATAATAAAAAAAAAAAAAAAAAGGTTTATAAACCTTTTTTCTTACCTTGAACCCAATGTTGCTCTGATAAGTTTCACCAATCCACAATAGCAAAACAGCATTAAGCAAAAAACTGTGTGAAACCTGTGTTATTCTTTTCAGTGTCAATGTATGAGTGGCAACATTAAAAGAGTGATATTTTTTTCACCTAAAAATGAAAATATATTCTGATCATTTTACACATTTTATTACGTGAACACACCATTCGACTTTTACAGTAGGCACATCTGAGCAGAGAAATACTCCATGGAAAGCATTTTCCATGAAGCATTTATTAGTCTAAGAGGTCATGTCACTCAAAGTAATTAAAAAGAAGCCAAATAACTCACAAATAAAATTATGAAGTAAAATAAAATCAAAATATTTAACCATTTAACTTTAATGAAGTAATTAAATGACAATTATCTCAGCATCTAAAAACATTATCTGGCTTGTGCATATTAATCAGGACTACAAACATCCTACTAACCCTTATACTAGACCCTCAATTGCCCCCAGGATCCTAAAATTGAAGAAAGTGCGTTCTGAAAAATTGATGGATGGATAAATGGGTGCTCTTGTGAAATCCAGTATAATGCTCTGGACCATCTCTAAAAGCCAGCCATGCAGTTATATACAACATAATGACCATCTGAAACATGTACTTTTTTCAAACTTGGATATGAATGGCCAGATTTGTGTGGAGCTGGAAACATTTCTTGAACCAATCAATACATCCACAGACTGACAGATGCTCAATATAAAAACCCAAGCTGTTCTGTGACTCATCGACACGTCTCCAAGTCAAACAAACTTTTATTGAATTAAACATATCATCCAATATACTGCTTCATGCCACTTCTGGTAGTCATGCACACAATTAAAACTTCAAGATGATGTGCACTTGTTCCACTATCCAAAGGACACCATTATTATCATGCGGTTTACTTCTTTTGTTTGCAGCAACAAAGAGGAGTATGAGCCGCGTTTCAATTACAAATACTTAATAAACTCCACTACTCAACAGCGCCAAGCACCACTCGACATAATTTGAAGTCCGCCACCAAGTGCAAATGTCTGTCAACAGGATTTTTACAAAATGTGTCCAATAGTCAACCTTCAGTAAATAATGCACAAGAGATTAAAAATAAAGCTAATCAAACTATTTTCCTATCCACAGATAACTACAAAGACTAGAAGTCTAAATTTACGACCACATACAGTACTATTGACTGAGGATATAAAAGTCTGGAGCTTTTAAAACTCATTGAGATGGGTTTGAATTCAACCTATTTTGTCAAGAATTATAATAAATACATCTTAAAAAGTTATTTTGAGCAGTCTGAGAGTAATTTATACAGGGATACCTTACAAATGCTCTGCAGCCAATAAGACATGTAATGGCCTCATCTACCTAGAAAACAATGTTGTATGCAGAGCAACATCCCTTTCCTTCATGGGTAAACGATAGCAGATGCATGGTACTCTGCGACAAGCAAAACATGCGTGAGCCCCAGGCAGTCTATTTTAAGATCCTATTTTGCTTTGTTAAATTGTGCAGTCCCTTAATGGCGAATAATCAATCTCTTAAAGTGCTGGATGTGCTTGAAAGGGTATCTAATCACTTTACATTAATGTGCATCATCACTGTATTAAGCATCAAGCTTGAAATCCATGCTCTAAGGAAGCTGGGAGCTGCTTAGCACAACTATTTGCTAGCAAACAAACCACATAAGATGACTAGATAGATAGATAAATAGATAACAAATAGTTCAGTAAAAGAAAATTTTTCTAAAACATTTAATCATTCGATGTCAACATTTTCTCCTTTGAATATACATTCACAAATAAAAACATTCTAAACTCCTTCATATCCCTTAATTGTAAAAATGCATTCATTAGAATACATCATTTCAAAAAGTAAATGTACATTAATTAAAATAATATGCAAAAATATTAACTGATTTTCTGCTATGAAATATTTCATTCCCATGGCATATCACTACGAGAGACTTAAAACTGGATCAATCACAACCCTGTGACAAATTTTCTTTTTCCATTGTGCAACTAGTGTGCTGTGGCTCACGTTAATGAGAGATCTGCAGAGTCAGTGAGCAATGCAAAAACAATCATTATTAATGTTATGTGCTCAGTTTTTCATTAATTGTAGAAAATAAAAGCACTTCACCTTATTGGTGTGTAAAAGTTAACAAGTTAATGTCTTTTTAAATAACGCACAAAGCTTTACACATTAATTTCTCAGGACTGAATAAACCCAACAATAGCTCACATGAATAACGTTCATTTCAGGTTCAGGGTTTCAGTTGATAGACAATCAATATGTGAGAGATCAAGAATTATAAGCTTTATTGTTTATATTAAACACGGGATATTCCCAACACATACCTTTGCTGGTGTGTTTGGAAGCTGCAGATTCCAAAACACCAACACCTCTTGTAAACTGCTAACAAATGGCAAAAATTCTCAAATGAAGAAAACTATATACAGTATGATCTGCTATTTAGTTTGTTCATCGAAAAGCATACACAAGACCACCCTCTCACAACAAGTCCAATGCATATTCATTTTGTATATGTTCTGTAAATTATTATTCTAACCAGTATATAATCACTTTGATATAACACACTGTGGGTGTTCAGAGTAATTAAACTATTTACTTGTCAGTTTATTGTGAACGGAATATTTACAGAGTTGAAAAAAAGCAATAACTTTACACAAAATAAATCTGCTTTATCTGAATCTGTGGGTATTATAAGTACAGTAGATATCTAATGAGGAACTAATTAAAAAAAAACTGCCTTATGTTGTAGAACATTAGCAAATCAGCAAATGATCTGGCTTTTACATTCATGCATAAATATTTTTAAACTGATCACATGACTATTGTGCTTGTTGGAAGATAGTATTTGATTATGTCTGAAGGAAAGATAGATAGATGTAAAAATATACACACACTCGAGCTTAGAAAATCCATGTTTGTATATAAGCTGCTTTTTGTGACGGACTTGCTTTCCTAGCATGAGTCGGTCGCTGATGCTGCTGGGGGGTGCACGATAGTCGGATGATCGAATATATATGCATAAACTATACGCAATACATTAACAAAACAGTATACTCCAGCTATACTGCGCAGACAAGCATATTAGCAAAGACAGACGATCTTGCCATCAGATAGGTATACTTTATTATAAGCCAATACAAACTTTTCCGGGTTCGTTTTTCTAATATATACCCTAAACTTTTTACATTCATTATGAAACATTTTGCGATTTTCATTTCGACTACACAATCGCAATGCGGATCATATCTTTGCCAAAATATGGCATTAAACAGTTAAAAAAGAACTTTTAAGCCTAAGTGTCACTTAGCCTTCGCGACTGAACTTTGGCCTTAACATCTGGCGCCCTGAATAAGTCCGTAAATATATGTAGCTCCTGGTATTACACCCAAAAATACGCAGACATGTGGGGAATCAGTTCTCGGACAGAAATACGCACTAGTAACTGATGAGGTCGCCGTTAAATATTTCATCCTCTTCTCCCAATATGCTACCGTATTTTTCTAAACAATCTTAAGTAATGGACACTTTCTACAGCAAGAGTGGAACAATCTGCCAGGCTAGGTGTTAAGATGAGATATAGTTCGTTTATAGTGTATCAATAAGTCCTTCAGTTTTTACCGAATAGCTACATAGAGGCTATTTATCCGAAACTAAACTGTTCGCTAATGACTCACCTTAGAATTAACTGTTAATGTGTCTAAAACCGCAAACGTTACGGCACCGTTAGAACAGCAGCTGTTTGTTCTTAAGAAAACTTTTTGTGTACGCGATTACCATTTTTGCTTTGGTATGGTTGATGCTCAAATTATTGTACCTTACAATGTAGGTAATGTTAAACACGAATGCTTCAAAGCCTTGAAACAGCTGTTTACATGTCTTAAAAAAAAAAAAAACACAGCTACTTGTGCCCATGCCTATCCGACACCTACCAGTGCATTGACATTTATATACCTGTAGGTCTGTTATGACTTGTAAAAAGAAGTGTCCCAATGTTAAACAAAATGCGTTTGTTTAGAAAGTATAGGCCAACAGGTTAATTGCATTCAGTCGACCCCCCATCTCTTCAGCTGGCCGGAACAAGCAGCTGCCCTACAAAGCCCCTCCTTACCTGTAACGGGAAGTGTCCGATCTGCGTTCAAGGTGGTGGGGGGGAAGGTGGAGTGTTGCGGCACCTTAACTTAAAGCACTCGGTCGACAGAGTTGTCGCAGGAATCGTCCCGATCACCAAAAATAAATAAATAAAATAACATAAAATCAGAATCTTCCACAGACGCTGATTTAAGTACACTCTTCTAAAGAAATACAAACATTGTTTTCGTTTCTCTTCTCGGATTGTGTTGAATATCCGAAGCAGTCCTCGGCTTTTTACCTCCTCTAATCACTGCTAGGCTGGGCGAACCTAAAACACAGACCAATCACAACAAGGCTGGAATGTGAAAGGAAGCATGAATAAAGTTGTGCCCTCGGGCACTAGGGCAGCTCTGAAGACTGTCAGGTGAAAGCTGCCCACATTTACCCATAAAAAATGAAGTCTATAGTTTTGCGTTTTGTATGAAGATCCCTGTCTATTCAAACTTTACATAACATTTGAGGTGTCAGGTGGGCTCGCTTTTGCACCGTGCATCCGAGGGTAAAGGCACACACCGATGGGATGATAGGAAGTGCGCTCACGTGCACGCCGGTTTGCCTTTATCTTGACATCTTCTTAAACCTCGCCAAAGTGGCACAGCAACACACCCGGTTCCGCGGTGAAAAGAACGGATTCGTTCACAAGTTCCCTTGCTGCAGCCCCGTCCTGCACAATGCGTGAAGCGGTGTGAATGGCATCCTCCTTTCCCGAATCCCCTTATATTTTGTCAGCGGTTTCAGTCATCGGTCAGTCTCGGATGAAGGAGGTCAGTTCTTGCTGGCCCCGGCGCTCTTCTCGTTCTTCGGGGCGATGCGGCCGCCCTTACTGTTCGCAGTTAAAACACAATTGAATATCCCGGTTCCCGAATTAGTTCCGAACACAGCTTTGCCTTGTTTTAATCAGGCAAATGTTCATACGAAAGGCGAACTAACACCAGCCCCTTCTTTACCTCTCTCCGCTTGCTTGCTCTTTCCTTTGTAGACTGGAACATAAGCTCCGGGGCCTGGCGATGCAACACAGTGTATTATTATTATTCCCAATAATTATAATCATCATTAGTTTTTTGAAATTACTGAAAAGGATGCCGCAGCCGAATTCTTAGCAAATTGTCTTATGATCGTCCTCTTACTGCCTTCTTGATTATGCGCACCAAAGGGGTTTCAACGGGCGCCGCTACCATTAAGCTCTGAGCAGCTGTGAACTTCAGTTTCCAGCGAAAAGGCCTTCCCACTCACAAGTCACAAGCCCCCCTTTGCTTTTTTCTCTTCTTGCTAAGCAGAATACCTCCCACAGCTCGGCACCGATCGCCTGTTCCGGGCTGCAGTGATCGAGCCTCTCACGGCGCTCTCGCAACAGCGAGTTCGCAGACGTCCTCCTCGCTATCCTGCCTCCACCGAGCCTTGACAAGCAGGAAACGTCCAATCGACGGCGGCGACAGCTGCAGAACATAGCCCCCCTTCGCATTCTCCCAATCCAAATCCCTCCAGCCGGCGCTAAAATGCGGAGCCGGGATTGGGATTCTGTAAGAAGCACGCGGCTCCGCACAGAAACGCGAGCGCTAATAATAATAACGATCATCGTCACTGCTGTCATTATTAAAAGATCAACGAGAACGAGCAGAGTGGGAAGACACACATACCGGCGCAAGGTTGAGGACTTGCGGCGGCACCAGTGCAAATCTTACTAACTTTAGACCATCGCCATTAGGATTTTGATTCTTTTCTTTTCAGGACGATGGCTTTAAAGTATTTACCATATATTTCAACTAAAAGATCTGCAAAGTCAAATGATGGCTCGCAAAATTACAACATTAAGAATATAGTATTTTTTAACTACTGGGTTGATGTCAAAGGCAATATGGCAGTAAGAAGATTAAACGTTTAAAGATTTTTCTGCATCGCCCGGCCCCATTCCTGTTTTCTTCATTAAACATCTTATGAAGTGTGTTATGAAAACCGGATTGGTAAAATGCATGTAGTTAGACTGGCTGGTAGACATGAATTTTCAAAAGCTTAGAAATCAGGTGGGAGCAGCTGGAAATGATGAAAAGCCAACGTACTACTGTAGTGCCACTTGTGCCTTCTTGACACTTTGGTACACAAGAAGAGGTTTTAGTTCTGGCCTGGTAGTGTTAATGGCCCATTGACCCAGGTGGATTCAGGAAAAGAATGAAATTTCTAAGGACTGGCAAACAGCACATGCATATGCGTAACCTTTATAATACACAATTTATTATTTTGTGATGGATGGGGATGGCACAGATCCTATGGTTCAAAATCCTGTATTCACATTTAAGCCATTATTATACTAGCTGTGCTAACTGGGTTGAAATGTAAGTAATCAACACAGACCACAGTGTTAACATTTATAGTGCACCATTCAATGCATATGTCTCTATGATATGTCATTTGGTATGGGATTCAGTGTTAATGTTTGTGATTCGTCATCTATTGGAATGCCAAGTGCAATGCATTTTTTATTACTACAAATGTTTGTTATATGCAATATTTTTGAATGACAAAAACATCGTAACCGGACAACATACGGACACTAACCTTTTTATTAAGGTGGATGAGGAGCACTGCATCACAGGATGCGCTTACACACTTACCCTAAATTTCACATACAATGCTAATTTAAAGTCTCTAATTAATGCTGACATTTTAAATATGAGGAAAGAAAGCTGGTGAAAAAGTGCAGACTTCATAAAGATAAGGCTGGACAGGGGTTCAAACCAACCTGGAGCTGTGAACTCTAGCCATGAAGTTAGTGTGTGAGTCTGCCCAACACTGAACTTAAGTGTCTTATGTAAACTTTGGTTTGGTTCATTTTGTTGGTATTTTTTTTTTTTTTTTTAGTTTTTCTTTTCTAACACAAATGTTTTGCACCTTGGAGAATGAGCAGTCATCATTAAATCTACATACTTATTTGGAACCCCAGTGAGTTCAATGGCTGGATTTTATGTAAAAAGAAGAATGTTTTAGTTTACCACAAATACTAAGCATTCAGTTTTGTGTCTTTGTGCTTTTTCATTTGAAGATTTTCACTTTCATAAAAGCTGGAAGCAGGTGAAAATTTGTCCAGACTAGAATTGTACTTTTTTGTTATAATCATCTCTATAATTATGTCAAATTTTAATCACAATGCAATTGTTTTAAAAACAAGTTACAATAGTATGGTAGTACATCTAGTATCTTTTGTTTTGTTTTTATCTCAGGCATTTAATTTATGTGCACTAATTGTAAAGTGTATTTTATTATACCAGAGTTAATGACTGAACCTGTTGATGATGTCACAAACATGCACAGAAGAAGAATGACTGCAGCTTTATATGGCTACAGAAATGTTAGTTTAACTCAGTAGCTTATCTGGGAACCTTTTGATTATAGGATCACTCCCAGGAGAGCATGAAAATAGGGCAAGAATGCCAGAGGTGTCAGTAATGGGATGGTCTTTCACTATAGATACTGAATTTAAGGAAATGAGAATGCACAATGACTGGTGCAATAGAGGGGGTTAGTAAAGCTGATTCAGAGCTCAAGATGTCTGTGTGTTAAACTTTGGGCCCTGGCACACACTGAGCAAGATATCCAAATTCTTCTGGTGTCTGCTTGTGATTTTCTTGTGTATCCCAGAGGTGTGCATATCAGGTGAAGTGGCAAGTCTATATCAGGCTCATGTGATTGTGTGGGTGTGAATGTGCTTTGTACTGGTTTTGTACTCTTTCCAGGATTGTTTGTTCATGCCAAGACATATCAGTTACCCTGCAACCATGAACTGGATAAATGTGTTTCATAATTGATGGATGGAAAACATAACAGAGTTAAGGAGTAAACTGATTGCACTCAGCAATGCAGTGACATCTCAACTAGGAGTGAACCTAGAATAGCTTGCCTGGATATGGAAATATTCCTTCAGTTAAGCAGACTGATCAAAGTGATTGACTTCTCTGCAGTTGAGTTGGAAACTGTATGGCCATAGGTTCAATTTCAGGACAGGTTGTGAATAAAGCTGCTGTAGTACTTTACCTCATGATCAATAATACCTCTGTACATTTTTTCTACAATACATAAAAAATAAAAGGTAAATACAGATTTCATAACTAATAGATACATTGCCAGAGAGAAAAAGACTGACTGGTTTTGTGAGTGATATAATTATATCTTAGAATATGGTGTGAACCAAGATTGAGTAACAGCCATTTAATTATCTTGCTTTTGGTGATTGTTTAGTCTCCTTTTTGGGATAATAATGTCTGTCGCAGGTGGCTAGGGGGGCGACCCGGAAGACCGGAAGAGGGCTTATGCCCACCTCAGACCACGTGGGGGCAACCACCCTGGTTGCTATGGGGACCACGGGTACAGGGCTTTGATGCTCAACCCTGTAGGGGCCTGTGGTTGCTGCCAGGGGGCACCCCGATGCCTTGGGAGCCCTGGACCTCAGCACTTCCGCTACACCTGGAAGTGCTGGGGGGAAGAGAAGCGGGGACACCCGGAGTGCTTCCGGGTACGCAACCGGCACTTCCACCACACTGGGGAGTGTCGGTGGAAGATTGCTGGGAAGCACCTGGAGCACATCCGGGTACATATAAAAGGGGCTGCGTACCTTCAGACAATGATTTGAGTCGGGTGGAAGAAGGACGAGGTCTGGGAGGAGAGACGAGGAGGCAGCCTGAAGAGAAGGCATTGTGTTGTGGCCAGGACTTTTGGGGTTCGAGCACTTTTGTAAATATGGAGCACCTTGTAAATAAACGTGTGTGGGGTGATTTAAACGTGTCTGCCTGTCTGTGTCCGAGCCAAGTTCCACACATCTTAGACAGAAATAAGCCTGCAAATCCCTCTCTGACCCCCAGTCCTATGCAGTTGTCAACACAATCTACCCAATACGTTTGCAGTGTAAACCATGACAGCCAGCTTGTTTGGCCTGTTCAAGTGGTGGGTAAACATAGCTACCTCTGTGGACTCAGGGGAGTGAATGGGATTTAAGGTCTTGTACATATGTTGACAGTTATTCATTTCATATTCTGCCCAGGTTTTCCAGAGCTAACCATGACCACTCCCATCCATCTACTCTGTCAGCACACATTGCCAACAGGCAGTCATCTGAGAAAGACGTATTTGCAAAATAAACTTGATAGCTAGATATATTTATCTAGCAGGTTCACTGCAGAAGCATTAAGGAATGAATTCCCACAGATCTTGCCACCTCACTCTCTCTGACTCTCTTGCATCATTGTGTTATTACTACACAATGGTAATTGATAGTGTCACCAACCAGGAATTATTTAATGTCTTACCCCTCTTCATTTCACATCATCTCATGGAGAGGCTGGCCATGAACCTAGGGCCCCTAAGTCAGAAGTCAATGCTTAGAGGTTTATTAATGTCATGTCCAGCTGTAGTAAAGGGGATTTCCCTTTGGCATGGGGTAAAGGAGGCTGTAATGTAATCCAAAGGTCTTCAAGTTCATGTTCTGTTGCTGCTACTGTCTCAAAAAGAGTGGGTAGCTAAAGAAGAAGGAGTGAGAGAAACAGAAGAGGCAGATGCAGTGGAAGCAGAGAGACAGTCAGCTGCTACACAAGAGATATACCATTAGAAACCTTATTGGCCATTGGGTTGACAGGAAATTCCCTTTAGCAAAGTTGAATAAACATTAGCAGGCCAGCCTTTCCATATGAAGATGTTAAACAGAGAGGGGTGAGACCCTGAGAGATTCCTCGTTGGTGACAAAGAGCTAACTATTATGCCACCGCCACTGTTTAGACCGAGAATGGCAGTGTCTGACATTGCAGGCATCGAGATGTGTGAAGAAACCTGCTGCGAACCAATTATTGACTAATTTCTTATGTTTCAGAGTTGTTGACTATTGTGGTGGGATGTGTAGGTACAAAAATGATCCCTAACCAAACATACACTCCACATAGTTATCCTCATTCACCCCTGGATTACACTGGGCTGTTAAGACACCAAAAGACAGTAATCCACTGTATGTACCAGTGCTACTGTCTTGATAGGCAGCTTACATTTCAAATAGTACCAGGTATGTGGCACTGACCTCTGTGTTACTTTTCTCAAGCAGTTTCCCAGTTGTAAGGGTTGGCCACTGGTTCCTTAGCTTCTGCATCATTTGAAGTCACATCTGAACCCAGGCTAGTAACAACATATCTGCAACAGCCAGGCAGATAGACAAACAGAGATAGATTATTACATACATCTCACTTTGTGCCAAAAATTATTGCATTTATATGGGGTAGGCAGATTTGCAAGAAACGTAATATCACAGATCAGCATGGCCAGGTTTGCCAGAGGTTAGGCATTAATGTTTATTACACTGTCAGTTGCCTCTTTATAACCACCCATCAAACATGCTATTAAATGGTGACATCAAACACTCAATCAGCTGTTATAGCATATCAAAAATACCTTGATTCTGTGCTCATTACTCATAAAACCAATAATGTGCCACATATTCAGCAATAAAGAGTGGTCAATCGAAGATGTACTGGATTTAAATAAAAGTTGCCCCATATCTATATATTGTGAATGTAAATTCCACGAAGTTTTGATATCATTGTGATATCCCGTGTAGTGGGAAAATGACCCCAATCTATACTCTGAACATCTGATAGATCATGAGCCGAACAGGATCAGTGGAGAGAAGAGACACAGACCAAAACTGACGGGTGGAAGGTATGATATTATTTACACAAAGTGCTGTACAATAAAAACACAGCAGTGCCAGGCAGGCTTTGTTTCACAGTCCTTAAGAACTGATACTACATCAACAGAAAAATTGAAACAAAAAGGAAAGATAAAAATAAATAGTGTATTTACAATATATCCAGTGCACTTCCACAGTTCTCTATACAAAGACTACACACCCACTCCAAAAATCAAAGCAGCCTTCCTTTTTTATCCCTGACCCAGGAAGCTCCTTAAAAGTGGGAAAAATAAAGTAAAAAATGCACAAGAATATAAAATGAAGTGTGTATATGTACAACTAGAAAAAACAATTGCACCAATACCAAAAGAAAAACTAGCCCAACACCATATATGTATATATACCTCCACCAAAATTATTACTCAGAGATATATACATACAATAAAAAAAAAGCAATATTTACAAAGCCGTCAAGTAACACAACTGCTTCTTCAATAGCTCAGCAGTGCTTAACCCTACCTTGCCTTTAGGACTACTGATGACCCCTTTTGATCAGCATCTCCTTAAATATCTGACCCAAACCACCTGCGATGGACACCAGCGTGTGAAACTGAACACCTGTGGAGGAGCCCATACTGGCCATTATATGGCTCCATGTGTGCCCAGACCCACCATGCCTTACAGTGCTCACCCACTAAAATGGCCCCCTATTTCCACGGCAGCACTTTTAACGCACAAACGGTAAGAGCCCTTCCTTTATGCGGGCATACGTTTACACTTGTAAGCAATAATGTTTGGTTTAATGTTACTTTTAACTTAAATTGGCATTGTTGTGCATTACCACACCCATTGATCCACACAGGGTACCAGCATCTGTCACATACTCTGCTTCCATGGTAGTGGTGTTTCTGGGACAGGGACTGCATATGTGCAAAGCCAAGTGATTTACGAAAAATCAAATATATTGTATACAGATGTTTAGTTGGATGATGCAGGCCCATGCTGGTTGCAAGAAGAGTCTCGAATGAGAGATTTGTGAGGTTAGAGGAACAGCACTGTTAAAGAGGAAGCTGTAGATTATGTGGTATTGCATTTGGCTCTACGTGACTCCAGGCCACAATGCAGAACTACTTGTATTGCAAACTATATGCTTTGCTTTGTATTCATCACATTGTGAATGAGTAAATTATCCCTTTGCTGTAGTTCTAACTAAGCATAACATGTTTTGTTATCGTATTTGCATTAGAACACTAGAAGAATTTTGACGAAAACAGGCCACTCAATTCAACAAACTCACAAATCCTATTCTGCTAGATTCACCAAAATAACATCAAGTTGAGATTTTGAAGGTCTGTAAAGGCCTACTCTACTACACTACTTAGTAATTTTCTCTATATTTTAATGGTTCTTTGTGTGAAGAAAAAATATGTAATATTTTTAGGAAATTTGCCCTTAACAAATTACTAAATGTATTCCCACTCCCTTAAACGGTATATTTTATAGTAACAGTAAAGTTCCACTATACTAATTCCCTTTGTAATTTTAAACATTTTAATCATGTCACTACTTAATCTCCATTTGCTTTAACCAAAAAGGTTCAATTCCTTCAGTCTTTTCTCATAGCTCATACCTCTCAATCCCGGAATCAGTCTAACCACTCTCGTCTGGAATTGCTTGAAAGCCAGTATGTCTTTTTCGTAATAAGCAGGCCAAAACTGTGCAAACTACTCTAGGTGAGGACTCACAAGTGCATTTTATATTTTAAGCATAACATCCTAAAGTTATAAATTGAAACACTGCCTCAAAGTGAAACTGGTTTTTTTTCTCTTAGAATATATATTATATCAAATGTGAGCTCCACATCTGTTTGGAAAATTTCAGAACATCTCTTCATTGATGACCTGAAATGGACACAACATAACAAGGCTCAACCAGCGTTGTAAAACAACAACATAAAATGGTCAAAAGGGGTGAACATGCCTCAAAAAAATTAAAACCTGACCAGGACTTGACTGGTCATCTGCAGGAATAGGTCTCATCCCAGGCAGCCAGACCTCAAACTCAAAAAGCAGGCTTCAAGATCTGCAAAAGCCCAAAATTGGGCTCAGGTTAAAAAAGTTAAAAATACCTTTACCTGTCTCAAATATACAAAAATGTCCTTCAAGGCATAGCCATAAACATTTGTTTTTAGAAGACAAAGAGAAAAATAATATTTATGAATGAAAAATTAATCTATATAAACAACAAAAACACAAAATATAGTAAGGCAAACGTAAAGGCAAAAATGCAAAAGCAATAATTCACAAAACCAGGGAATCCAAACAGAACTTACAATATGCAGGATCCACAAACCACAACTTGTAATGACACTCTGCTGGATCAATCACCTCAATCTCAATTTAAAGGCTGAGGGTGGTCACTAGCAGTGACATCAGGGTGGATGGACCCTTCTCTAGGGGTTCTACTCATAGAAAATAAGCAACATAGTCAGAGAATATATCAATACTGTACTTAAAAATGAATACTTAAGCAATACACTATCAATGAAATACATAATAACATAAAAACAAAACAAATACAGAATTAATAAAAAAGTAAAAATTTACTTTTAAACAAAAATGTTAAATAAACAACAACCAGCCACTTTACTTCCTCAGACATCTGAGAAAATTCTGAATATCTCTATTTATACTCACCAACGTCTATCAGTGTGCAGACTCAATGGCTTTATAACATCATGGTATAGCACCTGTTTAGGTCAGGAACGCAAAATACTACACAAGATGATGAAGATGTCTCATACTTACTAGCACTCGGCTCACTTCTGTTGGGGCACATGTAATGCAAGCTGCTTTGAAAGAGTAAACAGTATCAATAAAGACCTCAGCCGTGCTGTACTTTCTCCCTCCTCTTTTTTGACTTGTGTTCATTTGCACTATCACGATTAGATTTAAGAAAATGTGCTTTCCACAGGTTGATACCACAAGAGTGTTTTTTGAACATATATTGTTTGATGCTTTATTTAATGTATGATGTTGTATTCATTGTGTACTGTTCATATTATTCATGCTACGGCCATTAGCCAATAGGAGATAAACAAATAAAAATTTCTATGTACTACATAGACCGAACAGTAAATTTGAAATTGACGTTGATTGTTGACTGATACTGGAATCTATTTGTAGAGTTGACATTTTCTTTACAGATTTATCTCATTAAGGCTCATTTCATAATCTTGTTTTTTTGTCTATTTCATTTGCATTATAGGGAATCAAACCAAGCAAATCATTTCTGAATCAAATTTGAAGAATAAGAACTCTTAAGAACTTTCCTATTCTGAATGTGTTGAGAACAATTTTAGTTTTTTTTATTATTTTTTTTACATAGCCTGGAAACAATTTTTTGTCTATATGTGTCTGTCAATAAATCATACATGCTATAAATACTGTCTTTTTAAAAAAGACTTATTTTTTATTAATGCAAAGGTTAATTATGCCCTCTCAAGGTGTGACACAGTGATAGCAATAAGTGGATATTTTGGGAGTAAATAAGTGCAGAGCTACAAAGGAGTTTTCTGCAATTTTTTGCTGCCCTGTTCTGTTTTGCTGCCATATGCATCAAAAGCCAAGGAAGCAAAATGTGGCTTACCTGTCATGCTTCCTGTCAGATTTTGCTGTTAGTAAGGGGGAATGTAAAGGAGGAAAAATCACAATGAAAAGTGGAAAAATAACTTGAAAGATATATTTGGAATTTAAACTGTTAAAGACAAACTTAAAATTACATTTTGGAAGTTTGATTTAAATGTTTTCTCCTTTAGGTATTTCAACACAAAAATAACAGGACAATTTGAACAATATACAGTGTGACAGATAGGGGGCGCTATCGCTCCCTTGAACCCTTGTCCAAGACGCCAGACACCAGATAAAAGTCCAAATAGTTGACTTTTTATTCACAAACAGTGCACCAAGCACCCTCCTCTCCACAATACTCATAAATAAATTCACAATACTACAATAATCAATCCTCCACACTCCCAGATGCGTTGCCACCCTTCCACCCAGCTCAGCTCGACGTTCTGGTGTCTTTCTCAGTCTTTTATATTCCCTGACCTGGAAGTGTTCCCACAGTCCTTCAGTCCTTCCTCATTCTCTTTACCTGCCGGCCGGGAGCCAATGAGCCCGTCCGCTGTCGACAAGTGCTCTGACGGGTCTCGCGGAGGCTTCTGGGAATTGGAGTTCTTTGTGTCTGAGGACCGGGTTGCCTTCTTTGGAGGACTGTCTTTATTAATTTGTCGACAGACCGATCAGCCATTTCCCGGCCCTCCTTACCTTCTTGCGGGGTGAGCGGTGCTTCGCTCGCCTCCCCCTTCCCCTTCAGAATGTCCGAGTCCGTCTTCTTGTGGGCAAAGTTGGAAGCAATGAGACGCGGACCTTCTCCTTCCCGCAATGCACCGGGTGTGGTCACGTGTCCCTCGTCGGCCGCCAACATGCAGAAGTCTCCTTTCGTGCTCGTCTGCTCGCACAGGAGCGTACCAACTTCTTCGGGGACGTCTCCTGCCTCCCGTAGAGCCTCCAGATGGTCTTCTCCGAGGTACATGCACGGAACAAAATGAGTTATTTTAAATGGATTGTCCATGAAATCCCTACCTCGTGATGATCGTTCTTCTCCGGAGGCTCCTTTTGATGCGTGTGACCGCTCTGTAGCTCATCCTGAGCGTCGGCTATGACAAGCTTGGATCCTCCGCTGGTGCTGCTGCTTTGTTTGCTCCTTTTCTTTCCCATGACAGACTTGGTAAAGGTAGGTTCTGGCGTTGTTGCTGCGTGTCTGGACGTCGTCTTCTCGGGATTCTCTGTCCACAGAAAATTTTTAAACAGGTCCTCTGCCAAAACGACGGGCAGAGAATCCTGTCGACTATGCCACTGTAACAGATAGGGGGCGCTATCGCTCCCTTGAACCCTTGTCCAAGACGCCAGACACCAGATAAAAGTCCAAATAGTTGAATTTTTATTCACAAACAGTGCACCAAGCACCCTCCTCTCCACAATAGTCATAAATAAATTCACAATACTACAATAATCAATCCTCCACACTCCCAGACGCATTGGTGTCTTTCTCGGTCTTTTATATTCCCTGACCCGGAAGTGTTCCCACAGTCCTTCAGTCCATGATTCCTTATTACTTCCGGGTCAGATAAAAAGTCCTTCTTCACCCCAGAAGCACGTCACCGCTGTTGCTTTGCTTATGACGCACTTCCGGGTTATAGGGCACATGTGACTCTCTGGGCCTCCCTGCAGCGTTATCTGTTGGCCCCTGGGGTATCCAGCAGGTTTGTAGGGGAAAACTCCATAATCCATGATTCCCTGCTGGTATCCGGGGCACCTCCATGCTGCAGGGAGAGCTCCATCTGGCGGCCTGGGGGTATTGGCCAGGATGACAAGCTGGCCATAGACCACAACAGTAATTGCAACAAAAAAGATTACATGTAAAATGTACAAAATCACAAGTAGCAAATAAAAATTATATAAAGCTCTAAATACAATATTTAAAATTTGAAACAATGTGAAAGTCACAAATACACTACAAAATTGAAAACAAACAAAATAGCAATTTGTGCATAGCAAATTGCATTGTGGAATAGTGCATTCATACACAAACGAAAAAACAGATATATGTACAGTACGTGTTCTGTATTTCCAAACCAGAAAAAAAGGAAATATGGGGAAAATAGATCAGCAGGATTTTTTGATGGGTAAAGGAATGTGAGAAAACAGCGATCTAACAGATGATCACCTTACTAACTGCTTTAGACTTGCTGTATCAGACAGTACTCCAGACTACAAAGCTCATGAAGATAGAGTCCAGCCACAGGCATCTTATTGGCAGTTAATGCCATGATTGTCAGCACTTTACAGTACCTTAATAAAGTACGTAAATAGTGATGCTTTATGCAACTTTATGTAGCTTTATGTAATTATAATAAAGTAGGAGTAAGCCGACGCATACCTATTCTGGACACCATAGATCTGGCATAGATGAGAGCAGTCTTTTTATTTGTTTTTATTTCAAAAGTTATTATTATGGCTAAAACAGCTGGTGTTACTGCTCTAAACCAAAGAATGCTACATTCATGTATCTACATTTTTTCTTGGACAACATGGCACCATGCTGCAAATTCCCAATTTCAGGAAGATGAATTAAAATCTGACCTTGTTTATTGTCTGTAGAATATCTGTACTTTCTTTCTGCCATTGTCCCCGGGTTTTCTCTGGCTACTCTAATTATCTGCCTAGATCCCAAAGTAATGCACATTAGGTCAATTGGAAACTATATGAGTTAATGAATTTACCCTATAATAAACTATCATCTTGTTCCTGCCTTGCACCCAGTGGTGTTAAGATGGTGTTAAGATGTCTTAGAAAATAATTAAATTGTTACATTAAATATTTGAGAGCAGATAAAATTGAATCTAACAAATCTTGGGAGGAAAGAAAGTAATATAAGCTGTTTAAGCATACTTGGTGAAAGCTGTTAAAGGCAGCCTTTCACTGGTCACTTCATGACCCAGTTTATAGTTCATCTTGAAAATTAAAACATCAAACAATAACTGGGTCTAACCTGTACTACCCTTGTTTATAGAGGCTAGCACATATCCCCATTCTCAAGTAGCACCAAGAGTAATATTCAAGCACATTATGTCAGACTATGGCCACAGGTTGTAGTATTCCAAAAAACTACCACTTTGTTGTTTCACTTGCATGTTCACAAAGCTCTCTTCTTATTGAGAAAAGGTTGTCCATTTTCTTATCATTAACAGCTCCCCCACCACCCCACTGCCTGCTCTCCACACTGTGGTACAGTATACCAAAGGATCTGGATGATCACTGTCCAGTTTTTCCTGACCTGTCCCTCATTTCCACTCTTAATCTTCAGATTCCAAGAATTTCTAGAATACTTCGTTTTGCAAGGCTCTGCTTGCCATCTTAATCAGAGGTCAGCACTTCCATACCTCTTCACCCCAGGATTTTTACCTTACGACAATTCGAGCTTTCTTCCCTCTCCTCACTAAGACTCACCTAATCTTAACTCTTTACAGTACATTGGGACAAAGCCATATGACTTAATGTCCCACATGATCTATGCCAAAAAAATAAATTTCAGTTATTTTACAGCAGGTCCTGTATGGCGACCAGAAAAGTAGAACACAGTATGTTTTAACACAATGCAAGCAGTGATTCGGTTTAATCAATATACAACACCACAATGTCAAGCAGTACAGATGGTTATAAATTATCCACATTTTTAGCAGACTAATGAGAGATTTTTGGTTAAGAAAAAAAAAACACCCTTTGATCTGTTTAATTAGCATATATTAGTGCCACTACACATTACTCATACTCTCCTTACTTTGTAGTTGCTGCTATTGTGCACAGAGCCGTCATTGGGGAAAGGAGCACCCCCTGCTGCTAGTGCCATGCTGCAAGCCTGCGATGTGGCCTTCCTAACAAGCAATAAACAAAGACATGCAAGAATTTTTAGTTTATACTGTATAAAGATAGAGACATGAAACAAGCACCCAATGATGCAAAATCTTTGATATTTGCCCTAGCTACTTTATTAATTGTATCAAAGTTAGAATTCTTTCAATCCCATCCTATCTATTTAATGAAGACAGCTGGTTGTACCAACTGTTTAGAAGAGCAAAGCAAGTGGCAAAATTGATAGCCACAGGAGTACTGTAGAAATGATAGGCATGAACAAGGGAGGCTAAAACAGTAAAAGAGGATATTTACCATGAGTCCACCTTGCCTGTACACTCTGATCCATTACAACCACAAGTGGATTTGTACCAGCATTAAAATGCAGGGGTGAGTCTATGCTGGAAGAACATGCATTATTAAAGTTTTTTTAAGCAATTTAATGGACGTCATCAGCTTGTAATGTGCTTTCTATAGCTCAATGTCTTTGTATTGCTAATAATTTATTATCATTTTTAATATGATGCCTGAAATCCCTGGTTGGATAGATGGCACAGTGGAAACAATATGTTTTCATGGAAGCCTGTGCAGTTGCCAATGACTGCTGGCATGTCTGCAGGACTGCGACTGTTATAAATTACTAAATTCTAATAGCTCATTTTACTTTAACAGTTAAATCCTAAACTGTTTATTCTGAGAAGTGATCTGGATGCATACATTAGGTTGTCCTCAATCTTCAGGAACAACACTTAGTTCGTTTTTCATATGTGTTCAAACATTTTTATATGAAACCTTAAAATGAATGATTGAACAATAGAGATTATTGTACATATTATTTACTAGCAGAATACCCGCGCTTCGCAGCGGAGAAGTAGTGTATAAAAGAAGTTATGAAAAAGAAAAGGAAAAATTTTAAAAATAACGTAACATGATTGTTAATATAATTGTTTTGTCATTGATATGAGTGTTGTTGTCATATTTATATATATCTATATCTATATCTATATCTATATCTATATCTATATCTATATCTATATATATAGCAAAATACCCACGCTTGGCAGCGGAGAAGTAAAAAGAAAAGGAAACATTTTAATAATAACGTAACATGATTGACAACGTAATTGTTTTGTCATTGTCATGAGTGCTGCTGGCATATATATATATATATATATATATATATATATATATATATATATACATACATGTGTACATATATACACACACACATATACTATGGGGTGCAAAACAGGCAAATACATTGATTTTCTGAATATATAAAGTCGGCGTCAGAATATATAAAGTCAAAACTTGAATATATAAAGTCATTCCCAAATATATAAAGTCACTGTCGGAATATATAAAGTCAAAACTTGAATACATAAAGTCAGTGTCGGTATATATAAAGTCAAAACTTTTTTCTAAATATATAAAGTCAAAACTTGAATATATAAAGTCATCGCTGGAATATATAAATTCAAAACTTGAATATATAAAGTCAGCGTCAGAATATATAAAGTCAGCGCTGGAATATATAAAGTGAAAACCTGAATATATAAAGTCAGCGTCGGAATTTATAAAGTCATTCCTGATTATATAAAGTCAACATCGGAGTATATAAACTCATTCCTGAATATATAAACTCAAAGTCAAAATATATTGATTGAAACGACTCTGAACTGAAGTAAGTTAACAAAAACGTATTCAGAAAAATAAATTAAATGTTAATGTTTTGAAAATGATGCATTTGCCCTGCCCAGGATTGGTTCCTGCCTTGCACCCAGTGTTGGCTGGGATTGGCTCCAGCAGACCCCCGTGACCCTGTGGTCAGATTCAACGGGTTGGGAAATGGATGGATATTGCAGCACTGACTTTGTATATTCCGACGATGACTTTATATATTGAAGTTTTGACTTTATATATTCCAGCGCTTACTTTATATTGTGAGCTGGAGGGCTTCGCCATTACGTGTGGGGACGAAACTTCACTTTGGTAACTGATCATGCTCCACTTCAATGGTCATACCGACAGAAAGATACAAACTCTCGCCTCATGAGATGGTTTCTGGCCTTACAACCTTACCGTTTCACAGTAAAACATCGACCAGGTTCTGAACACGTCAACGCAGACGTATTATCAAGACTAAATGAACCTGATACAGAGAGTCGCTTGATTCACGGAAATGTGAATAAAGCTGAGGGGAGGGTGTGAGCTGGAGGGCTGATCGCACCCCAAGAAGATACAGACGTATCTGGGAAAACCACAACCCCTGAAACACAGACTACCCTCACATTGCTCCTTACTTTCTCACTTGCGCTATAACGCGTAATGCAAACCTCGCGCGATACTCCGCTAACTTAAAAGCCTTGTGCAGTGCCTGTCAGTTGAAAATTGATTGTTTGCTTGCTTTTATCGCTCTCTCTCTCTCTGCTCCTAGCGGAACTGTCATCTCTGACTTGTCATGGAGCACGTTTAAGCTCATGTGTTTGCAGTGTTTGAATAAAAATCCTTCTTGTTTCTACGACCTCCTGTGTCTCTATGCAAATCTGTGACCCAAGCGTGACAATATATTCCGACGCTGACTTTATATATTCAAAATTTGACTTTATATATTCCAGCGCTGAGTTTATATATTCCGACGCTGACTTTATATATTTAAGTTTTGAC
>JANRMT010062796.1:563640-608386 GCA_026402145.1 Polypterus bichir lapradei | reverse complement strand
ATATTCAAGTTTTGACTTTATATATTCCAGCGCTGACTTTATATATTCAAGTTTTGACTTTATATATTCAGAAACAAGTTTTGACTTTAAGTTTTGACTTTATTTATTCCGACAGTGACTTTATATTTTTAACGCGTTATGGAGCACATGCATCGAAGCTTCTCAGCTGTGCGATTGTCAATGTAACCTTTTGTAAGTAGTGCCTGGAGGATTCAGTGTGGAGAAACTCTAGAGACAGCGTGTGTATTAACTTGTGGATTTTTCTGTGAGTATTTGGTAGCAGTGTGATGAAGTTGCTTTGGAAGACGGCGTTAGCCGCGGAGCTCAGCTCAGAGCGAAATGAGGTAAATGGGAGGGGATATGATGACGTGACTCCCCCACCCGCCTTAACTGTCAATCCCCCACAAACACAGTCTCTCGGAATTTGCATAAGCACACCCCTTCACCTGCAATTTTAACTTAGTTACAAAGTGATCAAAACTCTCGTTTATATCCTGCGTCCTCTCATTAAACTTTTATCCCGCATTACCCGTGGGCATGAAAAACGCCAGCGGCAGCCTGTCTATTAACTTAATTTAAAGTTTAGGTTTACACCTTGCTTTGTTTCCAAAGTAGCAGCACTCATGAATATGGTAGTATATGTCACTTGCTCATTCTTATTGTTTTGCTGCCTTCTCAATTATATAATGCATGTTTTCTTCAGCGCATTTTGGAGCTCTTCCTGGTTTTCTACATAGTGTGTTGACAGTCAGTTCACGTGATTACGTGGGAGGCGTGATGATGTCACACGAAACTCCGCCCCCACGGCTTTCAAGCTCAACTCCATTACAGTAAATGGAGAAAAATACCTTCCAGTTATGACCATTACGCGTAGAATTTCGAAATGAAACCTGCCCAACTTTTGTAAGGAAGCTGTAAGGAATGAGCCTGCCAAATTTCAGCCTTCTACCTACACGGGAAGTTGGAGAATTAGTGATGAGTCAGTCAGTCAGTCAGTGAGTGAGGGCTTTGCCTTTTATTAGTATAGATTCAGCTCTATTGTCTTTTATTTATTTGTTGATTATGTGGTTTGGCAGTTTGGGTTGCAGTTTGGGATGTCTTATTGATTATTATAAAAAGGGAAATACCTACACATGACAAGATAGACACTGGGACTGGGACACCTCGAGAAGGGAAGGACTGGGAGAGGGGCCATATCTTCCCTGGTGCGCAAGAGGGCAGCACCCCTGGATAGCATCCGTAACCACTGCCAGGGGTTCTCCTGGATGATTCTCGGGCCATGGACGGCAGCATTTCCGCCACACCAGGAAGTGCTGCCAGAATAGGAACCAGATATGCCCGGAGTGCTTCCGGGTGCAAGGGCAGCACTTCCGCCACACCAGGAAGTGCTGGTGGAAGATCATCAGGGAGCACCTGGAGCACATCCGGGTGTGCCATAAAAGGGGCCACCTCACTCCATTCAGGGAGTCTGAGTCGGGTGGTAGTGGACAGAGCTTGCGAGAGAGGAGTAGAGGTGGCAGAAGGAAAGAGTCATTGAAAGGACTGAGTTATTGTAAGTCTTTGTGCCATGTGAGTTATTGTGGCTGTGTTGTGCAGAACAGAAATAAAAGTGTCTGTTTTGGACATCTGACTGTCTCAGTGTCTGTCTGTGTCCGGGGCATCTTTCTAGATAGATAGATAGATAGATAGATAGATAGTACTTGTTTTGTCCCAAGAGCAAATCTTACTTTTTTACACAAGCTCAAGAAATATAACAAACAACAACCCACCTCAAATACACACAAGAATAACAAAAAAGAAGAAAACATCTGACTTGGCTAAAGATAAAAGAGCAGTCACAGTGAGGCAGGTGTATTACTGTTAGTATAAAGGAGCCCCATTGTGTTTTTTAAAACAGTTCTGCTGAATAATTTGTTGGTTAAAAGTGCGCAATGATAGTATGTCAGAGGGAAGATGTGCAGCATTACAAATAGTGTTCATCAGTTTTGTCTTCATTTTCTCCTCTGCCAGTACCTCCAGTGGGTCAGGTGTGTGTCCTGTAACTGAGACAGCTTTCTTAATCAGATTGTTGATTTTTTGAATAAATAATATTACAGAGTTAGTGAAGGGCTTTGTCAGCGGGCATCTGCAAAGGATAAAAAGGATTAAAAATTATTACCAAACTGAAAAGCAATGAAGGTAAAAGACACAATGTTTCTGCTGTATAGCCTTTATCATGTCTGAAACTGAAAAGAAAAAAGCATGTAACTTATACTGTATAGGACAGGAATTAAAGAACAAAGTCAATGAAAATGAAAAGAGAAAAGGTGAGAGCAGGTGAGAAAAAGCTGCAGACATAAAGAGAAAGATAAAAATAGTTAGTTTGTCATTAAGACCTGGAGAAATATGTGATCCCAGACTAAGATTAGCTTCTTCTGATTTTCTTTGAAAAGTGTATTTGAAGACCTGTGAAACAACACAAAGAGAGAGGTCAGTGTGACTATGACCAAGGGATATGAAGTGATCTACAATAGGCTTTGTATGATCTTTGATCTTAACATCATGATTGTGCTCCCTGCAACGGTGTGCTAGCCATCTCCCTGCTTAGCCTACGTAGATGACTGAATACTTCCTACAAGAAATGCAGTAAATAAGGTTTTTGGCCTGGCAAGACGCCCTTTGTTTAATATTACATTTACCAGAGGGACCACATTCAAGGGTATTGTATTTGGCATATTTGCAAGTGACACAGCAGCTCCTGTTACAGTTCAGAGTGTCTTGTAAGAAATGTGACTCTCCTTTATGAAGTTTGTGCAGGTTAGGTGGTCGACAAAAGGGAAGTTTAGGAATAAAAGACTCCTGTGGAAGGATCAGTCAAAAATTTTGTTTAATGACCTGTGAGATAGATAGAAAGTGTTAAGGTGAAAAAGGAGGACCAGAAGGATATGGGTTTCATTTTTGGGTTTTGTTTTAGAGTGGATGTTACAAGGTCTACTCTTGGCTTGATTGAGGGTCCTTTCCTTTTATCTGCCCTGTTTTGACATCCCCTCCTATATATGTTACCTATTTTTTCTTTTAAGATTCATACTTGTTGAAGGCTACAAAGCTGACATGTTGTGTCTTTTTCTTTCTTTCCTTTTCCGAATGGAAATAACCTTTAACCATGTTCTTTCCTTTATATAATAATATGATTACAACATGGCTATATAACAACTCTTCAGCTAGGTGTTACTTTACAAAGAGTAAAACATTTCTCCAAAAGATTTATAATAGTTAAAATTTGCCAAATCCTAGTCCCACACCAGAAATTCATTAAAGTATAGCAATTTGTAAAGAATGAGAACCCTTTTTGTTTCTTTATTATCCTCCCAGCTTAATTCAAATAAGCAAGTACTAACCATTATGGGAATAATTTTCTACTAAACCAATGACTTTTTTAGAAAGTAATTAAAAAAAAGACTTTCAACATGAAATTGAGGCCATTATTGATCAGCAGGTCTTTTAATTGAAGATTTAACTGTCTTAATGAATTGAATAACTAACCAGAATCCTCAGTCTTTATACAAGTGGAGAAATGGTTTATTTTGTCTGGATCTGAGTTGGTTAAACAGTGCCAGACTGTATGACAACAGGAAACATCAGTGCTCAGAGGAAAGCTGCTGTGTTTGAATAAATGTGTTAGTCAAGATGAGCTTCAGATGAGTAAATTTATTTCACCTACAATATATTTCCATGCATGCCCCTTTTGAAAATTAGGAAATTTCTTATTACTATATAGTAATACCCTGAATAGAGAAGCAAACAAAAAGAGTGATGTTTTTGTGATTGGCAGTATAGTAAACTGATTGGTATTGTTTAACTTTATAGTCATTAAATCTAAATTTGGCACCAAAAGCCAAGTGTATGTCAGGGACAGCAGAAGTATGAAAATGAATCTTCAATATTTGAAAAATGAAAAAGACCAAATTAAAATGATAAATAAAGGGAGATATCATGGCTTATAAATGAAAGAATGAATTCAGGCAAGGTAGACACCAGTCCATTGCAAGGTTCACTCAGATATGTTGCTAGTCAAAACTAGCTATGTATCTGCTCCCTGTAACTTGCATGTTACTTTTCTCTGAATTGATCATTTTCTTTTTCTGCATTTTCTTTGTTTATTTTAAAGTGTTGTTTTTCATGTGTTTAATATATTTATTTTTTTTTTGTAGGCATTGTTTTATTTAATAGGGTGGTACGGTGGCACAGTGGTAGCTGCCTTGCATTAAGGAGACCATTGTTCACTTCCCGGGTCCTCCTAGATCCTAAATTGGCCCTAGTGTGTGCTTGGTGTGTGCATGTGTGTACCCTGTGATGGACCGGAGCCCTGTCCATGGTTTGATCCCTGCCTTAGCCCTATGTTAGCTGGGATAGGCTCTAGCAGATCTCCACAACCCTGTTCAGGACAAAGCAGGCTAGAAAATGATTGATTGACTGACTGTTCTATTTAATTATTTACTACCTATATATTACTTGTTCTCCTGTGTTATTTGTATGACATCAGCCTATATGTTGTGAGGCTAAGGAGCGGTTCCTTCAGTGGCTTATTGATTGTCATGGATTCTGCATTTTTGAAATTATTGATCTACTGGTTTCTGAATTTTTTGCTTGTGTCTTACATTTTTGATTACTGATTATGGATAGGATTTGTTTGTTTTGCTCCACCTCTTTAGGCAAACCTTTTGCCTTTTCCTGTTCTTTGGCTCTTTTTGCTCATTTCAATTATTTTCAAATCTCAGTCCAAAGGTTTTAAATGATATACTTTAAGACATTTAAAATAATTTGAATTTTAAAGCCTACTGCCCATTTTTTCTAATTTGCGGTTAGATTGCCTGGGTTAAGGCTTATTTCTGGGCAGTCTAGGGAAAGGTTTGACCTGATTTATATGTCTTTTTCGAAGCCTCACGCCCTTTTGCTATTCTTTTCTCCTCTCAAATCGTACGTAACAATAACATTTTATCTGTTTAATTGTGCTTCACCCTGCATGTTTCACAATCAGGATCTCTATGACAGGCTGTACGCTTACTGTGACTGTTTTATTTTTCAGTCTTTACCTCAATCAAATTTACTAGCAATAGAGGGCTTCACAAGGGCATCCCCTTGTCCCATTAAGGGATCGCAATTAGACAAGGAATGAATATTCTAACCTCCCTGCCTGCTAGTAGCAGTCAATCAGACACACTGGCTTTAAGCTTTGACTACAAAATTATCTTTATTTGCATCAGAATCAATTAAAGCAAGTACAAGGTGATACATTGAACCATACAACTTGGGTGGGTTAATTCTTCATGCAGTTCTATCAGCAATAGCAGGATGCTGGTGAACATCCCAAATTGTCCAGTTTTGCAGATTATGTGTTCTCAAGCAAAATTAAGCTCTACTTCACTAGCAAACCTACATTTTCCTTTCCACCTTCCTCGCTTATTGATTGCGTAGCAGAAATTAAATCCTGGTTTTCTTCAAAGTTTCTTAAATTAAATAGTGACAAAACTGAGGTTCTCCTCATTGGTACAAAATCAACATTATCCAAAATTGATCATTTTTCATTTGATATTGATAATTCCTCTGTCTCCCCTTCCCCAACAGGTTAAGAGTCTGGGTGTCATCCTTGATAGTACTTTATCTTTTTAGTCCCACATCAATAACATCTCCTAGTCTGCATAGTTCCACCTGCGTAACATTAATCGGACTCGCCCCTCCCTCACTCCCCACACCACTGCTATCCTTGTTCATAGCCTTTTCACTTCTCATCTGGATTGTTGCAATTCCCTTTTCTTTGGTCTTTCTCGCAAATCTCTTTATAACCTTCAACTGGTCCAGGACTCAGCTGCCCACATCATTACTAGAACCCCCTCTTGCAGCAGCTTCACTGGCTTCCGGTTAAGTTCCACATTGAATTCAAAATTCTTCTGTTAACCTTTATGACTATCCACAACCTTGCACATCCATATTTGTCTGACCTCCTCCAAGTTGCCATTCCCTCCCGTACCCTTAGATCCTCTTCTTCTATCCACTTGACTGTCCCCTTCATCCATCTTCCATCTGCTCCCCAGCTCTGGAACTCATTACCTTCCAAGCTTAGAAACATTGATTCATTCTCAATTTTCAAATCTAAACTTAAAACTCATTTGTTCAAGACTGCTTTTTCTCTTTGACTACAATTGCTCTGTGTGATTTTAATTTTTGTATTTTTAATTTTGTTTATAATGTATGTTTTATCTATTGTTCAGTGTCCTTGAGTGTTTAGAATGGTACCTATGATTAAATAAAATGTATTATTATTATATAGAGAGAGCAAGTTCTCTGAATGTGTCTAAAAAGACATGTGTCCCTGACTCCTTCTTACCTAAACAACTTGGCTCACTTTTTCATCTTTACTTTGAGGGTGAGCTAACATTTTGCAGTTTCACAAAACACATTGAAACTATGTACTTCAAGACATTGTTATCCACAAGCTTCAGGTTATTTTTCTGGGATTCAAAGCTTACTTAGGAAAACTCTCAAGAATCTTGCTTTGTTGTCCAAGTCCCTCAGCTTGTACTGCACTCCTGTTCTGCAGGACAAGACTCCAGACTAAAAGTAAAAGGCCTGTTACTTGAATAGTTTAAAGTATCTCCTATCCAGCTAGTGCAGTCAGTTGATCGGTACTGGATTGCTTTACATCCGCTAAATCTCAGTTTAGATCCAGACTTGAAATACTTGTTTTATTCAGTTTGTTTTATTATCACTATTCATTTTTCACTTTTTTGGTACTCCAGTTTTTTTTCTATAATACAGAAAGTGGACTAGTGTCACTAAATTTCCACGTTTACATACCCTATGTGAGATTGAATTTTTTTTCATGCTGGACTCCGGCCTTGTTCCTGTTTTAGCTCAAATAAACTTAGGCTTCCCCCTATCTAAAATGGTTTCAAATTTGAATAAATCGGGTAAAATCTGGTACTGAAAATGGAATGGAAGAATAAATGATTTTGGCAGAATCAAAATATATAGAGTGAATACAATATATGTATTGCCTACTGCCTCTAACATTAATTTCTGTATAAGTAGTACTTATGCTACATAATGTTATATATTACATTATACACTATGAGATTAAAATATACATTACAGTATATTCCTGTAGCAGTTGCAAGGTGCTTAGTTTCACACTGTGCTAAATTAGTGATTTGTTTATTTGTTTATTTTGAGGACTCCAGGAACACACCCTGCCTTGACCCAACTTACACACACTCACACACAGAAAGACAAAACAAAGCAACTCATATTAATTTACAATAAAGAAAATATTAAACAAATAAAGAAGACAAAAAAAAACAATTATTAAACAAACAATATGCATAGGAAAGCCCACCCAATTTCCCTGACAGCAATAGTTATTTAAAAAGCACTGAACAGAAATAAGTAAAGTAAATGGTAAACACTCACAGTAAAAGTCCAAACACAGTCCAGTATAACAGATGCAGATTGATGGTAATGAGTGGAATGAAAAATCCCTCTGAATGAAATGTAAAGTTTTGTACTTTCAGATTCCAGTAGTTGTATGCAGATTTGAACTGATTGGGTACTCTCCCCAGATGAATCCCACCATGATGAAATCACAATGGAACAAGCAGGCACAGGACAAAAACATAAATCCATAAATACTGTATTTCGAGGTATTTGTTGTAATCCCATTTGAGGGTGATATGTTGACACAAATGAACAGAGATGATCACAATTTCCCTTCATTGTTTTACATCTCCTTCTTAAAATCAGCGCCTCATTACCTTCCTCCATCCAGCAACCACTGTGGCAGACCAACACTGCCCAAGAGTGCAGCGCTTCCAAGGCTGCTGGGAATTGAATTCCATACTAAGTAGTGCTGCTACATTCCAATCTTATCAATGTTTATTTTAAAGTTCTGTTGCTCTTTAACATTTAAATTTAGTGCCTTTATTGGCTGTAATTCTGAATTTTTTAATGGAAGATATATGTTTAATTTACATTCTGGCTACTTTTTGTTTCTCTAATTGCTTTTATGACAGTTCCAAAAATTAAGAAATTGTTTGTTTTTTAACTTAGGAATGAAAACCCCAATGTGGATTTCTAAGTGGTTTCAGCTCAAATACTTTAGCACAATATTGGCAAGTAGCTCACCATGGGTAACGCAGGTGCAACAGGCTGGTTTAGCAATTTGTGTGGTTAACATGCCACAAGTGTGTGAAAGCAAATACTCTTCTCAATGCAAAGCTGTTATTTTTTAATTAATGTTTTATTCTGATTATCACTTCAGAGGTTTGTTTCTCACCCACACACAAAATAATATATTATTATATTTACTGCATGCTTCATTCAAGACCCTACTCTTTGGGATCACCTATCTATTTGTTTTTACAGGTCTTGAAGTACTGGCATTGCTCCTTCATTACACATGCACAATCTGTCACTTCAGAATGCTTTAGTTCTTACTGTCTTTAAGCTTCCAGGATTTTTTTAATCAAAAACATAAGATAAATGATCCATGTATTTTGCCTATTTCTGAGTTTGAATATAGTGGTCATTGCCAGTCAAACAAATGCTTCTTAAAACCTCTTCTTCCCGATAACACGAGTTTATCTTTACATTGTAGATGGAGTCCTACCAAACACTCATTATGTTTCAGATTTCTGTTTATTTTTTGCCTTCACAAAAGATTTCTTGAAATACATGTTATATTTCTCAAATAGACTAACAGATATCTGAAAATGTATCTATTTCAATATATCTGAAAATAATTTTATGATATCTCAAATACATTTCAAGATATCTTAAAAAGTCCCTGTAGGCATTTTAAGATATCTGAAATGCATTGTGAGATGGGAGACTCCTAGTGGACAGACAGGCATCCAGGCCGAGGAGGAGAAGGGGATCAGCCCTGGAGGGGAGGACAGACAGCCCATTGAAGAGGGAAGATGTCATTGCGCAAAACCAGCAGGGCATGCTGGGAGATGTAGTCTAAATCTTTCAGTGCATCTAAAAGGATTCTAATCCCTTTCAGGACCCACTGTATTTTTCACCTTTGTCACAGATGACACGAGTTGGCTGGCATTCCATTATAATGGAGGGACATGGATGGATGGGCACCCCAACCAGGTTGGTTGCTGGATCCTTTCCTAGCCAGGAGGCCATAATTATGAAAGGACAGATAGAGACATCCTCATGAGGCCATGTATTCCCCACCAATACACTGGGTTGCAGCATCCCCCTGGTGGAGCTCCCATTTGTAGACCTGCACAGGAACTGTAATCCTGATGAGCAGCCCTTTTGGAGTACCTGTGTGCCACAAGGGGGAGCTGAAGAGACAGGACCTGTTCCAGATAAAGAGGTTCCACCTTAGCCTGTAGTGTTTCTTGGGTGTAATGCTGTCACAATACTTTTGAGCCTGACATAAAAAAAAAAGCTGATTTGCCTCACACAAGTAAGTTGGAGTCTGGAGAGGAGAAAAATAAAACAAAAACAAAAGAACTATATTGTGATTTCTGAAGGCATTGGGAAAATGTATTTACTTGCATCTGGAATGGTAACTTATCAGTGTAGTTGTGTCTGGGGTTTGGGGCTCTGAGATGCCACCTGCAGTCACAAATTCAAGGACGTTATATTATAATTACTGTATATGTTGGTGAATTTTCATTAACATTATCATTTCTTACATAAATATATAGTATGCACTATGTAATTCCTTAGGGAGATCCAATCATTTATTGTTAGGCTGATTTTATATCATCACATATGAAAAAGAATGTCTTAAATCTTGCGGATATTACACAAATCTTTTTTGCATTTGCCTAACAAAAAGTATGCAAAATAGCAATACAAATTTCTAATTGTTCCGGTAATACATAAATAAAATGTTAGGTAGTACCATAAAGATGTCATGCTATTTTCCAACCCCCTTAATCCAGACTGGGGTCATTGGGGGGCTAGGTCCTATTCAGGTTCAAAGCAGGAATAAGTCTAACACAGGGAAAACACACATGCACTCATACTCCAAACACACACAATTTAGCACTGCCAATACAGCTAACCTACATGTCTTTAGACAGTGAGAGGAAACCCACAGAGATATGGTGAGAACATGTAAAAACTCCATGCAGGGAGGATCTGTGATGTGAGCCCTGATCTCCTTACTGCAATGCAGCAGCACTACCACCATAACAATGATCAGTATAAAGCAAGTGATGCTATGTTAAGGCTCAATTAATTGGTAATGAGACAGGAGTCCTGAGTACAGTTCTAGACACCATACAAAAAAAAGAAATAATAATTTCAGAAGCTGTGTAAAGTAAAAACACCCATGTGCATCCCAGGACTAAAGATGTTTTACTCTGATATGGAATTAAACTCACCTAAATCTTGAATAAAGATAGCTACATGAGGACCTACTCCATGTCTTCAATACTACCAGATCAATAAGATTGACACAGTAGAGTTCTTTCATTTAGACAGTGAATCAGGTACTCAGACATCAATGAAAATGAAGAACAAGTTCATTTAAGACAAAAAACACCTAATGGGATGTAAAATCTGGAAAACTACCAAGTTGTTTAGTAGTTAAACTGGAAATCTTGATTACTTTCAAAATGTATCACATTGTAATTTTGGGACAAATTAGCTGTTATGTAACCAACAGGGCTGATAAACTGAATGATCTCTATTTTGTCAAACTTCTTATGTTCTTAATCTTCTTTAAATCAGCAGAGGTTATGGCTATTGTGCAATGAGGTGAAGTTCAATAAATGTGTAAGGGTGATGAGGTACATATTGAAACAAAAAACAGATACAATCTATAGATTTTTGTTACAAATATTGTATTAAAGATAGTCATTGCAGTTCTATGCTTCTGTTTTCTATTTTGTTCAGTTTTCCACTAGTGGCTCCTGTGCCGGTAAATTTCAAGGACTCAAGACAATTTGACCATGGGGTTATACAGTATATATGACAAAAAGTCTTGAATATCTGTCTGTATAGCTTCATGATTGATTAGTTAAAAGTACCTTGCTAGCATTGAGGGGAATCTCTTAAAAAAGTCAGGATTTTACTTTGTAAAGAAATAAAATCCCATAGTGTAGAAATTCTTATTTGTTTACGTAATTTTAAAAATTAAAAAAACTTAGTGCCAAAAATGTAACATGAGGTAAAAGGTGTATTGTTCCTCTCTATGCAGTGGCTGCGTTGGATCAGATCTTTGAATGATTAGACTCAAATACAGTACAGCCATTAAGATGACAATGGACAAAATGTACAAAGCATTAGTAACAAAATTCAGCATTAGAGGACTGTGCTTTAAAAAGCCCCATCTGACAAGGTTCACCTGTAGTGCTGATATTCTTTGCATTGAGGGATTTCTATTAAGGATATATTTATCCTCATTTTTCTGTGAATAACACAAGAAGAAATTCTCAGAACAAAACATTCTTTTTGAGAGTTTAATTTAAACGAGGAATAAAATGAAAATTCAAACCAACAGTGATGATATTAATGAAGTAATCTGACATTTAAATGCACAAATTATGAATATTTTTAACAGTCTGTAAGGATAGAATGCCTATTCTGATAATAGAGACACATTTTAGATTGTACAGATTTATTACAGAAATAATATAACAGCACTCCAACTATAATAATTAATTCAAATTATACAGCGTGATACTTAAATGAGTCTCTCTTTTTAATAATTCAGACTGATTAACAAATGAATAAGATCTGACTGACTTTTTCAGCTTTGTTAAGTATTTAGAATTGATAAATGAGTTCTGTTTTATTATGTGTTTTGAACTGAAATGTCTACTTCCTATCTTAAGAAAGGTTTAAGCCTGCATAGCATACTGTTCTCTTGGCTGTTTAAAGAGTTTTAAATAAATGTCTTAGGCATATTCTGTTGTCTTTCATCATTATAAGGATTCTTGCAACAATCAGTGCAGGTGGCTATAATTTTGTTTCAGTACATTTACATAATAATTGGGTGGTTAACATTAATGCATCAGATGTCCAGGGGCATAGGTTCCATTTGTGGTTTAGTCACCGTTTTTTAAGGGATTGGTCTATTCTTTGCATCTCCACCTGCTTATTGTTAGGGTATTCAGATTTACTTCCGCTGCCCAAGGACATGCCCATCTCTAAATCAGTCCAGTATAACTGAGTGTGTGTGTGTGTGAGTGTTAACAAGTCTGCATTGTTATCCTGAGTGAGTTCCTACCTTAAGCCTGATGCTGCTGTCTTAGAGTTTGGCTTTGTGTAAGCTTCGAATGGGTGAAGCAAGTCAGAAATGAAAGATTGGATAATTCTATGGATCTTGATTCTATTTAAATATTCCTTATTGCAAACTCATTATATTAATTGCTCTTAAGCGACATTCAAGTTTAAGGTGTACATTTTATGAATTACTCATAACTAAAAATAAGATAGAAACATACTATATTAAAGATTAAGGTTTGGCAATGAATTCAATTGTAATGGCAATCTTGATGCTTACTGCAAAGACACAGTCAATGAACAAAGCCATTAAATCAATTGTATTTTATGTCTAAGTCGAATCATTAAACCAGGGTCAAAGTCAGAAATCAGGGTATAATATTCATAATCTAGAGATTCTGTAGGAAGCATAGGCACAGTAAAGGGTTTCAGATGTATCAGCAATCATGGACAAAGAGACAAGCAAGACACAGGCTTATATAGTGATGTGCTGGTGTTGTCACATTATACAGTTTCAAGGGGATGGTGGTGGGATGGTGGTGGGGATGGGGTGCGACCTAACAACAAGGACCCATGTGTGACAGTACACTCCCACTACTGTTTTGGGAGCCTCTTGAACCCATCATCATCAATAACATAACCAGATGAGCCAGGCAGATGAGGATACATACACACAAACAACACATTGCAAGGGGTAGGTGCAAAGATGCTCAGTGCTTTTATTAAAAAACAAAACGAAACAGTGTCCAAAGTGCAGTACAAAATCCATAATAATTAAATAATCCAATAAAACAAAGTATTCATAGTGGAGGTTAAAACCAATAAATAGAACATCCATAAAAACAAAGCCAAATACACAGGCAAGAAACTGTACTTAAAAGTAAGAGTCTTGGTGACCCTTTATGACGAGAAGTCCACCATCAAGTGCAGACAACCTTTTGTCCTGGCCTGGTTCCCTGCCGCCAATCCCATGAAATTCCATGAATAGCTACCAAGCCCTGCTCCGCTCCACACCCACTGCTGCTAAATGGATTCACGTGGCGAAAGAGCGCTATACTTCCACCACTGCCAACTCAATGGCTCCTCCTGGCTAGAGCACACTCCTGAGCTTGATGGCTGCCCCACTACCTGGTCGCTCAACAGGAGTGACCCCTCAGCCCCTTCCTGAGCTCTGGCCACACACTCTCCTCCCTGGGTACTTTGTCTATCCATCCTTCCATTCACTCATTAATATATTTAACTAACCGCTTTAGCCCAATTGTAGGATTGTAGGGGGCTTGGAACCTAAAATGGCAGCAAGTGCAGATTTGGGCATAATACCTGTTTATACGAACATGCTCCCATGCACATAACTACCCTCATTCATACCTGGAATATTTGGATTCCACAAATAACATAAAACACAAGTGTTTGAGATGTAGGTGTTGTGCCACGAGGGCAAATGGAAGGTCAGTGAGAAAAATAGGAGTCAAAGGAAGACACTAGATCAAAGTGTCAAAACTCAAAACAGCATCCAAACTCCTAGTCCAAATTCAAAGCCAAAAGAAAAATATAGAACCAGAAAAATCCAAACAAACTTTAAAAAATGCTTTTGTTTGCTTTTGAGAAATCCACAAACTCAGCAGGGTTGCCAGATACCTTGGTCAAAATTTCCCCATCAGCGAGCCAATTTTCCCCCATTTTTGGGAATTTCCCCCCATTTTAAGAAAACAAAATCTCTTAACTATTGTTTAGTGAATTATAATAAAGGCTGATTCAAAAAACAGAAAACTGATCTATTGTAAAGGAAGGTCTTGTCACTTGTACAAGTAAATTTAATTGCCTGAGCTGGTTAAACAAACTAACTCACACTACAGCTGTACTAAAAAATAATTTCCAATTGTCCATGTCTATTATTGTATACTACTTGCAAAAGAATGCCAGTTTTCTGCACTACATGCAAGAGATTCACAAATAATGGGTACTTTTTGTTACCCAAAACAAGTTAACAGTAGTAACTTGAAACAATCGTGCTAATGAAATATTGTTTAATTATATTAAAGTTTAATTAACTTACTGCACAGAAGTATCTCATATGTCACAATCCAAAGGCATGCAGATTGGATGATTTGGCGATGCTAAATTGGCCCCTGATGTTTGTATGTGTGTGTGTTCATCCTTTCATGGACTGTCATCCTGTCATCCATGGACTTGTTCCTGCCCTGCATTTGTTACTTGCTGGCATAGATTCCATCTGCCTTGCAACCCTCCTATGTATAAGCAGGTTAAGAAGGTGGTGGATGGCAACAGCACTCTAAACATGTCAAGGCATTGTTCTGTTCTCTGATATAAATAGTTTCTTTTAAAATCAAATGAATTAAAATAGTGTTTACCCCATAATATATTATTCAATCACAGTTGTATGTACAAGCTAAAAAAGTTTAGAAAGGTAAAAGCAATCATCTAATCTATAAACTCTTGATTTGGCCCATTTACTGCTGAAACTTTGCCTGTAGCTTGATGCTTTGGCAGTTTGGGCCACCGTACTTGTTAATAAAGTTAGGAAAATTACAGCATGAAAACAAGTTGGGATATGATAAGGAAATGACTATCAGATGGCCACCAATCCCAAAACACTCCAACCACTAACCAATTATACATGAGCTTTGAAATAAGTAGGCAGGGCGGTGATAGATGGCTGTTGCAAGCTTCACTATGTTGCTTATTGTTGACTTTGCTTTCATTGATCATTTGGAGGTGGGCAAAATGTAGAAGGTATGAAATCCTATTTCCATAGGAAGGTAAGTCACATGAGAAAATTATCCCTCATTTTGAAGAATTCCACCCATGTTATATTTTTGTCTTTCCATAATTTCCCCCCACAAAACTCTGTCTCCCCTGTTTTCCCTTCAATGGCAATGATTCTCCCACAAAAATAGGGGGATCCCTCCTTACCTGGTAACCCTAAAACTCAGACAGTTAGGTAACCTCAGGAAGCATATTCTCTTCCTTATGACCCCTGATGTCACTAGTCTTTGACTACTGACATAGTCACTAGAAACTGGTTAACTCAATTACACAAAATGGAGGTGCTCCCACGTGAAAACAAAATGGTGTTTCAGAAAGACACAAAAAAAATTCAAATAACTCCAAATCAAAAAATTGGGAGTGGTCTCCCCTAGACTTTCTTGTATACTTTAACGTGGGGATGGAGATTTGAGGAGTAAACCGCAAGACAATGATTATATTTTTATTTTATGTACATTAAAGAACCATCAGCAACAAATCAAATTAATAATATATTGAACAATTATTGTAAAGGTAAAGTTGAATAAATTGAACTCTGCATCTGCATGAATAAAAGTACCACTTCTGGAAAAAGCTCATTTTATACCTAATACTTGTATGGAAAATTTGATTGACCTTATTTACATACACACAGACACACACACACACACAGACATAATTACAACAATGGTATTTTCAGACTCAGGGAGGTTTAAAACATCAAAATTCATCAAAATCTCGAAATCAAATTTTTGGACGATTACAATATTTTCCCTGCGAGAAAGTAATTCAGACTCAGGGAGGCCTAAAACATTGAGATTTATCAAAATCTCAAGGTCGAATTTTTGGACAATTACAATACTTTCGTTAAACTTTGTATACGAGAAAGTAAAAACAAACACCAGGAATGGTTTTATAGCATTACAAACAAATGCAAATAATTAAATCTTAAAAAAAAGCCAATAAGGGCAAGTAAAACAAAATTGATCTTTTTCTGTGTCATAGTAAAATGTAATACAGAAAATAGCAAGCAAGTTACATTTTTCATAAGTAAAAATAGTATCATTTTAAATTTTTACATCTGCACTTCTCATTTTTGCCTATTTTTTAACTGTTAACCTTTCTTCAGTGTTTCTAAAAAACAGGAGAAGGAATAATCACTGGGCAAAGGAACTGTGTATACAATGGACACTTGTACAACTGATGTAATAGTAATATATTAGCAATACTGCTGCCTCATAACTCAAGGAGACTAATTTCAGATTTATGCCTGGTCATTGTCTGAAAATTAAAATATCTCAAAGGACCTGTGCTAGTTTTCCTCCTGGCATTCTACTTTTTCCTCCACATCCGGAAGATATGTGATAAGTTAATGGGTATGAGAGAATGTATGTATGGAAGTAATTGTGTCTTGCAGTGGACTAGTACTGTATTATGCACAATGCTTTCACCAGCATTGCGCATTTTAGAAAATGAATGGATACTGCTCCCCAATAGTTCAATAGCAAGATTGGAAAAAACACACTTGGTATTATTACAGGATCTGCACAGAGTAAGTTCAAATATACTTTTAGCTGCTCTTAATTAAAGTGTATTTACAAATAAACTGTTTAGATACAGCGTAGTTATACTATGTTGTAAGGTATCCACACTTAAACAAGACATAAGTCAGTCAGTCATTTTCTAACCTGCTTGGTCCTGAACAGGGTCACGGGGGTCTGCTGGAACCTATCACAGCTATCATATCAAAATAATAATGATGACTGCTTAGCACACATTTATTAACTCCTATTGTAAGTAACGCTGTTAAGAAATTTACTGAAGCCTCCGGTTCATAAGGAAAAATGAAAAATAACACATGTGGTAGTTTTTTGTTTCCTTTATCTGTATTCTATAGCCAGTTTTCCAAAGCCTGTCCCAGCAACCAATGGCACAAGGCCAAAAAATAAAAACTCTGGGCAAAAACACGATACTCTTTCACTCACACACACATTGAGTTGTGTTGGACCAGCTTATAGCCGGTTAGAAAATAACTGGGAATTACAGGTGAAAACACACACAAATAAAAAAAAAAAAAAAAAAGAAATACTACTCTTAAAGACTTTTATTCTTGCCTCATATCCAGACTTATAATTGGTTGGTTAAAAGTAAATAAGCACTGCATTAAAACTAATTGTGAAAGAAATCAGGCAACATTTTTTCATTAGAGGATCAAATAAAAATACATAGAAAGGAAATAATCATTTGTAAATAATAGGTAAATTAATTATGATTTAATATATTTGGCTTTTGAAACAGTAGTTTTGGATCAAATGACAAATGTATAAACAATATTTGCTAAATACCGAAAGCTTGGAATTTGCATTTAAGTTTGTAGTGCCTATTGTGACAATTTTCATTCATATTACATGAAACTCTTTTGACCTAACATGACAAAGATTGTGAGTCATATTATGTACGGTTGTCATCACAGATGTAACTAAAGATACACCAGCCTGCTCAGACAGCAAAGACATTTTAGCTTATGACTGCCTGTCTGTAAACTATGACAGCACAAAACAGAACAGAGCCCTTTATCAAGAGGTCCCTAGGAGGCATTTAAAGTACAAAGACAATACTTGATCTGTTGAAAATTGAAAAGGTACAGTTATGGGCTCCAGGCTGTAAGAAGGAGCACAACTAATTTAATTGGGCTAGACAGAGATTTAAAACAACATTTGCTTTTTTCCTTGTGGAGGTAGGTGGATTGTGGCTCTCTAAATAATGACGTTAGTAATCTGACAGCACTTAATTGACTGGCACTTTTTCTAAGGGCCTAGTAAGGGTCAGTATTAGGTTTGCTTATTTCAGTTAAAGTGTTTTGTCCCACATGATACCTATGTATGGTATCTAAAGGTCCATCGTTATATTTGATCTGTATACATTGAGCTCATGACTCTCCCTTAAGCAATATTAGGTGATCTTACTTAGAATTTAGAGAATTACATGTTAAGCAAGGCTGAACCTTTTTTTTGAAGTAGGGAGATCTGAATTGCTATCCTATACTGAAGCTAAAGAATATGGAAGCACTCCCTAAAAATAACAAAGCTAGGGTCAAGTCAAAGCATATTCTATGAGCTCAGACACTGGGAGTTGCATGTGAACCAACTACTACCTAGCAATGAAGACAACCAAAGAGAAAGAATGATAAAAAACAAGTTTAGGTTATAACTATTTTTATTATTATGAGTAAACTATTCAGAATGAGTATCAGTCACAAACAGTAGTTATGATCATTAAAATAAAAATACATTCAAAATTTGTACATCTTTTATAACAAGAAATGAAACATAAAACCAGAGGACAAATACACAGTAAACTCATAGATATAAATAAAAACAATACCTACTAAACCCAACATTAAAATTAAAAGACATAACTGAATACACCTAGATTACACAATCATAAACCTGAATCAACAAACAGGACTTTATTGGCTTAAGTTAAAGAAAGGTAATTTAATATACTATAATTGGAAGTAAATTATATAAGCAAATAAGGTTCCCAAAAGGGGTTGCTGAGCACATTTAGTTGGACAGGTTGAGGAGCTCAGCAATATGAAAGACTTTTGAAATAGCCACATATGATCAAGAGTACCCAGGTGAAGTGGGTTTGGAATGCCCTCTGGGCACCTTATACTGACATGCAAAAGTAAGAAAAGATGCAGTAGTAGACTCATGACACACTTCTTTTTCTAGTGCCAACTTTGTTAATGATATTTGGAGATCATTATTGCTGTTGCAGCTTTGGAAACTGCGGAATGGAATAGGGACTTGGTACTCCTCTTGAATCTTCTTTGGAGATTATGTAGCCAAGATGATTGCCATCTTCCAGGTCTTCTCCTTCCCTGTACCTTTCCCTAGGTAATATGTTGCAGCAGTTGGTACTTGTCATTGAGCAACATGTAACCAAAATATTCAAATTATTTCTTCTTGATGGTGTTCGTGACTTTAAAAAGCTTTTGCGTTCTTTCAAGGACATTTTCATTGCATATTCTGTCCATTCATGATATCTTCAACTTTCTGAAAACCCACAGATTGAATGATTCAACAAATTCTCACATAGTTTTAAAAAAAAAAATTCATGTGTCCACACCATACAGAAGAATTTAGAAAATATAACCACATATCTGACGCATCCGAAGTTGCAAGTTAAAATGTCTATCTCATAAAATTGCTTTATTTTTCACAAATGTGTTTCTGGCTTGTTCAATTCTGCATTTGATCTCAATGGTATGTTCCCCTTGATTGTTAACATTGGTGCCAAGATACTTGTATGTAGTTACCTTTTCAAGTTGTTGTCCATCAGCACACAATATAGTGTAGTCATGCTGACTAGATCTACCAGTAATTATACTTAGTCTTTTTTATGCTGATATTAAAGCCATAGAACAAATTTTCACATTTTACCCGATCTACAACCTTTTGTAAGGCAGCAGTTTAGAAGGAAAGTCGTATTGCGTCATCAGTAGTGATGAATGGTGAAATAGCAAGTATGCTGTATTAGATGGTGACCTTGTTTGTCAAATATTTTCCTGGAAATTCTCAGTATCATGATGCTTTGCAAAGGCCAGTGTGACATCACAAAGCTACCTGCCTACTGTAAGATCTTTGCTGAACTGCTTCACATGTGCATGGTGACACAACCCAATCAGTACTCCAGCCAGAATTTCATTCCGTATGCATTAAAAAAAAAAACTTGCAGTATTTTCATTTGAGGTGTACAATAGTTGACCATAATTGAGTAATGTATAACAGTATAACTCTGATCCCTGTAGGCTGAAAGCGCATCACCACATGGCTATTGTGCATGCATTATTAGCCAAATGCCCAGCTACAATCTTAAAACAAGCTTTAAAGAATCCCTCCCTTCCTCCTCCGGTCTCCTCAAGTCAAAATGAGTACCTGTTAAATAATAATATTAACAAAAGAATTTTTTACTGTTTATATGGTATTTCTTCTTGATGGGAGAAAAACATGAAAAGCATCTGTACAGATACATGAGGAAATAAAAAAGACGTTCCAGCTGCACCCAGAGCCACAACTTCAAACAAGGGAACAAGCCATTACTACACTGACAATTCTTGGCACGGCCAAGGTGCGCCCCAAGATTGGAACTCTGTCAGCAAAGATCTATATTTTATTTAATTACTGCTAGTTTGTGGCCATTTTACTGTGATTGCTCCGTCCACATTTTTTGTTTTTTGAGGCATTGCTGCCTCACAGCTCATATCACATTTTTGTCCACAATGATCAGTCCAGCATGGTTGGCAGTGGCTTCCCTAGCCATCAGGGACACTGAAAAGACTATTGTAATCCATTCAAAATTAGTTCTGCTCCTCTTTTTCAATTGACTTTAATGCAATTTTTGTAGACCAACGAAGTTCCCAAATATTTCTGTGATTTTGCCAAATTCACAGTGAACTCCACAGTTTTCATTCATCACTAGTCATCAACATACTGTATGTTGTTTATTGGTTTCCACTCACAGCTACCAACACACTGGAGAGATTAAATCTATCAGTTTGCTTGAGAATGCCTGCCCAGGTCAACATACTGCCACTAAGACCCTCACCATTATTATTATTTAATAAATGTTTAAAAACAGATAGATGCAACTGAAATTATATGACCTTCTTAATATTATTAAATATAATCACCTACAATTATTATTGGTATAGAAGGGTAAAAATTTCCCTTCTAAGACACTCAGATTATATCATATAGAAGATTTACTGGACATTAATGGATAGCCTATTTGCACTGAAAGAATGTCTATAGATTAAATTACGTTTCATGCTCTGCATGTCTGTCTCCATGAGCCTTGTGATCTGGTTTATTATGCCAAGAGATCTTGTCTTAGACAGGAGGCTCATCTGTTCACATCTCTGGTTTATCTGAAAAATGCACAATGTGTGAAGCCATCCAATCAGAATAAAATGAATTTTGTGCTAGACTAGAATATTTCCAGAAACTACAGAAAAGAAGTAATTTGTTGGAAATACTGGGAATTTCTTATTTCATTTCCAGCATGTTATAAACTAATAAAAGAAAAATTCAAAATATTTTGTTCAGTGCAGAAAACGTTATGCTTTCATTTCCAGGAGCCCTATTTTTAGATGTTGCTTGAGAGTTTTTTGTTTTTTTTTTGCAGACATCAGCTTATTTACCAGATTGTTTCATGATCTTCACTTATGTATCTTATCGATACACTCAAACTTATCTGAAAATGACTTGATGCAGTATTTCATCATCAGCCTTTGCTTAATTTTCAGCTGGTGTGACTTTATTGAATATAATTCTCTTTTACTGCCTAGTGAAGGCGGTCATGTTAGATTTAAATCAACCAATGTTTAATTTTAATGCCTGTTTATGCCAAACCTTATTCTGATGCACTTTAAAGTTCAGTTGCTTACAAATGCATCTGTATGTAAACATCTTTTACATTTGCAGCACAGGCAGACTAAGTGACTTGCTCAGGGTCACATTGTAGATTGAACTAGCAGCCTTGTTTTTTATTCACTGCACTAAATTGCTGTACATATACAGGAGCTGAATTTTCTGTTGATGCGTATATAATTCTTTTATAGACTGAATGAAAAAAAAAAATCAATTTTTCTCTGAATTCTATTTTCATATTTCAGGAGATAAAATAATGCTATAAAATATTTAGAACTGATTCACAAGAATGCAGAAATTGGGAAACTGATCGCTTTCTACTTATTTATATAATACATTTTCATTTAAAAGATTAACATTATTAAATCTAATTTTATTTTCTGCAGAAAAGCTCAACTGAGTTCAGCTCTGTTGACCCAGGAGCTGATATATGCGAATTTCTCAAGGCATCATTCTGATAAAGACTTTTTCAGCATTTTTATTCGGCATCTGGCATTACTGACATTGAAGGCTGTAAATGCAGGAAAATATCAGTTCTTTCAAGAATGTAAATGGCACAGAGCTACATTGTCAAAATTTAAATACAAAAATGAAAAAATACCAGTCTTATTAAAATACAGTAAGTATGTAAGTATATAATGTATTACTTGAGGATAATGTAATGTTTTTTGATTTTAGTTTTAAGATTTTTATTATAATTTAAATTTTGCTTAAGCTGTCATTTATTAACAAGTAGTGATGAGCAAACATCGCTGAATTCAACTTGAGTTTGGTGAAATTGCAAGAATGTTTGGGAACTTTGCTTAAATCAGCAAAATGCATTGAACTCAATAGGGAAGAGAAACTAAACTAGTTTTGATGGATTATAATGGTGCAATAGTATTTTAAGGGTTACTGATGGCTAGAGAAACAGCTGACAATTACACTGGACCAATTATTGTGGGCAAAAATGTGACCTGAGCTATGAGGCAGAAGTGCTAACCAGTGCACCACCATGCATACTTAAGCGAAAATGAATAGAATTAAATATCAGGGCAGTAAATTTCTTGCAGACAG
This sequence comes from Polypterus bichir lapradei, assembly GCA_026402145.1. NCBI lineage: Eukaryota > Metazoa > Chordata > Cladistia > Polypteriformes > Polypteridae > Polypterus > Polypterus bichir. The sequence continues at coordinate 585,896 of JANRMT010062796.1, read as the reverse complement.
AAAGCAGAAATTCACTAAGGTTTGCCCTCCACTGATTGACTAGCAGGTACTCACCTTTCACAAACTAAAAAATGCACTTTGTTTCTGGTTTTATTATCTGACACTTGGTTGTTCACTGCCACTGCTATGAAGTAAGAGCAACACCAAAGCATGTGGAGTCTTCACTCTATCCTGTCTGCATCAACTGCCCAGCACTCTGTATTATACTGTTAAAGTGGTGGGCTTACATATTACACACAGGTCACTTACAAGTCCATACAAAAATATATTACCTTTAAGACATAAATACACTGACACATTTACAGTTTGTTTCAGTGGTCACACATTGTGCTTTAATTTCTGTGACATTATGGAATGATTATATTCCAGTTCTGATATTTAAAAAAATCAAGGTAAACTAACATAAACATGAAACTAAATGCCTGAATCCATTCATCCATTGTCTGATGGTTGAGAGAAGCTGAACCAAGACAGAATCCTGCCCTCAATGGAATACCATCACTCACACAAAATCATGCTCATTTACACCAAGTTGGTTTAGAGGCACTAAGCATCCTTTTGGACAGGAATTGAAGTAAACCCATGCACTCAAGAGTCATGCAGACTCCACACAAAAAGTAGCCAGAATGGTCCAGAATGGGTCAGCGTACGCATGTGTGTGTGTATCTTGTGGACTCTAAATGTGTGCTGCTCCCCATCTAGACCAGGAAGTAAACTCATATTCTATCCTTCACTCTGATAAAAAAACATCGTCTGTCTTAGCTATCCAAGCTAAAGAGAAGATCTTTACTTCAGAACTGAGTATTTGGGCTTTGGACTATGAATGCTCATCTTGGTACAGCTTAAAATGTTTCATCAATCTGCATGGTAAATCTCTGTAGTACTGACAATTATTTTCAGTAACCAGGATTCTTGTTTTATTTTGTATTTGCACCTACCACAGTGATTTTATTCCACCCCACTCTCTTTTACACATGCCATCTCTGACATTTCACCCCTCTTGTATTTTGCACATGCCACCATTCAATGCTGCACCCCTCATGTTTTGAACATGTCCGCCCTTTTAATTATTTATCCACTTTATGTCATGGCCACATTACACATTCCTCTGTTAGTCAAAAGACACTAATGTGGGATAAATCAAGAACTATAATTTAACCCAGTGTGGGTGTGACTGGAAGGTTAATGGCGTTGCATAAAGAGATTGTTTCTGGACTGTGCCCACTGCAGCCAAGACAGGCTCTATTTCCCATCATCTGTGCAGAAGACATAAAAATGATCTTCAAAAATAATTTAAAAACTGTCACTAGAATGAAATTCTTGAATTTCTGCTTCAGTGATTTTTCTAATTTTGCATGCACCGTTACACTAGCATTTTGGATTCACGATCATATACATGCATAGATATGGTCAATTTTCATTTATTCTCAGGAGTGAAGAATCCAATCCAAGGTGGCCATAGGAGTGTGATTTAGGAGTGAAATATCTAAAAATGTTTTCTAAATGAGGTCAATTTATGATGTTAAGGGGCATCCATCCTATTGATTAAATTGAGTCAGACTCAAAGTGGTTAAGACTTATACCATTTGCTTTACTCTTGGAATGCCAGACATTAAACAGTATAAATCAAATTTATAAATGATTCTTCATGTTTTATTTATATTTTGCTTTTTATTCTTTACAAGCTTTTTGTACAAAACATTTACTTTCTAGGTTAGGCATTTAGCTGAAATGTTTTTTACACACTAAAATTTTTCTGTTGACTCAACACATATTCTGTTATTCAATACAGAATTTAATTTATTAAATATAGCAGTTATATGTACGTATAAGAAAATGATCTGTGTGTTGTCACAAGAATGACAAAAAGACATTGAGAAGGTTTGGGCTGCGCTTCAAGTCAGGGCATCGGCGTTGGTATGGAGAGAGCCCTTCCGATGAACGAGCAAGAACTTATAAGGTTGCAGATTAAGGAACCACCTAGTGACTCAAGGGTTAGACTCCTTGTGTAGGGCCATCCACTGTAAAGGTGCATGGTCTGTGACAAGTGTAAACTCCTGATCCAGGAGGTAGTACCTCAACTGTGTAATCACCCACTTGATCGCAAGAGCCTCTCTCTCTCTCTCCACCGCCGCATAGCTGATCTCCCGATCCAGCATTTTCTGGCTCAGGAACATGACAGGGTGTTCAGCACCATCGACACTTTGGCTCAGCACTGCTCCTAGGCCTGTGTCTGAAGCGTCCGTCTGGAGGATAAAAGGAGGCAAAAAGTCAGGTGCTTTCAAAACAGGTGCTGACATCAGGCCCCTTTTTAAGTCACTGAATGCAGTGCTATACCACAATGTTGGGAGCTCTCTTCTTTGTTAAATCACTCAAGGGCGCAGCTCTCTCCAAAAACCATGGTACAAACCGGCGGTAGTACCCAGCTAAACCAAGAACTGCTTGGACATGCCGCTTGGTTCGCGGACAGGGCCATTTCAAAATGGCATCTACTTTAGACCACTGTGGCTTCACAGTACCACGGCCCACCAGGTAGCCCAAATATTTGGCTTCTTTCAACCCAAAAAAACATTTTTTTTGTTTGCTCGGATGTGCTGTTCCTTCCAGGTGCTGGAGTGGATGAAAACATCATCTAGATAGGCAGCACTATATGTGTTATGGGGGCGGAGCATTTTGTCCACCAGACGCTGGAAAGTCGCAGAAGCCCCATGTAACCTGAATGGAAGGACATGATACTGCCAGTGTCCACTAGGGTTGCTAAACGCAGTCTTATCCTTTGTGGAGTCCGTTAAAGGAACCTGCCAGTACCCCTTGGTCATGTCAAGTGTGGTCAAATATTACGCTTGTCCAAACCTCTCAAGGAGGTCGTCCACTCGAGGCATAGGATAAACATCAAATTGGGAGACCTGATTAAGTCGACGGAAGTCATTGCAAAACCTCCATCTTCTGTCGGGCTTAGTAACCTAGACTATTGGACTGGACCAGGGACTATAAATCACCTGTATGACTCCTAAGTCCAGCAGGCGCTTGATTTCAAGATCCACTTCAGTCTTCTTTACCTCGGGAAGACAACTTTTGTTGAGATATCTCAAATACAGCATGTTGTACAAAAATTTTTAATTTCAAAATCTCCCATTGAATATCACTGGCAAATTTGCAAACTCATCTATCGTTAAATAGATAAACATTCTGTACAAATTCAATTATGGATTAGTTTACTGGCACAAATTTGAAAGACTTCACTTTAAATTGTATATTTTGTATATTTTCCTGTGTCACTTGTCTGGATGGCCGTTCCTGACAGTAAAATGGATCCCCAGTACAAGTTAGACAAATGTCTGGTGCATCCACCCCCTTCTTCTCCTGCTTAATGGAAGTTAACTGTAAAAGTAAAGAACACATGCAAGAACATATATGCATGGCATAACATTCATGTGTGTTTAGAGACTTGGCTAGCTTGTTTAAAAGTTGGAGCATTTTTAAATTTTATAATCACTTCATTAAAGAGCTATCACAAAAGCTATCACAATTTTGTTTGTTACAGTGTTTGTTTGTAATAGTGAGTCATATTCAAAAATAACAGTGATAACAGAACATAATTACTAGGGTTGTCAGAGCTAACATAGCTGTTTGAAAATAATTCAAATTTATGTAAAAAAGGTCTTATTCAAAGACAAAAGCTGACATTCAGTTGTAAAAGTATGGTTGTTTGCACTAATTTTGCCAACAAGTTACTCCATAAGAAGATAATAACATAAGAGATTTGACAAATGAGAGGAAACCATTCTGTCCATCAAGCTTGTTTGATTAGCTAATAGCTAAGCTGTCCCAATATCTCATCCAGGCACATCTTAAAGACTGTCAAGGTTTCTGTTTCAATGACATGGCTTGGTAGTTTGCTCCAGAGTCTCACAACTCTTTCCATAAACAACTGCTTCCTGGCTAAAGTTTTAAATGCACTTCCCCTTAATTTTCACTGATGTCCCTGAATATGTGATTCACCCTTAAGTTGAAGAAACGTTGCTGGATCTACATTGTACTTTATCAATGCCTTTGAGGATTTTAAATACCTGAAATGCACTTTTTTGCTCTCCTCTGTACTGCTTCAAGTGCTACTATGTCTTTCTTCTACCGTGGTGAACTGCAGTGCACACAATACTTTAGATGCAGTCTTACTAGTCTATATATATAAAAGTCAATGTGTGTATGTATGTATGTTCCAGCATCACGTCCGAACGACTGGAGCGATTTTCATGTAACTTGGTACACATGTTTCTCAATAGTCGACTAAAAATACTGTAGGGTGAAATCAGCCCTAACCCACCCCCTTTTGGGTAGGGTGGAAGGTGCTCTTGCACTCATGTATGCATGTTATCATCTGGTTGACACTCCGAACGACCACCAGAAGGTGAACTGGAGGTGACTACCAGCATTGTTTATGTTTGAGCACCACCACCAGGCCCTGTTGCTTTTCAAATTAAATAGACTTTTACGCGTGCAAGTGTGTGTCTCTGTACAGCCTGGAAGTGAGACGTAGAGTCAGGGTGAGTGCTCCAGCTCCGAGGGTACGCAAGCGAGGCCGGTACACCGGCAAAACATCCTAAGAAAGACAGTTGATTAGCTGCTAATGCACAAACGATGCGAGCACTTTGGCAACACAAATCTTCATAGCAGAGAGATGCCCACAGTAGTTCTGATGATGTCCATACTTTCTAGGATTGGGCTTACACAGTTAGTATATAGCAGGTGACTGCCAGCATGAGCACCAACGCACCGCTGTTGCTTTTCAAATTAAATAGAGTTGGCCGGTTCCGAGCACATTAGTGAGTCTTTATTGTTTGTTAATTTATTTTTATTTTTAAAGTTGTGTTTTTTTTTTAATTATGTTTTTCTCAAACAATTAATAAAAAAACACTTTATTTTCCTCCCGGGCAATGTTGGGTATTTCAGCTAGTGCATTATAAAGTTTGAGCATAATGTCCCTTGATGTGCTGTGCAAAGCTACAATATTTTGCAGATCTGTTTTTTCACTTAACTTCCAGAATCAACCATTTTATAGTTTTACATGGTTAGCTTGATTTCTTTATTAATAAAACTTATAGCCACACCCCTTCACAACATAGTTTTTTTTTTTTTTACTGATACTACAAGTATACAGTTTTTCTAAATATTTTTGTAGTGCCCTGAAAGTATTATTTTGCATCTGATTTCTGTCTCATTCACTCTTAAACCTGAAATCCCTAACTGTTGTTTAATGCTAAGACCCTATCATTAAAGCAAAAGTAAATTAACTCATAATTCTCATTTTACTTTCATTACTTTGCTTTAAAAGCTCCAGTTAAAGAGCCAGAACACCATGTTCACCAATTAGTCTCTGCCTTACGTGGTGGAATGAGGTGGAATTAAAAACATTCAGGCCAAATGAATCAAAATATTGCTGCATTTGTAAATGAGAAACAAGTAGACTTATTGTGCAGGTGCTCTGACTTGATAAGCACAGAACAAAGTATACACACTACGGCCAATTTAGCATCACCAATCCACTTAACCTGCATGTGTTTGGACCATGGGAGGAAACCCCCACAGACATGGGGGAACATGCAAACTCCAAGCAGGGAGAACCCGAGAAACAAACCTTTGTCTCCTAACTGAGAAGCAGCAGTGCTACCTTTGCGCCACTCCTAACATATGTAATTGCATTAAATTATCACTATTACTTTTGAATGTGGCTCATTTTTACAAAAATGTTTAATAAAAAAACTGGCACTCAGTCTTTAATAAGATAACTATAAAATTTAAAAATGTTTCAACTTTCAAATTAGTTAAGTAACTTATCGTAACATATATATTATCTAACTTGTTGATGTTTTGTAAAGCACATGTTAAAAGGCACTGTATGAAATAAAGATTTATTAAACAGGTTGAACATTCTCTCCATGCTTTTTGTTGTATTTACAGAGTTGTCTGCTTTCTTCAATACATTTAAAGACATGTGTTTTAGATTAGTTAATTTATTTAGTTATTTATTCCAGTTTTAATGAGTGTGGTTGTGTGTAAACTGTGCCTTCCCATGACCGTCCTGGGTTGCTTTCTACCTTTAGACTAAAAGAGAGAGAATCCTATTGAGGAAAAAGCAAGTTCAAAAACTTATTTCATCTGACGCTTCTAGTTTTCATGCATTCACATTTTCAAACAAATTTTTAAAAGAGTTAATTTTTCTTGCAAATTCCCTAATTTGTGATAATTTAGGGTGTACTCACACTAGGCACATTTGTTCTGTACCGTTTCCCAAATGCGATTGTCCCCCCACCCTACTACCTTGTTGGCCTGCACCCACTCTGCACTTAACGTTCTGGGCCTGGGCACACCTTCGTCATGACCATGTGACTTTGTGTAAAGCCAAAACAAGATCCAAACATGCAGTGACAGCATGCATGTCAAAATGATTTACTTATTTGTGGTTGTTTTGGAGTCATGTAGGGCAAGATAGCGCTCTACCCTCTTACAGATTTATTGAGTGTTCAGCACATCATTTTGCTGTTAATCATGCTGCACGTACGAGAAGATTTTTATGGTTACAAGTGATGTTAAGGGAGGAATTTGCAGCTTTTCTTGCCAACTACAATTCACGTTCATGTAAAACATATGCATAAAAGCCTCAAAATATATTTAATGAAATGAGTTGTCACATCATTGACATCTTTTCTGTGCTCGGGCAAGGTAAGTGATCACACTGTTCCTGAATGCTACTGAATCGTGCTCATACCCATCTCTTCTAAGCGGGCCATGGCCCAGGAGGGAGTGATCACACTAGTGCAGGGATGTCGAACTCCAGTCCTGGAGGGCCACAGTGGGTGCAGGTTTTCATTCTAACCATGTTCTTCCTTAGTAACCAATTTTTGCTACTAATTAACTTCTTTTTCTTTAGTTTTAATTAACTTGACTCAGGCCCCTTAGTTATTTCTTTTTCCTTAATTAGCAACCAAACAATAATGAGACACAAAATGAGCCACCACATGACCAGCTCACCTGTGCCCATCACACAATATCTGAAAATAAAGAAATGTGAAAGTCTCAGTAAGGTTGATCTCTCAGGTCACCAAAACATTTTGATGGTGTTCTTACAAAAAACAGAAAATCAACAGCTTTGGAAATGTCTGCCTGTGGCAGAATAAAGGCAGCAACAGGCCATGGAATTAAATAATGGGTTTAATTAACAGCAAGAATCGACTTCCCATTAAGAAACTGGTTGGAGTTTGAAGACCCAATTTAGCTGGTCATCTGTTGGCTTGTTTCACATCTCATTTCTGTTTGGCTGTCATTTAATGAAGAAACGAATCAATTCAGAGGACTGAATCCTTAACAACAAGGCTATTAAAATAAAAGGAAAACAAATTAATTAGCAGGGAAAACTGGTCACTGATTAGGAAAAGGGTTAGAATAAAAACCTGCAGCCACTGTGGCCCTGCAGGCCTGGAGTTTGCCATCACTGCACTAGTGGAACAAATTAGACATTGCGGGGTTACATGAGGACAAACGTGCTCGGGCACGGAATGAATTGCCAGTCTAAGTACACCCTTAAACACAGTTTTTCGTTTTGTAAGGGTAGGGTTATCCTACTGTACCAAGCATTTAAATGCAGGATTGAGCTCACGTTTACATGTAATCCTTACATATTTCTCAACAAAACTGACAATAGAAAGAAACTGTCTGAAAATGTTCCTTTGTCCAGTAGCTTAGTAATGAGGTTTTGAAAACATTGCTAATGTGGCCTAGACATATTTTTGTATTTTGTTGGAGGTTTATAATTTTTCATATCTTGGTGATCCAATCATGTTAATAAAGAGTTATCTACTTTCCTCAACAGTTAAACACAAAATTCCAAATCAAACTCATGTCTTTCACTTATTGATATTAGGAACCCACCTTATCTTGACTATTTGAGTCCTAAGGTGTGATAGTCACTTTAGCTACAACACATTCTGTGTTTCTCTCTATCTCTCAAGATCCTTTCATAGATTCTAATCATTTCTAACTCTATGGCTGTTTACTGAGCAGGGTTTTTGTTATATAAAATCTTTATACTGTTGTTTAGAAGCAAGATGGCAGTGTTATGATCAACAGATTATGTTTTTTAAGGAAGTGATTGTTTCCCATTTTAAAATCCCACAAAAATACAGACTTACATAAAGGTAGACTTTTTGAAGAGCCAAGCAGTAACAGGTGACTATAAGAAATATTCTATTTTTATGTAATAGCAAGATTATCCAAATCATAACGACACTTTTGATGGTAGGCCTATGGAAAGACTGTGGCTCCCCATGACCCCACATCAGTGTATACTGGTAAGAAAAGTAGATGGATAGGATGCAGAGTTAAGGACATGCAAATTCATGTTAATTCATATCACATTACACACTTGGATACACATGGCATATGCATTTTTTGGTTACTTGGCAGCTCTAAACTGGCTTTGTATGGATGATTCATTCAGTTCTTTAGCATCCATTTTAATTGAATCCATCAAGGACATCACAGTAAGGGAATCATTCTCATTTCAGGAATTCTACATTGATCCTGAGACCAGAAAAGGAGTAAGCAAAAGCTAAGAACTACCATGTATGAAAGGTTATGGAAGGCGTTACTCCAAATATGGAAATGGGAGACATCTTCTAACATCTGTTTAGAGCTACTAATATTTTAAATAGTTTATTAATGTTCAACATTCTTAATTAATGCTACTAGCACAATGAATTAATGCTACTAATCTTACAAATAAACATGTTGTCAATTATGTGGGCTGCAGAAGGTCACTGCCAGGGTACTTTTATTTGGATTCATTCTGAATATTTTTTTATGTGTTTTATGTCTTTATTATCACTTTTTACATGCCTTCTTTATGTGCACTGCACTTTAAATCTTTAGACTCTTAACTGTTGCCATGGTGCTTTTGTGCTTGGATCAGATGGTGATGTGTTGATGCTGTCTTATTTAAAATCAAGTGACTGTTTTATTCTATTCTCAGTTATTTGCATAATAAAATAAATACTTCAAAAATGGAAAAGGTATTACAACAATTTTTTTTAGATTTTCAGGTAATAAATTCTTGCTTCCTTCACTTTGCTCAATCAACTGAGGCTTGAATGTTGTTGCTCAAGTTGTACCCACAAGTGATTCTCTTATTATTTTATTGAGAGCATTCTCATTAGTCAAATTCTTTTATAGTCGATGAAGCCACGTTCATTTCACAATGAGCTTATGAGAGCAATGGAGAAGGATGTATCAGACCTGGCCTCCAACAATGCATTAACAGCTGGATAATTCGGAGAAGTACTCATGCCAAAGCAGTCCCAGAACAAATCCCAAAACTCGAAGCAAAATAAAAAAACATAACCTCCACTCAGTTATCCAACAAGTAATCTACTTTCACATGAAAGTGGCTTGAAGTACTCTCCTTTGCCTCCATAACAAAGCTGTCAAAGGTCTAATATGTATCCAAATTAACAAGAGAAGCAAATGGTTAGGCACCTGAGTGTCAAACTTAGGGCTTGAAAAAAGGGTTGTAAATTATGACATCAGGACACCTTTATAGCTGCTGCAGAATTTCTTAATAGGTTTGTTACTGTTATGTTTGCTAAAAGATTGAAATAATGGAGGTGACCAGGAGGAAAAATGTCAGAAAATCAGAAAAAGAGTTAACACTGAGAAGCTCTCTTATCTTTGGCCTAAAACAAACTGCAAAGCCAAAAGTCGAAACCAGAAAAGGGGTCTACACTGGAACACTAATAAAGATACTAACAACAATGAGCAAGGATTCCTTTCGATTTATGCACAAACTCAAATGATAATGGAGTGCATGTTGCTAACCTTTTCCAATCACGGTGATAATATCAACACTGCATACCTCCGAGCATACCAATGCGATAACAATTAATGCTTAAAATGGTGGCACACAGGAAAACAATGATGGTAACAGAAAAAAAATGCAAAAATATAAAACAATTAAATAATGGAAAATGTTTTGTGAACCAAAAACCTATATCCAGATATGCAATGTAATAACCAAAGCTCCAAGTGATGAGTAATAATTAAAAACAAACAAATCATAACAGCTATTTATGTGGGCATAAGATGCCTTTTACAAGGGTACACCAGGAAAGGATTAGTCTTCTGTTCAGTTACTTACACATTTTTCTTTTCCACCTCCAGTTCTAAAGGAAAGAAGAGCTGTAACCAAATCTATAGCCCTGACTCTGTCACCTACCCTTTTGGTCATTTACCGTATATACTCAAGTATAAGCCGATCCAAATACAAGCTGAGGTACCTAATTTTACCTACAAAAACTGGAAAAACTGGAAAAACTTATTGACTCAAGTATAAGCCTAGGGTGGGAAATGCAGCAGCTACTGGTAAGTTTCAATAATCAAAATAAATACCAATAAAATTACCATACATTAATTGAGGCATCAGTTCATTAATTGAGCACACAGACCGGAATGAGTCTCACAGAGGCTGCACAGCACCACACAGAGCCCGCAGCAGTTCTTCTACCGCCCGCAGACCAAACCAGGTACAGTGGAACCTCGGGTCACGGCCGTAATTCGTTTCAAAACTCTGGTTTAACCCGATTTGGTCGTGACCCGAAGTAATTTCCCCCATAGGATTGTATGTAAATACAATTAATCCCTTCCAGACTGTATGAACTGTATGTAAATATATATTTTTTTAAAGATTTTTAAGCACAAATATAGTTAATTATACCATAGAATGCACAGCATAATCTATATATATAAAATTCTTTTCGCATTTGAAATGGAAATTGCATATGACCACGCGAAACGGAAATTACGTATGACCACAAAACATATTATAATATAGGAACTAATCACTTCGTTTGTGGACACCATTTTTATATCGTCTTTAGGAATTATTATTTGTGTGACAGCTATTTTACTGATATTGAAAAGAAGTAAATACAAACACACCAATCTATCCCGTAGAGGTGCGCCCTGCGTCACCCTCTCCCAGCCCTCCTTTCTGGACTCAAGCGCTGAGCCGTCCGCCGCCAGACTCGTTCTGACAGAGAAGTTTTATTTATTCGTCCAAGTGGAAACTGCCACATTGTAACTTTTTTTTAATTGGCAGTACTTAGATAGTAGAAGAGATGAAGAAAACAGCTTTGCGTCTTTCTACTTTTTAACTACTCCGAGCTGTAAACAATGTGAACACGAGACCGTCTTTAGCAGCGAGGGGTCGTGACAACAAAGTGGATGCTGGGAGGCGCGGAATGTCGGGCTGCTTCGCTGGGTCGACAACTTCATACTTTCGGGCAGCGTCCTCTCTTCTCGCACTGTTTGTGACACTTCAAGTGCCCCGTCGGCTCCTTGGACAGTGGAAATCTTTGCAAATGAGTGTAATCGGCGCCATCGTACTGTGACTGTCTTGGTAAATTGCGGTGCACGGCTACTTAAGGTGAGTTCGGGTCACTAAAATCCCATAACATTCAAGGTTGCTTTTGTGATGAATTCTTTTAAGAAGATGGAGGGTTTACATCTAAGAAGATGTACCTACCTCTTCATGTGAAGTATTCAACTTGGGAATTGTTTAGTCCTTCTGCACAGAAGGGCAGCGTCCACGTTTATCAGAATAATTTTTCTCTTAAATCACAGGCATGTAGTGCAAGGTTGTAAAGCTGGTAGTTTACCCGAAACCACTACAGTAGTACTCAATGTATCTTTACTTCTTAAACGTTAATGTTTTACTGTTTAATCATTTATACACTTCTTATATATCATTCAAATTCTCTTATGGGAATGTTTTACTGTTTAATAATTTATACGCTTCTTATATGTTCTTCAAATTCTTTTATCAAAATGTTTTAAAACTTAATAACTTATTTTATAAATACTACATTTTATTTTTTTCCCTTGCACTCAGTGAGCAAAGCCACTGGGTAATCAGCTAGTAGTAAACTAAATGTAAAAACATTGAATAACACTGAGAAAACCTTGAACAACAGAGAAAAGTAACACTGCAAGAGTTTGCGCTATAGCGCTACGAACCACTCGCTAAAAACACTTTCTTTTTTAATGAGTTTTAAGCACACAGAAAAAAATGAACATTTGAAAAATCCGTAATTTAATAAACCACCAAAAAAAGTAACCTTGCAACAATCCACACTATGAACCGATCGCTGTAAACAGAAGTGAAGTGAAGGTTAAAATCCAATAGAAAAAAGTCTTCATTAAATACAACGAGGTCAAAACAATGCTCGAATCTGTCTCTTTAAAAACAAGCTCGGTGCATTGTTTAACTACCTTCTCGGCCTCTCTCTCACATGTGTCTGTGTGTGTCGCTCTCTCGCTGCACAGGGAATGCACAGGGAGAGACTAAACACGTATGGAAATCATCGGTGCGCACAAACCGAAAGGGAAACTGGCTTGTTCGTATACCGAGTGTGTGGTCGTGAACAGATGCAAAAGTTTGGCAAACTTTTTGGTCGTAACCCGATTTGTACGTGTACAGAGATGTTCGTGAACCAAGGTTCCACTGTACTGTACACTCCAGCTTTCTGTCAGGTTGGCAGGGGCAGTGGGACCTGACTTGAATATAAGCCGAGGGTGACGTTTTTCAGCACATTTTGGGTGCTGAAAAACTCGGCTTATATTTGAGTATATACGGTACTATAAAATGGCAGCCAAAACGTAAAGTCATTATGCATTTTAGGACCAACCTTGCAGGAAAAAACATTTGTGCAGCTGAAGAAGCAAGAACCTTTTGTTAACCATCAACTGTTGAACAAGGATTCCCTCAGGTTCCTCATGTGTTGTACCTCTTTAATGTACAACACTTTAACGTGTTGTACCTCTCTTTATGTCAGATAGCCCTGTGAAGGTAAGGGTCCTGCTCCACACTCCGTCTTTTAGATTTGGAGCCCTCGAACCCAATACCGTCGGTAATGCAACCGGATGAGCTGGTCTGATGGAGATAAATCAAAATGAGCAAGGGTATGGTGCAAAAAGTGAACAAGAGCTTTTATTAAAAACAAAAAAACAAATCAAAACAGTGTCCAAAGTGCAGTGGTTCACAAAGTTAATAAATAAATAATCCATAAAAACAGCGTCATAAAAGTGGAGGTTAAAATAATCCAAATAAATAAATCCAATTAGAACAAGGTTAAAAACAGGCTGGAAACAGTTCCTTTTTAAAAACCCAGTGCCTTCATCCTTCTACTTGGTGGACTGAGACTCAGGTTTCCCCAACGACCAGGGCGCTCACGCTGGGGCTCACTTTCCCAAGCCTCCCTGATTCCCGCTGCCTTACGTGGTGAGCCAACCACCTTCTGGGACACTCCAGCTCCTGAGATCGCTCATCTGGAGCAATCACGTCCTGCTGCCCCTACTGAGTGTTGGCCTAACACTCCTCCTCATGGGCTCTCGTCCCAGCTGCCTGCATTTATCAATGAGCCTGCTCTCGCTTGCTTGCTCCTGCACTGGCTCTTACGGCTTCCAGCCTTCCTTCTCCTTCCACTAACCTCTGTTCTGTTTTGATCTTTTTTCTTTTCCATCCTTTTCCTCCTCAGCACTTGCACTTCTCCTATTTATAAAGGAGGCGTGGCACAGGTGTGCCGATCAGCAGCTCCCGGCATCAATTACGGACACGGGCGATCCCACACCTATGCACTTCAGTGTGGAAATGGCCATGCCTGTATTGCACCTGGGAACCATTCCAGCCACACTACCACGCCCCCTCCTTAAGCTGCGAGTGCGGCGATTTATTTAAAACTGGCCATTTATTTACAGCCGTGGACCCGCTACTTCACAAGCCAGACATATTGTGGCACATATTTGCTATACTATGGTAAGACATTTCTGATGATTATGAAAACAGGAAAGCTTTCGCACAAATAGGAAAGATCAGAAAGAGAAAAAGAGCATAGGATGGCTGTCAGATTGTGTGACAAGGTGTCACGGCATCTGCATTAATGCTTTTTACAACCTATTGAGAGAAACACCTTACAAACTTTTTTTTCTGATTTTTAAATAAATGTTATTTTTAATTTTTGTGATTTTGTTGGTTGACAAATCAAATGCTTAAATTAATAAAACAAATTCATTGCTAGGCCAGACTCAATAAGTAGTTTATGTCTGAATTGTGTAGTCTAAGGATTAGAGTATTTTAGCATAATGGATTCATCACTGGTCTGTAATGCATAATATTTGGCACTAAAGTCATCTCTATGCCACAGAATACACTTTTATACTTCAGTACAAGTATAACAAAATGCAACACAGAGTGATATTAGGTGCTCTCCAGCCTGTATGTACCGTACAATTTATTCTGTGCTGTAATCATTCCGGTAAACCAAGAGAAGGTGACTCAAAAGGACAAGCGCTCTGACCCTAAGCTTATCACTGCCAAATTGGGGCCAAAAAAGGTAGCCATCAGATACAGACCAAGGTACTTGAAGTCAGAATGTGCACAAAAAGACAAATGAGACTGAAGGTTAGAGGGACGGTAAATTCAGTAGCTATTTAGCAGCAGCTCCTCCAAATTCAGTAGCTATTTATCAGCAGCTACTCCACAAGACACCATTTTTACTTGTTATTATATAAGCTAAGTGAAGCTTTTTCTTTCAGTGTTTTCCTTTGGCAGGGCATGATTGTGGGGATTTCATATTTGCTGTAATTAGTTTGATATATATTTTTATGTCTGTCATAATTATGCTTCGGTTGTATTATTTTTTGATATATCCCACAGTTAGAATGCAGTCTAGTACATTTTTAGAATGTACACTGAAATAATCTTTGCTCTTATGTAACTGACTTGGAAAGGAGAAGTGAAAAAGCAATTCATGTTAAGTGACTGAGAATAGAGTTGCACAATGCGGATAGATTTTAAGTAACTGACCCTACGCACTTCATACACACACCTTAGAAAAGAAGTACTTCACTAGGTAGCAGTACAGTAATATGAGTATTTTAAGCATTTAAGCTTCTTTTCTACACATGATCAGCTGCCTTTACATGCATACTGAAATGAAAGCAAGGCAAGAAAAATCACATTTTCTACACTTGAAATATTTTTATTAAATCATTGCTTTATTTTGTCTGAATCCAGTTATTTAACACATTCCTCTCTTATAGCAAAACAAAGAGAAACGCTATAAGTATTTTTTGTAATGAATTAATTTATCAACAGCCAGCAAGAATTTATTATCCAACAGCAAAGTGCGCCCACAAACAATTAATGCACAACATTTAAAAATTGGATTAATGGCATCTTCAAATTTGCACCGGAAGCAAAGTTGTTCTTTTTTTATTTTGTAACATTCTACCTTTCAATTCGAAATTAAATAAAAAACTAACATGGAAATTATGGTTTGATTCCCTGTAAGCTGGAGGACCTGCCTGCAGGGCTGGATGCAGGTTAACGTCATACCCAGGACAATGCTTTTGCAGGTTAAGGATCTTGCTCAAGGGCCCAATGAATAAAATATTTGTAAAAATATAATGTAATGTTTGGTAATGACTTATTCATGAAAGTTATGATAAAGTGCTACCAATAACATTTCACGACATTTATACATTTTGAATATATACAAACTAATAATCTGTTAAGTACTATATAGTGTTTGCTCATAGTTTTTAATTCAAAGTTATCATATTTTGTGTCATTGGTGGACTGGATTTTATATTATTACCTATTACTTACACTGGATGGCAGCATGCAGTTCCATAGGGCTTCCTGGCTGGGTTCTGTGGGTGCCGGCTGGGGGAGCTGAATCCCCTGTTGCAGAGTGGTTCCACCTGACCTGAAATAGTCTGCTCATCCATACAGCCATGCATGTGACTATAACTCAATAATTTAAATTATACATTATGTAGCACTAAGACATGCTTAAGAGGTTTTTTTTTTATTTGTTCAAATAATAAAATGATCAAGACATGTGATCTAAATAACATGACTAGTATGTAATTCTTGGTTTCAAACATGGTGGCTACAGCATGAGATTTTTCACATGAGCTTTTTCATACAAACTATAGTATTTAGAATTTACAAAGAATGCTGGGATAAACAAGAGGCATGTGAAGTAGTTCTAAGGACTAAAACACCTTGTAAATGAGAGAAGTCAGAAGAGAATGGCCAAAGTTGTTCGAGGTGACCTAAATGTCATAGACGCTCAAATTGTTACATGTTTTGAAAGGAAAGAGCCAATTGTTCAGGAGTAACAGTGTGAAACTGTGACCAGGAGATGTGAAAGCTAAGTCAGCATTTGGGTCAAATAAAAGACACTGACAGACAGTGTCAGACACTGGGGCCCCTTCCTACACAACCACTCAGCAAGTCACAACCTACATAGATTAGCATGAGGACCCTATGGTTGTGGGGCCCCTGGGCAAATGCCCAGCATGCCCATGCATTAAGACGGCCCTGCTGACAGATGGCAGACAAAAGATCAGAATACCAGAAAGTCAAAATGTGGTTCTTTGAAACCTGAAAAAAATGAAAGTCAAAATCAAAGCCAGAAAACAAAGCTCATGGCTCAAAACTGAGAAGGAAACCTAAATTTAAGAAACTAAGCTTGTATTATAAAGAAATACTGTATACCAAAACTAGACACCACTACTATAGAGAAATCACATGGAATGACAAAAGACATAGATGAGCTATGGCAGAACAAGGCCATGTCACGTTCTACCATCTCAGCATAAGAATGAGTCTACAGTGGGCAATCCCCAAAAGGAGAATATTGATGATTGGAAAATTGTCTCCTAGTCTGAAAAATTGGGATTTATGCTATGTCATGCAGACTACTGTGTTAAAATCAATTAATGGTACAAGCTGGTGGTGGTAGTATGGGAATGTCCTCTTGGCAAAGGTTAAGCCTTTTAATACTAACTGAACATTATTTGAATGTAAAAATTTAACTCAACATTGTTTGATGCAGTCTGCACTTCAAATAGATTCTCTCATCAGATTACTATGCTATATCACAAAGCACAGATCTCACTTCAGGTTGATTTAGTCCCATGGTCTGAACATCTCAATCCATTTCAGCCCCAGTGTCTATGAGAAAATGTGTAGGAACTATGTGATGCTATTGAGTCAACATGAACAAAAATCATTAGGGATAATTCTACCACCTTGCTGAATCCATGCCTTGAAGAATTCAGGGTGTTTTGCAGGCAAAAGGGGATACTGGCTAGTATTCGATTTGGAGTACCTAATAAAGTGGCCAGTGAGTATACATATTTTGGGCAAGTCCAAAAAAAAAAGCTTGCAAGAGAAGGTAGATGCTGCCCACTCCTA
Organism: Polypterus bichir lapradei; assembly: GCA_026402145.1. Classification (NCBI taxonomy): domain Eukaryota; kingdom Metazoa; phylum Chordata; class Cladistia; order Polypteriformes; family Polypteridae; genus Polypterus; species Polypterus bichir. Next base: position 568,582 of record JANRMT010062796.1, on the reverse strand, counting down.
CAAGACTTAAACTTATGGATTATATATCATGGTGTTATCATGACACCACTAGATAGATTTATAAGTAAATCAGACAGAGGAGTGTCTAGATCAACTCAGCAGTCAAGTGCTCGGGGTCATGATGAGTCACAAGGTTAATGGAGTTCAGCTATGGTCAAAAGCTTGAAATTGAATTTCCTCCTCCAAGCTTACTCGCCCACAACACACCAAATGAGGATGATAAAAGCTACCACCCAGCTCAGACTGAATTGGTTACAGCCCATCATGAATGTGCCTTCCATTGTATGCCAGAGTGGAGATGAAAGCATGCTGCTGGTCTTAGCAAGATCTGTGAAAGAGGAAATAATGTTATTGGAACTTGTAACATGAGTGTAGCTGCGTTTTCCCAAAATTACCAAATTTCTGCAGCTTCAACTCAAAAAATGGGATTCAACAAAAGCCTGACGCGCAGAAATGATTCCACAGACAAAATATCTTTGTTTTTAAAAGCTTAGTTAAGTTTCAAAGTAAAAAAGTTCACACACAAAGAAAATTAAAATAGCAAAAAAAAAAAAAAGAAAAATTAATGTTAAGAAAAGTTCTAGACTTAATCTTATTACATCTCAAATCGTTACCATTTCTAAATGTTTCTGAACCATTTCTAAACTGTCAGAAAACTGTATGCTTATCCCATTTCTAACTTGAAAATGGGTCTTTCAAATCCCTCTTTACTGGGGCTTGTTCTTACCACAACTAAGCTTATTATCACACTGTTTCTCAGTTATAATAAGAAGGTTCTATCTCTTGCTAACTTATAGGGGGAAAAGACTATACCATAAGTTATGACTATGAAAGAAATTTATATTCTATTGAAATTAAGCAAACATTAATATGAGTTTAACTCAAAACTTTAACTTTCTAAGGTGGGCTCTTACAATGAGAATGCTGAAGACTGCAGGAAAACTAAAAGAATTGACTCACTAGAAGAAGAGATATTATTGGAAGATCCAAGACATTTGTCAACTATGCTGTAAAGGAATGGTGACACATCAAATGAAGAAGTAAACAGGCTCTGACATCAAGCATAAAAATGCCATTAGGTTCCTAATTAAGGAGGATATCATGAACACTGTAACCATTGTTAAAGTATATAAGCTAAAATCTGATTAAGATGATAATAATGTTTCATAAGAACATTGTTGTACTACAAAGAGTGTGACTGTGAAAGTTTGAGAGGATGCTTATTCCAACTGGAAGTGCATATGTGGCCCATACTGAAATGCTAAGAAAAAGGAAAGAAGCCTCATTTATCTGGAAATTTCCAGCCACAAAGATCTTATACTAGCAAATACCTTTCTCCTCCATGGCATTCAGAAGATGAACATGGCATAATCCAAATGGAGAATATTACAACTAGATTGACTACATTAAGGCCAAGAAGTGCTTTCGCACAAGCATCAATGTTGCAAAGAAACACAAGCTTCCTAGGATCAGAGGTTGAAAGTGACCAAGATTTACTTAAGATATCACTACACTTACTGTACATTACAAGAATCTCACCATGCTAAAGTTCACAGGAGTCAATTTAGACCTTGAAAAACTGAAAGACCCTGAGATGGTAGATTCTTACCAACTACAAATATTTGATCAATTTTCACCATTGCTCATGTTTGGCCCTAAAGGTTGCATATATAGATATAATGTTCTCTACCATTAACACTCCAGTGATAGAAACCGACACTGAGATTCATGGTAAACATTGTCAAAAGAAGAGACTATGGATTACTTATACTGATATGTTAACAAGAAACAAGAACTGCTGAAGATGAAATGTGAGCCTGAAGAGGCCAAAAAACAAGGTGTTCAACAGCAATATTTAAAAAAAATATAACAAAGGAAAGCAGAAGTGGACAGGATATTGGCAGAATGAAACAGAAAATTATCTGAACATGATTAACAGTAAGAAAGCATATCTGACAGTGAAGGAACGTACAACTGTCAGCAGTGCCAAACCTACTGCAAAATGAGCCTTATTAGCTACTAGCAAAATACCCGCGCTTCGCAGCGGAGAAGTAGTGTGTTAAAGAAGTTATGAAAAAGAAAAGGAAACATTTTAAAAATAACGTAAGATGATTGTTAATGTAATTGTTTTGTCACTGATATGAGTGTTGCTGTCATATATATAGACACAGACACACACACATACACACACACACACACACACACATATATATATACATATACATATACAGTGGGATGCAAAAGTTTGGGCAACCTTGTTAATAGCCATTATTTTCCTGTATAAATCGTTGGTTGTTACGATAAAAAATGTCAGTTAAATATATCATATAGGAGACACACACAGTGATATTTGAGAAGTGAAATTAAGTTTATTGGATTTACAGAAAGTGTGCAATAATTGTTCAAACAAAATCAGGCAGGTGCATAAATTTGGGCACCACAAAAAAGAAATGAAATCAATATTTAGTAGATCCGCCTTTTGCAGAAATTACAGCCTCTAAACGCTTCCTGTAGGTTCCAATGAGAGTCTGGATTGTGGTTGAAGGTATTTTGGACCATTCCTCTTTACAAAACATCTCTAGTTCATTCAGGTTTGATGGCTTCCGAGCATGGACAACTCTCTTTAACTCACACCACAGATTTTCAATTATATTCAGGTCTGGGGACTGAGATGGCCATTCCAGAACGTTGTACTTGTTCCTCTGCATGAATGCCTTAGTGGATTTTGAGCAGTGTTTCGGGTCGTTGTCTTGTTGAAAGATCCAGCCCCGGCGCAGCTTCAGCTTTGTCACTGATTCCTGGACATTGGTCTCCAGAATCTGCTGATACTGAGTGGAATCCATGCGTCCCTCAACTTTGACAAGATTCCCAGTCCCTGCACTGGCCACACAGCCCCACAGCGTGATGGAACCACCACCATATTTTACTGTAGGTAGCAGGTGTTTTTCTTGGAATGCTGTGTTCTTTTTCCTCCATGCATAACGCCCCTTGTTATGCCCAAATAACTCAATTTTAGTTTCATCAGTCCACAGCACCTTATTCCAAAATGAAGCTGGCTTGTCCAAATGTGCCTGAGCATACCTCAAGCGGCTCTGTTTGTGCTGTGGGTGGAGAAAAGGCTTCCTCTGCATCACTCTCGCATACAGCATCTCCTTGTGTAAAGTGCGCCGAATGGTTGAATGATGCACAGTGACTCCATCTGCTGCAAGATGATGTTGTAGGTCTTTGGTGCTGGTCTGTGGGTTGACTCTGACTGTTCTCACCATTCGTCGCTTCTGTCTATCCGAAATCTTTCTTGGTCTGCCACTTCGAGCCTTAACTTGAACTAAGCCTGTGGTCTTCCATTTCCTCAATATGATCCTAACTGTGGAAACAGACAGCTTAAATCTCTGGGACAGCTTTCTGTATCCTTCCCCTAAACCATGATGGTGAACAATCTTTGTCTTCAGGTCATTTGAGTTGTTTTGTGACCCCCATGTTGCTACTCTTCAGAGAAAATTACAGGAGGTGGGAAACTTACAATTGACCCCCTTAAATACTCTTTCTCATTATAGGATTCACCTGTGTATGTAGGTCAGGGGTCACTGAGCTTACCAAGCCAATTTGAGTTCCAATAATTAGTTCTAAAAGTTTTGGAATCAATAAAATGACAACGGTGCCCAAATTTATGCACCTGCCTGATTTTGTTTGAACAATTATTGCACACTTTCTGTAAATCCAATAAACTTCATTTCACTTCTCAAATATCACTGTGTGTGTCTCCTATATAATATATTTAACTGACATTTTTTATCGTAACAACCAACGATTTATACAGGAAAATAATGACTATTAACAAGGTTGCCCAAACGTTTGCATCCCACTATATATATACTCCTTTGGGGTGCGAGCAGCTGTTGCTGGGGGTGCCAGAATCCATTGAGGAAGAAAAATTAAAAACATTATTTGTACAAAATCTTAATTTATCTATCCATTCCTAAATAATTAAATGGGCAGGCTATTTCGTATCAGAGCAATACGCTGCTTGTTAAAACGGATGACTCCTAATCTTACGTGCACTTAGTGCTGCGTGGGTATTATGAACTATCGTATCTGTTCAAGTTCTATTTAAATTTTAAATATAAGTAATTTTTATTTGGTCGACAGAAATATGTTTAGTAGGAATGAAAGTTAAATTTAATCATCATTGCATAAATTTTTCTTCACCATAGAAATTTAAAGACTAAATCCAACTTCCATTCCTACCAAAGATATTTCTGGCGACTAAATAGAACCTATTTATATCCAAAATCGAGCTATTGAGCTGTCGCCTGCCTGCCTGAATAAGTCACCCTCGCTTCGCTCTTACTTTTTTACCATTCATTTAATCATGGCTAGTCGCGGAAAAATTATAACATGGAAGGAGGATTACACTGAGTATGGCTTTACCAAAACAATTATTGATGGCGAAAAAAGTATCTATTATTCATAAAGCTTCAATTGGTGATCTGTTTTTCTGCGTTAACCTCATATTTTTTCATACTTCTCAAACCAAGGGGGTGCGAGGGTAAAATGAATCGGGAAGCGCTGATATATATATATTGAATATATTGAAATATTTTTACTATCAAATAATGCAAACAGTACGCGGCACGTGCTTCGCCCTAATTGTGGGCTCATCAGGCAGTACACACTCACTGCACCCCTTCTCGGGAATCGAACCTCAGATGTCAGCGCTAGAGGCGAAGCCTCTCATGTTGCTCCAGGGTGTGTGGTTCGTTTATTTGACAGTATGTAGATCAGGGTGTGTATATATTTATATATATATATATTACTTTTGAGAATGCAACATATAGTTTTGAAATCAATGGCAACCTTTTGTAGGGTGTGTCCCTGAGACTTATTAATTGTCATCGCGAAGCAGAGCCTTACTGGAAATTTGAGGCATTTCAATTGAAATGGG
>JANRMT010062796.1:493927-563630 GCA_026402145.1 Polypterus bichir lapradei | reverse complement strand
TCATTAAACTTGTATCCCGCATTAGCCGTGGGCATGACAAAAGCCAGTGGCAGCCTGTCTATGAACTTAATTTAAACTTTAGGTTTACACTGTGCTTTGTTTCCAAAGTAGCTGCAGTCATGAATATGCTTGTACAGTATGTGTCACTCGCTCGCTTCTTATTGTTTCGCTGCCTTCTCAACTGTATAATGCATGTTTTCTTCAGCGCTTTTTGGAGCTCTTCCTTGTTTTCTACGTAATGCGTTGACAGTCAGTTCACATGATTATGTGGGAGGCGTGATGATGTCACACGAAACTCCGCCCCCCACGGCCATCGAGCTCAACTCCATTACATTATATGGAGAAAATTAGGTTCCAGTTATGACCATTACGCGTAGAATTTCGAAATGAAAACTGCCCAACTTTTGTAAATAAGCTGTAAGGAATGAGCCTGCCAAATTTCAGCCTTCCACCCACACGGGAAGTTGGAGAATTACTGATGAGTGAGTGAGTGAGTGAGTGAGTGAGTGAGTCAGTGAGGGCTTTGCCTTTTATTAGTATAGATTCCTGAAAAATGTCCTGATCACAATATTTTATAGATTACGGCATTCAAATGAAGAGATCATTGCTAAGGAAACAGCAGAAGTTAGAGCAAACTCAAGCACCAAAAGATACATTTTCAAGCTAAGAATCCTTTGAAAGAAACAGCTGCAGCACTTATATCCTTACCATTTCTTTACCATTTACCAATAGCTGTACCGTTTCTTTACAGACTTTAAGAAATCCTTTAATAGGGTATAGCATGCAGCCTTATGGGAAAGCATGAGGAAGTATAACAATTAGCCCCAACCTAATTTGTCATTGAAGATTGGTACAACAAGGTCACAAGTGCACTCTTCAAAGATAGTTCCTTTGGGGACTGGATCAAGGTGACAGTTTGAGTATGGCAAGGATGTTTACTCTCAGCCATCCTCTTTAACATGTTTTTGAACATATCATTACTGTCACACTGGAAGACCATAAAGGGTCAGGCAGTATAGGGAGCATAACAATTATCAATGTTTGTTTTACTGATAATATTCATGGACTGGCTGTGGAAAAAAAACACCTGGATAGATTGATAGTGCACCTGAATACCACCTCAAGAGCATATGATATGGACATCAGCGCAGAAAATAAACTGATGACCATCAACCTTGACATGAAAATCAATGGACATGTGCTTGAAACAGTTTTAAGATCCAAAAACATGGGAGCTATTGTTTCAGATGAAGGTTCAAAGCCTGACATCCTTTCCATTGTAGTGCAAACAACAGCAGCACTCACATGACCCGAGCCCATCACCCTTACTTCTAAAAAGGAGACTGATGCATTCCCTTGCCATGCTAATTTTCTTGCATGCATGTGAAACATGGACCTTCATAATACAGCTTCAGTGAAAAATTTAAACCATGTTAAACAAGGTGGTATCAGAAGATCTTAAGCATCTTATATACCTGACATGTCACAAATGTCTATTGGAAAATCATTAAAGCCTTATAAACTCATAATGATCTCATCTTTTGTCAAAAAAACAGAAAATGAAGGGGTGTGACCACATCACCAGATCAACAGACCTTTTGATGACCAGCTTACAAGGCACAAGAAGAGGTGGGAGGATAACATCAAAGAATGAGTGGACCTGTGCCTTGGTGATGCCCGGAATATCAAGAATTTATCTGTGGTGCCAAAAAAACACACTAGTGTCCAAGATTCAAATTCTCTGCCCAGTCCTTGGATCTGAGAAGGTTGGACATTCTGGGTGCTCAATTTCTTTTTCTACCACAACCCTCAAGGTTAGAATGAGGGGTAATCCTAAATTGTCTCCAGTATGGGTTTGTGGGTGTGTGCTGTGTGATGGCCTAGAGGATTTTTAGGATTGTTTTCCATTTCCAGGACTGTTAGGATAGGCTGTGACTCTGTAGTCAAAAGGTAAGCCTATCCTATACCCAGAATGGGCACCTCAAGACAGAGGCTTCACTACCTTTAGAAAAAGTACAGTAGGTGAGTTGGAGCAAGGATTCATTAGCTGTGGAAGAATCTAAGCTTATGAGACATTAGGGCGTGTGACAGCAAAAGAGATAAGAGAGTAGAGAAGTACAGTTTAGTAGTACTTGGTGGATGGTCTTTCCACCAGATATAAAGAGACTCAAGAGATGTTTAGAAAGGCACAGAGTGGCAACAGGTTTCCCGTTTTGTCATTTTTTTCTGTTCCGCTATTGTTGACATCTCACTTAAATCCATTGATTTTAATAAATACTCGATTTGTGATACTTTACATCTCCTTATTATATTCCAGGTGTACAGAGATGCCACAGTGTGGGCTGTGTTCTGCTACTATATACTGTATATGGCTCTATACAGTTTTGAAAACATTGTGTGAGACCATTCATCACGCATCATGCAAGTACTCAATTATTGCTTGCTCAAACATGAACTCCAGGGGCATCATATTAAAGGAATTGTGACACTATGGCCCTTAGGCAAAACATTCAGGTGATTTGCACTTACAGACTAGTGGGATTTTAAATATGATGCAGAATAAATTAAGTTCTCTCTTATGAGACTTAGAAAAGAAAATGGAATGCATCATCATTCTGAAGAAACAATTGGGAAATAAAAGAAAAGTCTTTTTTAGGGAGGGTACATAAGATATGATAAAAGGAGCACACATGGAGGAATAATTTGAGACCAGCAGAGGAAAAGTGCCCCAGGAGCCAAAGGCACAATACTTCTATTAAGGGATCACTGGGGACCTACTTAATACCTTCATCTTAGTACGCTAATGGCTATCAGCCAGAAGTCAGTTTGAAAAATGTTGTAGTTCACGTTGGAGCATTAATACTTATGATTAGCTACATAGAGCAGATACTGTTTGCAAAGAGATCCTCAAAGGAGAAGTGGATGCAATGCTTTTCATTATAGAGATACACTTAAGAGTTAAGAGAATTGAAAAGAGCAAAGATTTGCAGACCAAGTAAGAAAAGATCCAACAATTCATTCTCTGAAGCTTCTTTTTCTATTACAGAGAACTGGAGTGGCAGCATAGAGTGCAAAGCAGGAACCAAGCCAGGACTGGACACCAATTCAGCACAGGCTAATGTTCACTCATGTAGGGCCAATTTAAAGATGTCAAGGTTGTGTAACTAAACGGTACTGTATATTCTGAGGGATGTCTGAGGAAACTGTACAACTTATAGAAAACCAAGTGGATACAGAGAGATAATGCACAGACATCAAACACAGACAGTGACACGACCAGAAATCAAACTCTAGTCACAGAAAGCGTGAGGGAGCAACATTAATAAATGCACCATAGTGCCTCACTGGAAACAAATGAAGAGAAGATTTAACTGGAAGTCTGTGAAAAACCTTTAGAACATAATCAGGTAAGAAATATCGTATATATCTTTATATATCGTATATATATTATATCAAGTTAGAACTGTGCTTTTTTTTCTTTGTATGATTTTCTACAATCTTCTTAATCAAGGTTAATAGCGATGAAGAACATACAGTACACAATAATCAAGACCAGCTAGAATGAGAATGAGACACTGCAGAATAATCTCTGTTGACTTTCTGTGGTGTGCAAACAAGCACATACCAGTTTATGAGCTTTAGTAAAATGACAGCTCACAGCTAAATGATAACTGGCAGGAATGCAAACACCATATTTACTGAGTTTACAAGAGCTGCAAACCAACGAAATAAGGAGGACAACTAAGTGAGGATAATAACTGCTTCAGAAAGGAGTGAAAGATTTGAAAATCCCATTGTGCCATTCACCTCAAACCATGCAGTGGTTTGCACCTCATGAACCCCTGATCACTGTCGGTGTGGATTTTGCACATTCCCCATGTATATGAGAACTGAGGTCTTGTCACATGCCAAAAAGCATCTATGTTAGGTCAACTGTTGAATCTAAACTGACCGTGTATGTGAATGGGCCTTGCAGTACCCTAGACGTTAATCCTTAGTTGATTCCTGCCTGGCGCCTGATGTAGCAGGTATGCACTCCTGCCCACTGGGGCCCTAAATTGGAAATAAAAAGGCTGGGGAATGCTATATAATGTGTAATAATTTTTATATGACTGGGAAACCAGCAAACTTTCAATATTTTCTACAGACCTGTTAGTCTCGCAGGTCTAGATGTTATTCTCAAATGAGAATACAAATCTGCGGACAACCCGTTAAAAAGTGTGTAGTGAATAGCAGCAAAATCCTGTACTGCAAAGGCTACACCCACAGGGCTTCTTCCTAAAACACCCACCCCCCAATTTCTCAAGTTTGTGCATTTTAAAATGCAGCCGGGGTTTCAGGTAGTGAGCAAAAGATACTGCACAAGAGACTTGATGCTAGGGGAAATGAAAAAGCTAACACTGATGCTATCCATTCAGGAGCTTAGTATTACAAGGTAACCGAAGCTTAGTAATTAATTTGCATGTTGTAATAAGCGCTGCGAAAGTGGAGACAGACATACACACACCACACATAGATCACCACAGCTACTAGGCACCACACATTTAAGAAGTGCTTCTGTCTGCTACAATACCTTTGTGTCATTTTAACTATTGCATTACTATAAGGTATAACAACATCAAACAGAGTTTAGATAAACATTGAGGTCTATGGATATACAACTTATTAAAATGCTGCAGCTATTTTGTCACAGCATAATTGCAACTGCTGTGGCTCTTCATTATCAGCTCTCTTAATAGCAGTCCTTTTGAAAGAGTGTGCCACACTGTTTACTTCAAATGTATATTTTGCAGTTCATATTTTCATGAATATAGCTGCCAAATCTTTCAATCATACACCTACTTGCACACTATTATTGTAATGCTGAACAACAGAGGCTTGTGACAATATATTGTTCACATTTACCACTCATCCATTGATGCCATTTAATGCCAATGTAAAATCTGAATCTACAGAAAGATGTTTTCTCTTGCAATAGGTTATGACGATTTTTAAAATGTGCAATATGCTCTCTGTACACTTATATGTCTAAAAGGGTTTTTTTAGGAGAATTTTTGATTGTTCATCTTAAACAGAAGCTTGCTTTCTCTTAGACCAGGTTAACGTGAGCACCTCTGATCTTTGAGGTTCAAAATCACCACCCCTACTTTGAGTGCCACCTTCATGAGGTGTTTTATTGGTTTGGAAATGTGACAGTCAGTGAGCTGTGCCATCCAGTTTTAAGCAAAGTTTTTTCACATTTGTCTCCAGACATATATATTATATGTCTGGCTTCAGTGATACTACAGCCCAGTACTCATATTTTGGCTTTTCTTCTTTGTCTTCCTCAGATTTGTATTGTACTTGAGGTAACACTTTGAGGATTTTTACTCCAAATATTAGAATTGTCTCTTTTGAGTTATCAAATTAAATTATAATGCAGACACATCTGCAAATTAAAGTAATATTGTACATTTCTGTAAAAAAGTCATAAAATGGGTAACAAACTGCAATCTCATATGAGCTCATCACAAAGAACAGCGACATCTTCAATCAGTCTACCACCCGATCTGTAGGCAGTGCAAGAACTAGAATTCTTGACATAATGTTGAAAATTCCACATAATGAACTGGAATTAAGAAAAGAAAAATCAGAATACTACTCTCAAGAGAAAGATCAACATGTCTTGTCCCAAACTATGTTAAAAGGGTTTGCTTACCCCTGTTGGATTCAGAGGGAGAATATCGTTTTGTGCCTGCAACATTTGAAAATTGCAGTTTTACATACTATAATAAGATTAATGTTTGCATATATACTACATTTTTTATTTTTATGAACATTTGAATAGATAGGAGTTAGACTCTCTGCGTTTAGATTAAACCTTAACAATTATGTATCTGTTAATTTTGTAAAAGCTAGTACTTTAGAATCATATGCCATTAAAATGTGTTTGGGTGGAATTTTTGAAGGAGGCATAAGTTTTGACTCCATAAAAAGAGAACCATGGCTTGAAAGAGAAGAAGTCTGTGGAGTGACAGTGTTCAGCTGATAAATATGAGTCAGAGTAATGTAGCGACTAAAGTAATAGACTTTCTAATAAAGTTTCTTGTTGAATTCCCTCCTCGGCTTCACTGTGTGACCATAGGCAGGTCCCTTAACCTGTCTGTGCCCCAACTGTTAAAAATATGGATAATCAGTTTTAAGTTATACTAACTTGAGAGTAGCTAGATAAATGCATTACCCAAACATACAATAATCTTAATTTTGAAAGGTGCATATGTTAAAGAGGATATGTGGTTATTTAGGCTTTTCTGCCCAAAACAAACATCTGTTAAAGATTTTCCCAGTTATACTTTAATACCTTTTTAATAACGTGTGTTTTTATTACAAATAAGGGTCATCCAAAAATAAAATTCTAAAATTAGTTATCTTTCAGCAGAAATCTTGAACAGCAACACATATTAAATTGAGACACCTCTTGCCAGCTTTAACTGCTTTGGCATTTCTCCCAGTTTTAGTAAACTGGTTTGGAATTTTGCCTGTTTCCCTTAGCTGTCCACCTTCAGTTCATTAAAGCTTTTAAGACAGTGCTTGTAGATCAACACTTTCAGAATGTGCCATGATGGGCATACTGGAAAGTCTAGATTTGACCAGAACATTCAATGACATTTACCTTTTTTACTATTGAGCCATTCCAGTGCTACTTTGGTCCCACACTGGAGGTCATTGTGATGCTGCAACAGGAATCTTCTCTCCAAGACTAAAATGACTTCCCTTACAATATTTTCTAGTAGAGTGCTTTATCTCCTTTTCATTCTGCTCATTTTCCATGTTAATGAGTAGCATTCCTACAGCTTCATGTTACTTTTACCATACTTCACTATAGAGACATTCCATCTTGTGAAAGCTTCAGCAATACTGAAGTCCACAAAGCTTTTTGAAAATTGCCAATTGTTTTGCTCGGCCTAGGTCTCATTTCCCGAAACAACTCTTATCATTTCTGACAAACTCCAGTAAGATCTTAAGATCTTTGTAGGGTTTGAACGTTAGCCCAGTGTTTCATTAGGTTGTGTCCATCTTCCTCCTGCAACCCAGAAGTGTATACTTTGAGGTAATTATAGATGCCAATGATGTGTGTGGGTGTGCACCTATCTTTGCCTTGCTACTTAATGGTATTCACCCACTGCTTATTCATCATTTGTGTTGAGAGCTGTCAGGACAAGCTGGAGCACCCACACAATCCTAACAAAGAAGAGAGTGTTTGAAATAAGCAATGGCTCTTCTCAATCTGAAGAAACAATTTCTTTGCTTAAATGTTCACCATAATACATGACAGTGCATCCTTGCTTTGAGACTATACCGGGCATAGCTTTAGCAACTGGTAGTTCTTAGAACTGGTCTTGTTTTTAACTTTTAAAGTTGTTAATGAATTTAGAAACATTTTACATGGTTTTAACTTATACACTCATAACTTGGGATTTCTACCCAGCTCATTCTGACAGACCATAACTGTAAGCGATCATTCAATTAAAAAGCATTTTTAAGAGTTTAATTTTTTTACAAATTTTTAATGTTATCAAATTTTTATTCTAAATCAAGGTAATTTATAAGCAAATTTCAAAAGTAAACATGGCTGTGCACTATTTTTTGAGATTGTGCTATCTTAGGAGATGGTTCAGTGAGTTAAGGTTTAAGTGTGCTGCTCTGATTTAATTTTTTTTTATTTTGCTTTATTTTATTTTTTTTTTACTGTGCCTAAAATGTATGACTATTAAACAGTTTCTTGCAAACTTTTTGAAACCTGTTAAAGATTTTATAGTTGCACTTTAATAACTTTTTAAAGAAATTGTGTTTTAGTACAAATAAGAATGATCCATAAATAACTTCTAAAATTAATTATCTTTCAGCGGGTATCGTGGGCAGCATCACATATTAAATTGAAACACCTCTTGCCAGGTTTAGCTGTTTTGGCATTTCTCCCAGTTTTGTAAACTGCTCTGGAGTGCTTTTTGCCTGTTTCCTTTAGCAGACTACATTCAGTTCATTAAAGTTTCTAAGACAGTGTTCATAGATCAAAACTTTCAGAATGTGCCATGATGGGCGTAAGGTCTGAATTTGACCTGAGCATTTAGTGACATTTACCTTTTTACTCTTGAGCCATTCCAGCGCTACCTTGGTCCCACACAGGGGATCATTCTAGTGCTTCAAGAGGAATCTTTTCACCCAGGCTTCACTTTTGCAGACTAAAGTGACTTCCCTTGAAATATTTTCCAGTAGCATGCTTCATTTCCTTATCATTCAGCTCATTTTCCATGTTGATGAGAAGCATTCCTACAGCTTGCTGTTACTTTCACTGTACTTTACTATAGGGGCATTCCATCTTGTGAAATGGGCAATGCTCAAGCCCCACAAAGCTTTTTGAAATTTGCCAAATGTTTTATTTTGGTCTTATTTCCTAAACCATTCTCATAATTTTTGACAAACTCCATTACGATCTTCAGCTGATCCTTTCAGATTGGCAGATGCTTTCTTACCACCAGAATCATTCAGAGATGAGTAAGATAGTCCTACTGACTAATTTTGATGCCATGGAGTGGTGACATGTTGCATGTTGATTAGCACATTCAAGTAAGAGTTCCACTGGGCTCTAATCAAGTGAAAATAATAACCCTATAAACCTATGCCTATTTCTTGGCAGTGTGATGTACCTTTCATTTCTTAAATATTAGGTTTTAATGCTTAGAGTGAAACCTAAAGACTTCTGTATAGGTTTTGAACATTTTTCTTACTACCTTTTAATATTTTTAACATTAATTTTGATACCACAGATCAGTCTTGTTACCAGTTGGTCATTAGAAGACTGCAGTTTTTATTCAGAAAAGTGGACCGTGACTTCAGGCAGACATTTATCTAACCCTTAGGCCTAATATGTGAAAACTTTGATCCACCATACAGCAACATATTTAATGTCTGACTTTAATATATCTTCTGCCAAATTTCTTTTTTATTTTAAAAATTTCATCTTGATTGTGTTAATTTGTAATAAATAATAACATAGTAACTAGATGTATAAATATCACTTGTAATCCAGTGTATTTAAAATTTTTTGAAGGTTCCTTTTTCCTCAACGAGCCACTATCATAGTCCATGAGTAGAATATGCGATTGTGTATTCCAAATGCAGTTTGAGTATCCGAAATTCCAAATTGCTCCAAAATCCAAAACTTTTTGAGCACCAGGGGACTCTTTTAAAAAACGTTATTCGGATTCAAGCGCGAAAATCTGAATGTGAATAATATATGTGCAGATTCAAAACAGGTTTATTTTTCCAGAGTGAGAACTGGGGTGGGTCTCTCATAAAGTTTAGAGCACCACAAAGCAACTACACTCCTGGGGTAGGGAGGTGGACCTCCTGTGAAACATTGAGCACTGTGAGGAAATGACACACTATCGACAATGTGGGGGGATGAAAGTTGGGGGTATCCAGTAAAGCATCGAGTGCCACTAAGCAACAAAACACAGTTGAAGAGCTTTGTCCCCAGTGAAGTGACACAATAACACGTGAATTCAAAACTTCTGCGCGGTTACTGTTAAAAATGAAAGAATGATTTGTTCATTAATGGAATGTCACTGCTTATGGTTAACATAAGCAGCTTCATTCATGCTAGATACTCTTATTGCAACATGAGTGAGGTAAATTGCTCCAATAATGTAAAGAAAACTGAACTATGCTGTAAATTGATTTTTTATATTGGCAAAAGGAAGTTATGTTTTGTACATGTACTCCCACACCATACAAAAACTAAATGTAGCACCTCGTCGGTCAGTTCATGGCTTCCAGCACAGCAAGCATGATGGACTGAAGGTTGACTGAGATATTCCTGATTTGTCAGCCAGTTCCCTGAGATGTGACAACAAGAAGCCTATACAAACCAACAAGAAAACAAAAAACCTCTTCAGTGCAAATCTGCACCAGGCAACTAAATTACAGTCTGTGCATCATATTTATCACTTTTGAGATTTAATATGTTTGTTATGTCAATGCGCATTATAATCATGGCTTCGTGATATGGATTATTATACACATGAGTCATCATTTAGCTGATTTGGCTGCATTTTTCTTACTTAATGAAGACTGCCCCAAGATATCTCTTTATGTATATTCAAAAATATCCAAAATCCAAAAGAATTCTGTTCCCTTTGTTTTAGGATTAGGGATACTTTACCTGTAATAAAAAATGTAAATTAATTTATAAATTGTTGCTTTTGAATAAGTAAAAACCTTATCTACCATGTTGAGAACTGATTATTGATTCAAAGTGCTCATTGTAAAGGCTTCAGTTAAACATTTATTGGCACTTAATTTAAAATTTAGGAATCTGCATTCATAGTTCTAAACATAGGTATTTTCATAATAAATAAACATAATATGCACATTACTTTTACTTTTCATTAAAGGTAAGAATCGGACATTACCATTGTACTATTGTTTGTTACTGTATATAAAATCCACCTCCTATTGCACTTCTAAATGTTTGCAAATTCTGTTGTGGTGGAACTCAGTTTCAGCTGTTCATGAATACGTGGACCACATATCACATTATTACAATTTCTGCCGCTTTACATCATTTGTTTGCAATGGACTCATTCATTTTCACTTTATTACTTTTGATTTGGTGATTCACAGAAACCATAAGGGGCTAATTGACAATCTGTTGTCTGTGAACTACAGAAATTTCCTACTTCATAAGAAATTCACTAAACATTGTTAAAACATATCCTTGCCAACCATTTTCTAACACAAAACATTTATTATATAACAGCTATGTCTATTGTCCTTGAAGTTTAAAAAAAAAACAAATCTATAGTTGTCCTAGCTATGGCTGTTTTAAATAAAGCCACAGTTTTTGTTTCTACATTTTTTTGACTAATTGAGTTGCAGTTGCTGTTGTTATAGAACTTTTGAAAAAAGGTTTCAGCAGATGTTGCTTTCATCATTTTGAAGCAAATAAAATGTTACTGCTATGGTCGTTTTGAAGCAATCAAAACAACACTTGTTACTACTATGGCCACTTTAAAGCAAATAAACCCTGTAATGGAAAAACCGCTGCATGGTGTTTTTAAGAACAGATTAAAAGAGTAGAATCTGGCACAGAGAATTCTCAACAAAAGATTCAATCAAACTAAGATGCTAACCAAAATTAAAGTCACAAGCAGTTGCTGTGTCTTTACGGTAATTGTTGCTAAAGTCTGCACAAATCCTCTTGTCCAGAACAAATCAGAGTCTTTCGTCTGTTTTCTTGCAGATGAGGTATGAAGTTGTGCATGTGCCCATCTTTAATAGAAGAAGTACACTGTCATCGCATTTCACATAGTTGTCAGTTCTCACAGTTAGCAATAGCGTCATTATAGTGGCACCCATGAATAGCAATGATAAGAATTTATACCAACAGTAATAACTGCAGTGAGACTACAAGAAGGAATTAAAATCAGCGAACCCAGACCGTTACTAATGGGATCAACACACGTATTCATTGTTGTTTTTCATTCAAGTGTACAATAACACATATTATTAGACATTTCCTGGTGTTACCAATATGCTCATTACTTTTGGGGTGACCTGTATACATAGAAATCAGTTCATTGTATGTAACTGAATCAACTTGATCCAACTGTTCTGTGACGTCCCAGGCTTCAGCACCATAATGCAATGATTACCTGGTTTCTTAAGTTAATTATTGCGTGGAGTGAATGCTTTTAAGGAGCTGTCATACTGGATGTTAAAACATTGGCTATATGTTAAATGGAGCTTGACAGTCTTCCTGCTCAATATGAAAGCAATATCAAAGCAATCATAGCAACACCTCAGTGCACTTAAGATTAACAATATTTCCTTGTGTTCCTTTGAGCAATTTATGTGTTTTATTATTTTATATATATAAATATGCCTCCTTAACTTTTTTGTATTACTTCAGCTTTTGGAAAAAAAGTTAGGTATTGCTCTGTCTCTTTTATTCTTATGTACACCAGAAAGAGGGATGAGTGAAAAACAACTCTGAATATTTCTAATATTGCTACCAGTTATTATGATGATATGGTGACAGATTTTTTGAAGTTTTACTTTCCAACATATTTTGGTAATCTACTGAATATTTTTGCAATAACTTCATACAAAACTCCTCAGCAGAAGAATATTTTTTTTTTCCAAAGTTCACATTTTCCATCACTCTGAAGAAGTTACATGTAATCTTAATGCCTTTACCATTGGTAATTATGAACACATGAAGCCGCTAAGAATGTCAGGAAGACATCGTCATTATATTTTAATCATGGCAGACTAAAAGACCAGATACTCAGTAGTGATCTCAGTATGTGCAGTGAATGCGGAATCCATAATAAAAGCAGCATTGAGTTTAAAATCATATGTCGGCGTCCCCAAGGAAATTCACACTGACAGTGACATTCCTTTCATGTCTAAAATATCTGACAAACTTGACAAACTGTTAAAAATTAACACACTATGTATATTGACTTGTCATCCTTAGACAGACTTTTAGAAGGATGTATTATGACATACAAGGAGATATTACAAGACGCAGTGGAAACTGAGCTAAAGACCAGGATTGTCTCCTGTCTTTTCTACTATTTCCTTGGCAAAATGGATGAATGGGCAAGAGATGCTCTGGCTCTCTCCCAAGGTTTGTTGCTCTTTACCATGATATTATTGCCACTAAATGCCCATCCAAATTATTACCTGGTGTACTGCTGCATTATGTTTGCATATGCTTACTCTCAGCTACTAAAATGAAACCTATAAAAATATACGAGGAACGTTCAAAAAGTTTTGGCACGTTTTTTTTTAATTCTATGTATTAAGAATTTCAAACACAAATTGCATCACTTTTCTACATAGTCACCTTCCTTTGTGATTCAATTTTCCCAGCGTCATACCAACTTTTTAATGCCCAATTGCTACTCCTCCCATCTTCACTGTTTCCAACGAAAATAGAAAAGTGTAGAAACCTTTTGAATGTCCCTCGTATTTGTAGACACCTGACCATTACACCTATATGAGCTTGCTGAATATCCTATTCCAAAACCTTGTGCATTAAAATGGAGTTGCCCCTCATTTCGGCTACAACTGCTCTTCACAAGCTTTGCAGGTTATTTGAGGAAATTTGTGCCAAATCAGTCAAAGTAGCATTTGTGAGGTCAGGTACTGATGTTGGACAATGAGGCCTAGAAATTGATGTTCCAGTTCATCCCAAAGGTGTTCAGTTGATTTGAAATCAGAGCTCTGTGCAGGACATGTTCCTCCATACCAAACTCCTCAAACAATATCTTTATGAACATGGCTCTGTGCATGGCTCTGGAACAGAAAAGGGCCTTCCCCAAAATATTACCACAAAGCTGGACGTGCAGAATTGTCTAAAATATCTTTGAACGCTGTAGAATCAACAGTACCCTTCACTGAAACCTTGGGCCCTGGCACAAACCCTGAGAGGCAGTCCCAAACAGTATTCCTCCTCTACCAAACTTTACAGTAGGCACTATGTTGTCCTGATGGTAGCGCTTCCGTATCCCAGACGCAGATTCATCCATCGGACTGTCAGATAGTGAAGCACATGATTTATCACTCCAGAGAACACATCTCCACTGCTCCAGAACTCCAGTTCTTTATTCCACTCTAGCCAATGCTTTGCATTGCATATAGTAAACTTAGGCTTGTGTGCAGCTGCTCAGCCATGGAAGCCCATTTCATGAAGTTCCTGACGCACACCTCTTGTGAAGATATTGTTTCCGAGGCAGTTTGGAAGTCTGTTGTAAAGTGATGCAAGTTAGAATAGGCAAATTTTATATGTTATTCACCTCAGCACTCAATGGCCCCACTCTGTGAATTGTGTGGTCTACTAGCCGAGATGTTGTTTCTGCTAGACCTTTTTACTTTACAAAAATAGCACTTACAGTTGACCAGGGCAAATCGAACAGTGCAGAAATTTCATGTACTGACTTGTGGCAAGGGTATTGCCCCATTACGGTGCCACATTTATAGCCACTGAGCTATGGAGGTTGCATGGATATGTGCTTGATTTTGTGCACCCATTGCAATGAATCTCCTGAACTCGATAATATTTAGGGGTGTCCACATACTTTTGACCGAAGAGTAAATATACAGTATAACTGGGGGAAAAATGGCTGCCATCACATCATCCAGGTGGATGCTACATATTAGCTGTGGTTTAATTGACTCCCCACTCACTAAGTGCTTTAAATTTGTGAGAAAAGTGCTATATAAATTAAAATGTATGCATTTGTGTATTCTTCCAGTTATTGCAGAATCAAATCCTCAAGAAAATACATAAAGTTACTGTTCTGTTACCTCTATCAAGAGTAGATTAAGTAATCTTTCAAACTTTTACATTTTGTAACATAAATGTTGGTAAAATATGAGCTACAGGTTTTGCAGATAAACAAACTAAAGGCAGCTGTTTTACCTCTTCAAAGCAAGGTCTGACATTTAGGCATCTAACATCAAAAAAGGTTGCTTTGTTGCAGATCAGTCGGTGACATTCTTTCACTTCCTGTCGTCAATAACCAGTAGAGAGCACAAAGAGTAATTTTTAAAGCACAATTGTTAATCAGTATTATGAAACTCACCTCCAGGTTATTCACCTCTAATGTGACTCTACTTAAAAATGTTGTTTAGGTAGCAAATAGTCTCTTTTACAGTTATACAAATTTTTCTAATGCCACACATTACATTTTTTTCAGGAATCATATTTAATCAGAAAAGATAAAAATATGTCTATGTTCATAAATTAAACAAAACATCACTTCCTGAAATGAGTTACAAATTGTCTTCATTTTTGGTTAAATAAATAATTTAATTTTGTGTTACACAGATACTCTGAGATTGAATATCAAAGACAAAAAGCTTTCTTTATATCATAACTACACACTTCCAGCTCAATTCATAGTATAAATTATGCAATTTTTCACTTGGAGTCACAAAACCTATGCATTGATAATGCGGCTGCATTCGAAATGTGAGCCTATATGCAGCAGCCACTTAAAAATATTTCACTCATACTCTGTGTCACTAGGGAAGAGGTGAAAAATCGGGAGTGATTCACACAGTAAAATGTGTATGCTATAGCACACAGGAATTATAGGATAGGAGTTGATGCTTTTGCTTTTTGTTATATTTTTGACATATTTGTGTTTGTTTTCATCAGTCCAGTTCAAGGTTAAAGGTACTGGAAGCTACTTTGGCACCATTAGGTGTAAAATCCAAACCAACTCTGAGTGGGAAGCCAGTCCACCCCAAAGAACACACACACACATATATATATATATATATACAGTGGTGTGAAAAACTATTTGCCCCCTTCCTGATTTCTTATTCTTTTGCATGTTTGTCACACAAAATGTTTCTGATCATCAAACACATGTAACCATTAGTCAAATATAACACAAGTAAACACAAAATGCAGTTTTTAAATGATGGTTTTTATTATTTAGGGAGAAAAAAAATCCAAACCTACAAGGTCCTGTGTGAAAAAGTAATTGCCCCCTTGTTAAAAAATAACCTAACTGTGGTGTATCACACCTGAGTTCAATTTCCGTAGCCACCCCCAGGCCTGATTACTGCCACACCTGTTTCAATCAAGAAATCACTTAAATAGGAGCTGCCGGACACAGAGAAGTAGACCAAAAGCACCTCAAAAGCTAGACATCATGCCAAGATCCAAAGAAATTCAGGAACAAATGAGAACAGAAGTAATTGAGATCTATCAGTCTGGTAAAGGTTATAAAGCCATTTCTAAAGCTTTGGGACTCCAGCGAACCACAGTGAGAGCCATTATCCACAAATGGCAAAAACATGGAACAGTGGTGAACCTTCCCAGGAGTGGCCGGCCGACCAAAATTACCCCAAGAGCGCAGAGACGACTCATCCGAGAGGTCACAAAAGACCCCAGGACAACGTCTAAAGAACTGCAGGCCTCACTTGCCTCAATTAAGGTCAGTGTTCACGACTCCACCATAAGAAAGAGACAGGGCAAAAACGGCCTGCATGGCAGATTTCCAAGACGCAAACCACTGTTAAGCAAAAAGAACATTAGGGCTCGTCTCAATTTTGCTAAGAAACATCTCAATGATTGCCAAGACTTTTGGGAAAATACCTTGTGGACTGATGAGACAAAAGTTGAACTTTTTGGAAGGCAAATGTCCCGTTACATCTGGCGTAAAAGGAACACAGCATTTCAGAAAAAGAACATCATACAAACAGTAAAATATGGTGGTGGTAGTGTGATGGTCTGGGGTTGTTTTGCTGCTTCAGGACCTGGAAGGCTTGCTGTGATAGATGGAACCATGAATTCTACTGTCTACCAAAAAATCCTGAAGGAGAATGTCCGGCCATCTGTTCGTCAACTCAAGCTGAAGCGATCTTGGGTGCTGCAACAGGACAATGACCCAAAACACACCAGCAAATCCACGTTTGAATGGCTGAAGAAAAACAAAATGAAGACTTTGGAGTGGCCTAGTCAAAGTCCTGACCTGAATCCAATTGAGATGCTATGGCATGACCTTAAAAAGGCGGTTCATGCTAGAAATCCCTCAAATAAAGCTGAATTACAACAATTCTGCAAAGATGAGTGGGCCAAAATTCCTCCAGAGCGCTGTAAAAGACTCATTGCAAGTTATCGCAAACTCTTGATTGCAGTTATTGCTGCTAAGGGTGGCCCAACCAGTTATTAGGTTCAGGGGGCAATTACTTTTTCACACAGGGCCATGTAGGTTTGGATTTTTTTTTCTCCCTAAATAATGAAAACCATCATTTAAAAACTGCATTTTGTGTTTACTTGTGTTATATTTGACTAATGGTTACATGTGTTTGATGATCAGAAACATTTTGTGTGACAAACATGCAAAAGATTAAGAAATCAGGAAGGGGGCAAATAGTTTTTCACACCACTATATATATATATATATATATATATATATATATATATATATATATATATTAATAAAAGGCAAAGCCCTCACTGACTCACTCACTCACTCACTCACTCACTGACTCATCACTAATTCTCCAATTTCCCGTGTGGGTAGAAGGCTGAAATTTGGCAGGTTCATTACTTACAACTTCCTTACAAAAGATGGGCAGGTTTCATTTCGAAATTCTACGCGTAATGGTCATAACTGGAAGCTGTTTTTCTCCATTTACTGTAATGGAGATGAGCTCGAAAGCCGTGGGGGCGGAGTTTTGTGTGACATCATCACGCCTCCCACGTAATCACGCAGTACGTAGAAAACCAGGAAGAGCTCCAAAAAGCGCTGAAGAAAACATGCATTATATAATTGAGAAGGCAGCGAAACAATAAGAAGCGAGTGAGTGACATATACAACCATATTCATGAGTGCTGCTACTATGGAAACAAAGCACGGTGTAAACCTAAACTTTAAATTAAGTTCATAGACAGGCTGCCGCTGGCGTTTGTAATTTAGTGCCTGCCCATATAAGGCCGTCCGTCAGCGGCAATCCAATAGAAACACTGCCGCTAAATATTCACGGGTGAAGGACTGTGCTTATGCAGAGGAAGATGAGATGGTCAGGGTGGTGTTTGGCACAAACTCAGCAAAACTGCGAGAGAAACTTTTAAGTGCCGGGACTTAGGTAACATTAAATACAGCCGTGGACATAGCACGACATGACACCAGCACAGCTGGGAAACTTCGATGCATGTACACCGAGCGGCTCACGTGAACTGACGCAGTGCACAGACAAAAAGCAACAGTTCCAAACAGCACTGAACAAAAACAGAATTACACAATTGAAAAGGCAGCAAAAAAATATGAAGCGTCTCATACATACAAGCATATTCATAAGTGCAGCTACTGCGGAAACAAAGCACACGGTGTATATATATACCCCGATCTACATACTCGAATAATGGATACTTTATTCGCCATCAATGATTGTTTTGGTAAAGCCATACTCAGTGTATTCATTAGATGAACGGTAAAAAAGTAAGAGCGAGGGGAGGGTGAGTTATTGAGGCATGCAGGCAAAACCACAATAGCACGTGGGCTCGATGTACTGTAGTGTGCGTCAACTCGATCTGAATTGCGCGATCACATTCGAAAAAATATATCTTTTCAAGTTCTATTTAGTCCATATGTGTCAAACTCAAGGGCCGCGGGCCACATCCGGCCCGGCGTGTAATTATATCCGGCCCGCGAGATCATTTTATATACTGTATTATAGTTATTAATGGCCCGGGTATATGAAGCACTGGTAACACAATAAACTACAGATCCCATAATGCAGCGCTTCTGCCGAACACTTACCGTGTTAATCAAGTCTAGCTTATGATGCTGCAAGTTATTGCGAAGCTAGCCCACACGATGCTGAAGAGAAAAATTGATTCTGAAAATAGAGCTTTTAAAAACCGATGGGAGGCTGAGTATATGTTTACTGACATTGCCGGTAAACCCGTGTGTCTCATTTGTGGAGCTAATGTGGCTGTAATTACAGAATTTAATCTAAGACGGCACTATGAGACAAAACATCAGGATAACCTGAAAGACCTGAATGCAATGCAGAAGATACAGAAAGCAGAAGAATTAAAGAAGATTCTGACACTTCAGCAGACGTTTTTACCCGTGCACAATCACAAAGTGATTTCAAGTGAAGTATATATGTCACTTCCGGCTCCTGGTGATGATGTCACTTCTGGTCCCTCATTGATGACGACACCTCCGGCTCCTGGTGATGATATCACTTCCGGTCCCTCATTGATGATGTCACTTCCGACCCCCCTCTGATGACGCCACTTCCCTTTTCATCACTTCCTGCAGCCATTTTGTTTGCCATATAAAAGCCACCAGTTCACCCAGTTGTTTTGTTGAATGTTTGGATGTTTTTTCATCTATTTTGACCATCTTTGCAATCAAGTAATATACGGGCAATTCCCGTATTGTATATATATATATACACAGTGACCTGCAGAGGAAGCCACATTTTTTCTCCCTGCAGCGCCCTCTGGACCCCGGGAGGGTGGTCCCTCAGGAGTACGAATCCCATGGATCTCTGCAATTGTCCATATTCGATCCATGCCAGGGGAGCACTACCATCTATTATACAGGGGAAGGAACTGTTCTTGACAAACAACCTCTCCCAGTCCATTAATCTTTCACCCCTGGTTCAGAGCATGCGCTGATAGCGCGTATATAGCACTCATCCCGGCCAATACCGCCAGGCCACCAGATGGAGCCCTCCCTGCAGCATGGAGGTGTCCTGAATGCCAGCAGGGAACCCTGGACAATGGAGTCTTTATCCACAGCCCTGCTGGATACCATGGGGGGCGCTAGAGGATGCTGCAGGGAGGAACAAGGAATATTTTCCCTACAGCCCGGAAGTACGTCCCAGTCATGTGGACAGAAGAAATGACGTACTTCTGGGTTGAAGAAAAGGAGTTTTTATCTGGCCCGGAAGTGTTACCAGTCACATGGACAGAGAGAAAGAAACACTTCCGGGTCAAGGACTATAAGAGACTGTGAAAGATCCCAGATGGGTGAGCTGAGTCGGGTAGCAGGGTGACAATGCGTCTGGGTGTGGAGGATTGTTTATTGTATTGATTATTGTATATTTATGAGTATAGTGGAGTGGAGGGTGCTTTGTGCACTTCATTACTGGAATAAAGTTAATTATTGGACTTTTATCTGGTGTCTGGCGTCTGATCCGAGGGTTCAAGGGGATGACAGCGACCCCTATCTGTCACAATGCAAAATATGTTCAAAAATTATGTAACTGTTAGTATGAGTGGCTGTTAAGCAAACATTTCATTTTTAGGTGGTTTTGCATATAACATGAGTACCTACTGCAACAGTCATGTCTGTCTGTCTGTCTATCTGCATAAATTTCGAAATCTTTCATTGAAAAGCAATGTCAAATCTGTGAACTCATTTATCTTAAAACAGAGAAACATTCTGTGTGCATTAGTTTACTGTTTCAAATTTACCTTTAGAGCAGTTACATCCATTTGTATATTTTCCTTTTTACTTATCCAAGAGTTGCTTGGATGCCCAATGCAAGTGAGTTAGATACCGAGGAGGGCATGCGGTCGCAAGCAGCTCATACAGCAGCACCCTTTTCCTGCTGTTTTAGATGAGTTAACCTTCCTCCAATGTTCATATCAGTTACCTGCTGAATACACCTGAACATCATGCATACATTTTTTAAGCAAAATACATCTGCTGATGTACTTAGATACCTCATTAATGATGTACCTGGAGTCATAAAGAGAATTAGGACTTCCGACATCAGACACCCTCATCCAAGAGGTCCAGCAGGGACTGATCATTCTACGCTTGTGTCTAAATAGTGGTAGTAACTGTTGTCTCCGAGCTGCTCCTTCTAAACCATACCTAATTGGAGGCCTTCTCTGTATTCTCTGTGATAATTCTGAAGACTTTTCTTGCATCTGGCTGTAATACCTAGGAGATTCAATGAGTTATAGAGGGATCTGCCAGCAGAAGTCCCTCCATCTCACTTCCTTTGGCAGACAATGCACACACCACCCCTAACTGCAGCATTTTTCTGCCAATTACTGGTACTTTGCTGTTTGCTTCTCAAAGCTTTCCTTTATCCATCTTTCCCAGGGTAATATGAGACAAGCCAACCTGCCTTGTTGCTTCTGACATCAGGACCATATCCTGCATGAGTGTGGCACTTGTCATACTCTGAGAATTTAAGTTGCTTGCCAAGGTCAGCTCTTGATTGCCAGTCTGGTGCTCTCACAAGGAGTCCTGTATGTGCCTTTGAGTCTGGCTCTGGCTTCCCCTCAGCCCTGATATGGTCACACTGGGAAGTGGTGCCTGTGCTGGGAGATGGCAGTGGAGCTAGTA
The DNA here is from genome assembly GCA_026402145.1 of Polypterus bichir lapradei. NCBI lineage: Eukaryota > Metazoa > Chordata > Cladistia > Polypteriformes > Polypteridae > Polypterus > Polypterus bichir. The sequence goes on along the minus strand of JANRMT010062796.1, from coordinate 542,739 downwards.
CTGGCTATTCTTTCAGTTATTGGTCATGGCACCAGCAGTAGTGCATTTCTCCTAGTGCAGCAGCTGAAAACATACTCCAGGGTCTTCCTGTTACCACATAGGTTGTGTGCTGCAGATACATTGTCCCAATGGATCCTACCAGGAACTTCAAATGAATAGGCTCCCCCTTCCACAGCAGATATATTATGTTTAACAGCCTGTTCCCATCAAGCCTATACACCTTACTGACTCATCCTTACCACCCTACTCCAGCATATCTTTTCAATGTCAGCCATCATCTCATACTCAACAAATTGGCACCACTCTCATATTTTGGCCTTGATAAAGCGTGGACTCTTAACACTACCTTTCCCTTTCCTTCCCAATGCCATACATCCTAACAATGCTGTATGGTGTATTTGCACTTCAACCAGCTCCGCTTCTTTGTCACCCTTCATTACTTCTTGGTCCTCACCTCAATGCCTGCCTGAGAGACCTTTGTATCAATAGACTCCCTGTATTGCAGCACCACTCTTGTTGATAATGGGCAGATTGAGTTTGTTCTTCTGCCCATACAGGACGGTGCTGCTTAGGCTATAAGGGAGGCCCAGCCATCTACAAACCTGTTGACTGATCCTATCACAGCTCTCAACTGTGGAGAGAGCGACTTTATAAATAACAAGGGGGCACAGGATAAGTATGACTTACAGTTAACAAATATGCTTGAAAGTAGTGATGAAACTAACCTTCACAATGGTAGTATTTGAAAGGTAAAAGCAAACAACCTCAGAGAAAGCTCAAGGATATTAAGAGAGTATGTGCACACTCCTCACATCAGTGCACCAGGCAGGATTCATACTCAGCAATATGAGGCGACGAGGTAGCAGCTTTAAGCACAGCACTGCCACGTCATTTGCTTCAATATGATTTTTGGTCTAATTCTTTGATACTAGATTTACACTTTGTATTTGATCTGTTTTCACAGAGTGATTCGCATATAGATCATCTACCGGTATGTGATATCATCTTTTTTCATAATATCCTAAATTTTACAACTTGTAATATTATAACTATGGTATGTATATTTAGGTCTTTGCTCCCAGGGGATCATATATTGTCACATGGGTCCTCCTGAACCTCAGCCTTAGAAGGGCAAGTAAAATCCCTTTTCTCTTCACCTGAGATTGTGTGGTATTCTCTGTCAGCCATGAGATATTCTGCCTTTCTGCCAGCCTTCCTTACACTCTCCTTCTCTGAGGGAGTGCCAATCATCTCTTACTCCTGCTGAGATGCCTGTCCTCTAATATTTCATGTTTCCTTCCAGATCACACTTATTAATTAACTAAAATTAATCCTGCATCATTTCATATTTTAATCTTTGCATTTATTCACAGTGGCAGGCATGGCTGTTTTTATAGAGAACAACTATTAGACAGTTCTAATTATTCATATTGAAGTTTTACAGTTATTAATCACCACGTCTGTCTTTTTTTGGTATCCTGTGGTGGCGTCCTGTGCCACTTCCACTTGGCCTTGGGTGCTGAAAAAGGATGAAAAACGATAAAACTATGATCATACTCACCATATCAAAAATTCTACAGTAGTGGTTTTCTAACTCAGTCCTGGGGACCCACTGTGGCTACAGGTTTTTTGTTTCAACCAAATTCACTATCAGTGATAATAACTGATCTAATTTAATTAGTTGGTCTTTTTTCTGTCCTCTAATTCCACATTCAGAAAAGCACAGCAGTATATTTTTTATTTATAAGACATTTATAATATTTCTATTTTTGTTATAGCTTTAAATACTTAACCCTCTTTTGTTGTTTCCTATTAGATCGCCATTTTCTGTGCAGTTTGTTCTCTTCATTATATCCTAATAGTGGCAATTAAAAACAAGCAGAGCAGACACTCGGTGAGACAACACTGAATGACGAAATGCAGCTACTTCGGCATCAAATTCACTAATTAGTAAAAAATGGATTACTGTATATACTCCTTTTTAAGTTCTCCCATGGATAAGTCGGGGCTTGATTTTACCATATAATTTCTGGTATTTTATAATGTCAATCGTATAAGTCAGATGCGGAAAACTCACGCTATTGGTCCAAGAGATTACGATGTGCTAACGCCCACCTGAGTACGGAAGCATATTAGGACCACGGAGAAGAAAAAAAAAATACAGACACAGTGAAGAAAAACAGTATATGTCAAGAATAAAGTCAAAATGTTGACTTTATTCTCGTAGTTTATTTTGTCATTAAAAATAAATGTTTAATTTAATAGATTTTCTCAAACCTTGACATAAGTAATGTAGCATATTAAATGCGCGTTCCTTGACCCATATTACTTGGTACATGCTTCTTAAACTGTCTTCCTCTCTTCCTCTCCTCGACTTTATTCTCAACATATACTTTATTTTTCTTCACTGAAACTGGGAATTAACAGCTGACTTCTTCATTAGGCTAGCAGTCCAAATAAAAACAGAAGTTGGTTCGAACAAAAACTGGTAGCCACAGTGGGTCCCTAGGACTGTTTGGGAAACTCTGTTCTAGGGTTTTCTGTGATATCTAGACATGCACTAGCAATCCAAATTTGAGAACAATTTATGTGAAATTGTTTCTTTCAAATATTGGTGACTGTCACGGCTCAAAAATTATCATTGTAGCTATAGGTATGATTACTGTTTTACCAAAATGTTTTTAAAAACAACCAAGGCAAAAAAGTCATTCTACAACAAACATTTAATTTTGGAAAATTACAGTGATCAAAATTAGAGAACTGTTACAACTGTATTGTAAAAGAAGTAGTGATGAGCGAGCACCAAAGTGTTCGAGTGTTCGGGTGTTCGGTCCGAACACATCGCGATGTTCGTGTGCTCTACCGAGCACCCGAGTATAATGTAAGTCAATGGGAGACAACCAGGCACCCCCTGCTCTGAAGAGGGGAGGGTGCCTGGTCCATTGGAAAAGGTCAGAAAGTGACAGAAACACCACCCAAATGGACCGGGAACAGCATGGGGACGATGTCTGGATGCATCTTGGACTCCCAAGTTGCTGCTGGGAACCAGTTTGTCTGAGTTGTACGCCACTTTTACAGACTGACAAAAACACGCCCAAAACCCCCCAGAAAAATCAATTTTACAGGAAAAATGACGCTCTAGAACATTATATGCCAGTGCCTGCAGGGAATTTTCTAGGGGCGCCATGAAAACTTTTGTAAAATATTTAAAATTGCTAGTGTTTTTGAACTTTTGGCTGATTGAAAAGATAATGTTTAAAAAAAAAATTATGTTGGAAAAACAGATAACGGAACACTTACGGAAATGAAGTCTAAGAAACACGAGAGACTTCAAATGATCGACAAGGAAATGCGCGTCTGTCTTTCGAAAATTGATCCTCGCATCAATCTCATATGTGCTGAAAAACAATCTCAACGTTCACATTAATTAAATTTAAGATTTATCCTTTGATTCCTTTATTAATAAAATGTCTTTCAAACTTGTAAAATTAACTGTTTTTATTGGCGATTGTCCATAGATTGTGTCGTCATGACTTTATTTATGGGCAGTCCCTCAGGAGGGCCGCGAAAGAAAATTTTTGGACTTAGTGCGCCGCAACTCGAAAAATGTTGCCTTTCACTGCTCTAAAACATGATATGGGAGTGCCTGCAGGTGAGCTGACGCTCTAAAACATTATATGCGAGTGCATGCTGTTTAGCACCCAATGACGTGTTCCGGCCAGCCAATCACTATAATGCCAGCACCTACTTATCTGCCCCTTGATTGGCTGTCTCCAACCCGCGAAACGTGTGGGGCGGAGACTCGAGCATGGCGCACGAGCACATGTGGTGCTCGTTCGAGTAGCGCCATGCTCCGAGCATAGCGATGCTCGAGCCGAACACATGTTCGGCCGAGCATGCTTGCTCATCACTAAAAAGAAGCCCATAAATGAATGTTGTAGACACTTTTTGATGATTACAGCTTTCAGAATTTAGTAGAAGTATAGAGGTCGTTGTATTCAATGACTTTAACTCATCTGCGGCCACAGGAGAAGACCAATTTCGTTCCCTGTTCTGGCTTGATTGTATTTTACTCGTCTTCCAACTTCTGCCACAATTCAGTAACTATAGCAGGTTTCTTTGCCATAACTTTGTCACCAATTATCTTACAGAGATTCTCAACTAGGTTCAGAACAAGATTCTGTGATGACTACTTTGTCACTTTCATATTCTCTGCATCTAAGAATTCCTTTACCTAATTTGCAGTGTGGGAAGGGGCATTGTAATACAAACAAATGGCTGGCTGTTTGGGTGATGTTCGCAGGAGATGAAACTGCATGTTGCTGAAGGAGGTTCTGATACACATTAGAATTCACCTTGCCATGTAGCTGTTTGAGAGACGCAACTCCTGCTGCAGAGAACATCCCCCACATCATGACACTTCCTGCTCCAAACTTAATTAACTTCTTCACACATTTTGGGTTCAGTCTTTCTCCAATTTCACGACAAACATAATGTTTCCCATTTGAACCAAATAAATTAAAGTTGCTTTCATCACTGAAATGAACTTTGGACCAGTTCTCCTCAGTCCATACAACCTGCTCCTCAGCAAAGGCTAGTGTAGCTTTTTTATGCTTCTTGCTGATGATAGGCTTGGTCACTGCAGAGTGGGCCTTCAGTCCCAGTCCTCTCAGATGACAAGACATTGTGTGTCATGACAAATTCTTGAAAATCTAGCTGTGGTGCTGAACTGAGAGTCTCTGTATCATCCCATTTTCTTGTGCACTTGTTGGTATCAGGCCTTTTTTGGGACTTCAATGATATTGTTTCTTTGTACAGCTTCAATATTAGAGAAATTAAGTTCTTGGAATGACCAGCTTCTTTTCCAGCAATTGAGAGGGTCATCCCATCAGCCTTTATCTGGACAACTTTACATTGCAGCATTTCAGTTACCCAAGAGCAGCTCACCATCTTGCAAAAATGCCTACCAATGTTGACTAATCGGTACGTGTTGCCTGGTATTGCAAGACATTGGAAGTTTAGAACCAGTTCTTAACTAGCACAACGCATTCTCTAATTTTGACCACTGACCTTCTTCAATTTTCTTGTTTAAATATTTTATTTTGTGATGTGAGATACATAGATTACAGTATGTGACTTCTATTCATGTTGAGATAACATGATTCAGATAAACAGTGAATTTGTAAATTACAAAAATGTAATTTGTTCTCTAATTTTGATCGCTAGTGTAAATGAATAAGAACTGGGTAGACTGGGGAGTCTAGAGGTTTGGCCACTTCAGGCTTAGTTTCTCCAGCATCCATGCTGGCTGGAGTTTTTATTTTCCCCTCTTCCCAGACTATTTAATCATAGCAAAATTTAAATTCCAAAATTACTATCAAGATTAATTATTTTATTGTTATTTGAAAATGTACTAAAATGAACTAAAAAACACACTATATACACAATTGTTCAATTGCTCTTATTGTTCATTATTGGACATTGAACTGTCACATTAATCATCTCACTTAATCCCCTTTATTGTTACAGGGTTCTGAGTTTATTGCAGTTTGTAACACATGAAAAGGTTATTTGTAATAAAATAATGAAAAGATATGTTTACAGTGAATGATTTCCATCACATCTGTTTTAATTGAAAATTTGGAATACAGCTAGCAGGAGATAAAATTTACAAAGAGTACTTAGCTTTTATCAGTAAAGGAATATCACTCACTACTGAAATGGAGAACTGTTTTTGTGGATTTTTTCCTTTTGTGCAGTTAGGGCTCAAGGCATGTTTGACTGTAAGCATTGTTCCTCCAGCAATTAACAACACATATAAATATATTTACAGTGGAATTTTTCAATAGTATAAAGAGTGTCTCAGGTGGATAACAAAAGCTCTCGATGTGCTCAGTATGTGAATGAGTAGTCGTTTGATCTTGCTGTAAATTGTTAAATTCTGATGCACAAATTGCATGATGAAAGCTTCAGGTGAAGTGGTGTACACAATGATAGTAAGGAGAGAAGGCAACACTGAATTGTCTCATGCAGAGTTTCTTCTTTATCATTTCATCATCACATTGCTCGCACATGTTTGAATAAGCAAATCAGTAGTCAAAGCTTAGTTTCTGAAGTCTGTAGGGAAAGGAACAAGAAAAGCAGAAGATCTGAAGTAAGCCGACAAAGCAGCTAATTTCAAAAAACAGAACAGGAATGTTTAGAGCAAAATTTAAGAAAAATAAGGTGGGACTAATGTTAGTAATTGCATACTCATGTATGAAAATATGAATGCATATTTATTGTTTTGAAACCTACCCCAGATCTTCTAAGCCTTCATTTACTAATACTCAACATGATTAATTTCTTTAATTTCTTACACTAATATCAAATAAATCATTAAATTTCAGATCTTTAGATTTATATTATTTTGGAGTAGCCGGGATATTAACTGAACAAAAAAAAAAGGTCCCTCCAGAAGTTTTCTTATAGTGATGTCTGCCCAGATTAATGTTGTGTGGTCTATGGCCGGCCAGTCATCCCGGCCAATACCCCCAGGCCGCCAGGTGGAGCCCTCCCTGCAGCATGGAGGTGCCCCAAATACCAGCAGGGAATTATTGACAATGGAGTTTTTATCCACAGCCCTGCTGGATACCACAGGGGCCACTCGATGGAGCTGCAGGGAGGAGCAACGAGAACTTTTCATACAACCCGGAAGTGCGTTGTAGTCACGCAGACAAAGGGAATGACGTGCTTCCGGATTGAAGAAGAAGGAGTTTTCATCTGACCCGGAAGTGCTGGGAAGTCACATGGACAGGGGTTCAGAAGCACTTCCGGGTCACAGACTATAAAAGGACTGTGGGAGATCCCAGGCGTCGAGCTGAGCTGGGAGGAAGGGTGGCAACGAGTCATGGGAGAGTGGAGGAATTGTATTATTGATTGTGTATTGTTTATTTATGAGTATTGTGAAGAGGAGGGTGCTTTGTGCACATTATAGTAATAAAGTCAACTTTTGGACTTTTATCTGGTGTCTGGTCTGAGGGTTCAAGGGGACGACAATGCCCCTATCTGTCACAGTTGGTAACTCTTAGTCCTCCTATCTAGCCCTTCAATAGCGTCACTGAAGGCTTCTAATGGTCAAGTATATTAGGACAGATCCTTTTTATTTTTAATAGGAGGGATTTCTTTCACATTCCTGTCCCTTATGGCACATGGCTGTCTAATGTCACTTCATTTTTCTGAAGAGGCAAAAAGATTAAAAACAAAACTGAGCCTTGTTGTATTTCCCCTTGTGTGAAGCATGTTAACAATTATCATTTTTCATAAAAGACAAGATAACATGCTTTGATGTCAGTCAGTGACTTTCACTTTAAAAAAAATATTACAGTACCTTTCCTATAAACTATTAAATATGTCCTTCATTTTGTATTGGATGCATGCTCTGCATTTTACAGGTTTTGAACTGCTCCATAGATTATCATCTTCGATGCTGTGGGTGCACCTGCTTTTTATAGCAGGACGGATTGGCTCATTATTCTTTTAAATAGCGCGATGCTGTATGTGACGGCTGTCATTTCAGTCATTTTGTAGGATTTCTAGCCTCCTGAAGCCCTAGACAGAATACTCATGATCTGTGACTAATTTACTGCATGTATGTATTTTTTAAAGCTGTGCTTTCATTGGTACACATTAATAGCTGAATAAATACATGGTATTTACATTTGACTGTTGCGGAGAAGTAACATTTCTGATGAACACATCCTTGGGTAAAACATATTCTGGGAAAACAAACTCATTTTTCAGTGGTGTTAAAAAGAGGTTTCATGAGAAGGTTTTACAAGTAATTTGTATATCATTAACAAGTAATTGGTTATCAATTGCTCCACTGTCTGATTTCATACCACTGGCAATCTATATAAGCCAGGTTGTCTCACCAAATTCAGCCCCAGGACTGACCAAAAGGTGTTTTCAAGAACCTTCGGATAAAATTAAGGAATTCACAGGCAAAGCCTGCCTCAGGCAATGTTGAAGTGCAGAAATCAGCCATCCAAAAGAGGGTGCACACCTTCGCTATACATGCAGACCAGGAAAAAAGAAGACTCTTCTTTCAAAAAGGAATACTGATGCATGACTTACGTTTGACAAACAATACATAAATGAAAACCAGGTATATTGGAATCATTTGCTCTGGACAGATAAGACAAAGTTAGAGCTGTTTGGCCATATTGCCAAACATCATGCTTTGTGGAAGCCAGCTGATTTTGAGTTCACCTCATACCAACTATAAAACATGCTAGTTAGAAGCATTATAATTTGGACCTGCTTTTCTTGTTCAGGGCTTGACTAGCCTGTCATGACATAGTCAATCATGATATTCTATATTGTGCCAGAGAGTATTTGAGTAAAAAGTGAGGCCATCAGCTAATAAACGGAAGTTGAACTTTAGACCCATATTGCTACATCACTATCATCTAAAACACTAAGCAATTCAACACAATAATTACTCTAGATTAAGAGATGGAGGGTTATGGAATGTCCAAGTCAAAGCCCAGATTTTAAAACTATACAGATGCTGTGTAGTAAACTAAAGCAGGCAGTACTTGGACTAAAACCCTTAATCATCACACAGTTTCAAGAATTCTGTAAGGTGAAGATGGTAAACATTTTCCAAGTTAATGTAGGAGACTGATAGACTTACTGTACCAGAAAGGCCATGAGGAGTTATTTTTAGCAAAGAAGACACCACCAGCTGTTGAAGGTATGGGTATATTTCATTTATTCTACAACAGGCAATTGTGTTTGTGACTTTTTTGTGAATGAATTATTTTTAACAATAATTTCCATTGTTACAATACTTGTTAAATTTGATTCCCTTTATTTATTAGTATTGTTGAAATGAAAAGTAAATATCCATACATGCAAATATGTCAAAGAATACACACCTGCTTATGGGGAAAACTTGCTTTTTCACAGCACTGTAGATCACTATGTCTGTGAACTTTCACTCTTCCCATGTATAAGTACAAACATTGAAAAATACAATTGCTTGGTGTATATAGCCTGGCTTAATTTCTTCCCCTTTCCTAGGATTGTTCTGGTATCTTGAGCAAAAGCAACAGTTAAAAAACAAAATTTTATTGTGAATGAATTAAAAACTGGGGTGGTATAGTTGGCTAACCTATAATATCACAAAAAGGGAAACTCAAGAACCAAATAGAAAAGAAAAATATTTATACATGCACCACTCATACATAAGTCACGGGAAAAAACATTCCACCATCTTAGAAGAAAGCAGTCAGGGAGCCCAGATGAAATTTTCACCATTATGCACAAATGTTTCTCTCCATGGATTGAGAAATCTAATAAACAATTAGTCTGCTTTTATATTCTTCTTCTTCTTTTGGCTGCTCCCATTAGAGGTTGCCATAGTGGATCATCTTTTTCCATATCTTCCTGTCTTCTGCTTCTTGCTCTGTTACACCCATCACCTGCATATCCTCTCTCACCACATCCATAAACCTTCTCTTAGGCCTTCTTCTTTTCCTCTTGCCTGACAGTTCTATCTTTAATATTCTTTTACCAATACACCCAGCATCTCTCCTCTGCACATGTCCAAACCAATGCAATCTTGCCTGTCTGACTTTGTCTCCCAACTGTCCAACATGAACTGGCCCTCTAATGTACTCATTTCTAATTCTGTCCATCCTCGTCACACCCAATGCACATCTTAGCATCTTTAACTCTGCCACCTCCAGCTGTCTCCTGCTTTCTGGAAAGTGCCATTGTCTCTAACCCATATAACTTACTTTCTCAAATTACATCACTTTATCTAATACATCACATCATCTGACTCGTAATATTCAGAACTTTATTACTCCTCCAATCAACTAATGCCACCATTCATTTCCGACGTCTGTTGACTCTCCCATTACCCTGAACACTGCTTCGTTAAGAGGGGTGTTTTGTGGATTGTCCTATTGATGTTAGCATCACTTTATAGGAGGGGTGTTTAGTCTTTCCCATCAGTTTATACCCACTTTCTGGAGAGGGGTTTGTTGCTCATTTATCTCATTCTAACATTGGGAAAATATGCTGGTATATTATGAAAGATGTATGCCGGTATATTATGCAGAGACCTCAGAGACCTCTTGCGCTTTCAGTTTTTAGTTGCATTCAGTAATTCCTTGAATTACATTCAATCATTTTCCTTGTGTTTAATATTTCATTCTGTTAAGCTTTATATATATATATATATATATATATATATAGTAACAGATAGAGGCATGGTCCACCTCTAACACCCTCAGGTACCACTCTGAACACCAGGTGAGAGTATAATAACTATTATTTTTTATTATTACACAGTGCACAAAGCACCCTCCACTCTACACTCATAAATCACAAATAAATCTCCAACCAATACTCTTTCCTCCTCGCCCAGACACTTCACCCTCCTACCTCCCAGCTCAGCTCACTGTCTGGGCTTTCTCATAAATCCTTTTATACACCCTGACCTGGAGGTGTTCCTGCCCCATCAGTCAACAGTTCCTTATTCCTTCCGGGTCAGGGCAAACAGTCCTTTTCTTCACCCCGGGAGCACGTCGTTTCTTCCCGTCACATGACTATGATGTACTCCCTGGTTATAGGGCACATGCGAGCCTACGAGCCCCCCTACAGCGACGCCTGGTGGCCCCCAAGGTATCCAGCAGGGCTGTGTATAAACACAGCCTGAATTAAGTTAATTATCACCTGAAGCACTTCCAGGTGGGCTATAAGAAGAGCCTGCAGCCACTACTCGAGGCACCAGAGTCGGGAGGCGGAGGACAAAGCTGCCTGGGAGGAGTAAAGGAGAAAGAATTGTGTGGTTTTTTGGTGTTTTCGTTTGGTGCATTTTTGGGGACTGTGTAGGGCCTACAGGACACAGGGAAGATGTGCCCCATGGCTGAAGACAAAATAAATCTTTTATTTTCATGTGCCTCTGGTGTCAGTCTGTGTCAGGTTGGCGCCAACCAAGCACTTCTGCCACAATATATATATTGTCACACACGTGCGCATGGGAGGCAGCTAAAGGGCTTGCGTAAGGGCAATTCCGAATCAGACTGGGATGTGGCAGAATGTACTGACTCTTTTTCTCCCTTTCCAGTAGACCATTCACGGGAGATCCCACCTGGCCCTCTTCACGTCACTTCCAGGTCCGAGCCTATGGAAGAAGACTTTGCTGGCTCCGGCCCCTATGATGTTACGTCCGGGTTCGAGCCTATGGTTGAAGACCCTTATGAGCTAGACCCCTCGGACTTCACTTCCTGTCTTCCCCTTTAAAAGCCTCCACCTTTTCCCTATTCCCTCAGTTCTGTTTTGGACTCGGTGTTGTGCACATCAGTGCTGTTTATACTTTTGCAACTTCGCAGCCAGAATACCAAATGTACGGGTGGCTGCCCCAAACCTTGTTATGACTCAGAGTGGAGTATGTGACAATATATATATATTTATATTATAGTAAAACATTACTATATATTAACTAAAGATTACATACATGCAACAGAAAACCATCAGTTGAGTAACCTCCCTGACACTGCATTCTGGTTTTCTCTTGGCTTATTTCAGTGCTAGAGTTACAACTATATTATATAATTTCTTTAATATCTTTCCTTTCAAAATTAATGTGACTTCCTCTTACTGCCTAAATGCATAGTCACTGGGCTAAAGGAAAATATGCAAATTCCACCCTTCTATGTCACTACTGAAAATAATGTTCTCATTGCATAATTGTCATGAATTGTGGCCAAGGCTGGACAGCATCAAGTGCTAGGCAGGAGATCACTTTTGACAGGATATCAGTAAATTGCAGGGCAAGCTCACTCTTAGTTGTGCTGGCACTAAGTCACCAATTAACCTTGGCATGTGGGTGAAAATTAAATTAAAAAGATATTAGAAAAAAACACAAACACCACACAGAAGACAATGAGCCAGCCTGGAATGACACAAAGGTCCCCACTGTCATAAGGCATCAGTCCTTTAAAATCCAAAAATATAAAGGAAGGTGTACACTTGAGGTTAAATTTTGAGAAAAGCATTTAAAACTTGCATTTTTTTTAAATTGATTGCCTAAAAAGTCTAAATTGTCTGTTTTTTGCCTTTGAGAATGTCATAATAAATCTGGTTAGGCTTTTTGAGACTTTATTTTATAGAGTTCACATTCAAGGAGGACTCCAACATGACCAGCGAGGCAGTTGAGTAGGCACTGAGGCCAGCACTCAGTCTTTACTTACTGTATGTCACTGCAGACACTAACTAGTCATTCACAACTGACTTTCTCAATGCCCACCTCAACCTCTTGTGGGCACCCTTTTTCCAGTTCTACAAATGCATAATGCAGCTTCTCTCATTTTGCCAGATGCCTTTCCTCCCTGCACCTGAAACAAATAATACACCAGTTGTTCCCTTCCAAGGTATGAAACCAAACTACATTTTTCTAACTTTTACTTGATATCCAATTAAGTTCTGTACCACTCAACCACCTTCATTAACTGTTTCAAAAACTTGTTTCATTGATTTGTCCCCCACTCGAATCCTTTGTATACTGGAATAAGCATACTCCTTTGCAAATTTCCAGGAATTTTCCCTTCACACACATTAATATGATACATGTCTAAGAACTGTTAATCTCAATTTCAGGACTTTCTGCTGTCTTCAACATTTCTGATACCACTCCATTTGGGCCTGCTGCTTTATATATCATCATCTTTTCAGTGCTTTTGAATGTTGTGTTTTGAAAACACATAGCAATCCTTCTATTTTCTCAAAATGCACATCATTTTCCCATTTGTTCTCCCTATTCAACAACTTCTCTGTCTACTTCTTCCAGGTATCATTAATCCCATTACTATCAATCACAATACTCTCTTTAACATTTTTCAATCAATTTGTGCCTACTGTCTTTGTTTTGCCATCTGCATTGTGATTCTGAAGACATTATATTTTTTCCTCCCTCGTTCTGCAGCTCACCTACAAACTCCCATCGCTGATCTTCTTATGTCCTCCTAACAGCTTTTCCAGCAATTTGCTTTGCTTCCTTACGGATCACCCTATTACACTTTGCCTTTGTTTTCTTCCCCTCCTTTATTGCAACTATTATTTTCAAAGACTGCCATTTCTACCTCAGCATTCTGCCACCATATTTCTTTGTATCTCAGTGGTCCCTTTGTCCAACCACAGACATCTTTCATTGTTTCCAACCATACATTATTTATTGCTTACTACTTGCTATTCACATCAAATGGTGCCAAAACTTCATTCACTCTTGATACCAATGTTCCACCATATTTACTCCTGTTTTTCTTCTTCTTCAACTTCCAGACTTACAGTTCGGTACATACTTTGTCTTACTTTTCTTCATGCCTTGGACTAAAAGATCTACAGCCAAGTGATCTTGTGGTCCACAGTCTTCTCAATGGATTAAATTCACATTTTCCATCATGTCACAATCAAATTTCCTTATTAACAAATTGTCTATTGTGTTCATTATATCAGATTCATACAGTATGTCACCAACCATTTCTAATACATCACTAAACTCCAGAATTCTCTCACTCTAAACATTCCTGGTACTGAAGCTAAATGGATTCCCTAAGAACCATCAATACTGTCTCCAACATGTCTATTTCAAATCACCACCCATTACAGTCACGCTCTTCTGAAGCAAATCAGATGTCACTTTTCTCAGCTTGTCCCAAAACTCATCTTTCTCTTCATTGCTTCTGCCATTCATATCTGTGCTAATTCTTTTCAATACTTCCATAACTTCTCATGATTTCCCAGTCATAATGCCTGTTGGACAATAGCAATCACAAATTGACATTGACTACATTGGTCAGCAACTATACAGCCTTATAAATTATGTAAAAAAAAAAGAAATGCTATTTATAAAAACATTACGCTGCAAAATTATGTCTAATTAGGCAATTAAACTAAAGAGGAATGTTTGTTCACATCATGTTCTCATAATAACAAGGAAAGTTGCATAATTAGTCAAGGGAGAAAGTGTAAGTGTGTTAGTAACAATATCTGTAGAAGAACAAATTTATATCTATGGAGTAGAAATATTTATATTAACTCCTTCAATGTAGATGTCTACAAAACTCGACATACAGGGCAGAAGGCAAGTGATGAGAAAAGCAAGGAGCAGAAGGCAGAAAAGCAGTGTAGAAACTGTACAGTTTAATCCACTATATGACAGCAAAAACTACAAGATAAAGTGAGTTGTGCGCACTTACAGCACCGCCTCAAATACCAGCAGTTGCTCTTGTCAAAAAGATACTTTGTTGAAGATGTATTGCATATTGTTAATAAATCAGATTCTGCACTGTTTGAGGAAGATATTTAAGCTGACAGAAAAAAAAACAGTTGGAGTTCTACTAAAAACCAGCATAAGACGTGTAACATGTATTGAAAACAGTTTCACTTAGCAATGCATTCAATTGCTTCCTTTGAATAACATCATAACTTCAAAATTGTCATATACTGAGAGCTGATATACTAATTAGTTGTACTAGATGGAGAAAAGATTGAAGTTGTGAATGATTTCATTTTACTTGGATCCACAATCAATGTCCATGGAAGCAGCAGTCAGGAAATCAGACAACGCGTTGCACTGGGATAATCTGCTCTGAGCAACATCTCCAAAGTATTAAAGCTAAAGCTTTTAAAGCTGAGATGTGTCATTAAGGACTAAATGCATCTGATCCAAGCAATGGTATTTTCATTTGCCTCGTATAGGTGCAAAAGCTGGATGATGAATAAGGAAGATTGACAAAGAATTGGCGCTTTAAAGTAATGGTGTTAGTGAAGAATATTGAACATACCATGGACTGCCAAAAGAACAAACAGATCTGTGCTGGGGGAACTTCAACCCAGAATGCTGAATGCAACCTCACATTCTTTTGTCAGGAGGTAGCAATTGGTGGAAAAGGACATCATGTTCAGTAAAGTAGAAAGAAAGCAGAAGAGAGGAAGGCCCTGCACAAGGTGGATTGACACAGCGGTTGGAACAATGGGTTAAAACGTGGAAGAAATGGCAAGGATGGCTCAGGATGGGACAATGTTTTGGTCTGTTGTACTCAGGGTCGCTATGAGTCAGAGCCAGCTCGACAGCACCTAACAACAACATATATATAAAATATGAACACAAGCACAAACAACGATAAAGAGTTAGCAACACCACTCACTGATCCCATATAATTGATATGAAAAAAACCAAAACAAGTTTCAGGAACAGTGAAAGAACACCTTTTCAGTTGCGAGTCTAGAATAGAACAAATTTAAGATGGCAGTGTCAGTGGTTTAAAAATATCTCGACAGAAAGGGGTGGGTCTAGGACAGGCATGTCAAACTCACTACCATTGGTGGGCCGCTTCGACTGCCATACGTGCGTCAGCAGGCCGCACAGTAACAAATACTATTATGCTATTATACAAAGTTACTGTAGCTTTCTTTCCAATACTGAAAACTTTAAAAAATGTATAACTTAAAGCTTAAAGAAAAGCAATTTATTTCCATACACTCTCTAATTCATACAATTGGAGTCTTAGCCTCTTAGCTAGGTCCTTATATTATTATATTATATTCATTATATTATATTCATTGCTTATATAGGAGTCTTACAGTGTGAGATCTATTTCTTTTGTCCCGACACTTGGTATCTCTTGTTAGTAACCAGTTTGTCAATATCAGGCTTGAAATCTTGTGCAGCTGCAACTTTTATGAGGGATGAAAGGTGCTTGACAGTAAGTCTTGAGCGATGTGGGGTTTTGGTAGCTTTCATTAACGAAAACAATTGCTCACAAAGGTAAGTGCTTCCGAACATAGACAGTACTCTCAATGCCAACTTACGGATCTGCGCATACGAGGGTGGACAGGTAAGCATACAAGCCTGGCACACCAACTTCGTTGTATTTTGCCTTCAGAATAGAATCGGACTGCAGTTCAATCAATTCCATTTGGATATTCTCAGGCGCATTCTCAACGTTGTAAGTGAACAGTGCAAAGTCCTGTTCGTGTGAACTGAAATCACGAAAACGCTCACTGAATTCATTGCTCAGTAATTCAAGTTGGAAAACAAATCCTCCCAAAATCAAATTTTACTTTACTAAGTTTACTTAAAAGTTTATATTGTAAAATAAGCTGATATGCAAAAAGCCACCTGACCTACACTAATTTTACAAACTCAAAATCAAAAAAATATGTTAATAAACAACTCACCAACTTCTCGTGTCCACTTCAGATCTTCAGCTGCAGTCTGCACTGACTGTTCGTTACAATACTAGCACAAAATTACATAAAACTAAAGCAAAAAATGTGAAAATATGTGGGCTATTACTACTCGTGATGGTCAGTTCTGCCCAGTGACCAGTCTCAGCAGCCCAGCCAGTAGTGTAGTGTAGCAGGGGCGGCTCTAGGCTCGTGGCTGCCCTGGGCAGAGAAAGAATCGGTGGCACCTTCGCCCGCCAATTTCAATATGGTATCTTATGCACGGTGGATGGCCACGTCCGTTGCGGACACTGCATAGCCGCCTCGTGCTCATGACACGCTTCTATATGTGCGTGTCTGTAACTTGAAAACCAAGTGGCGGCCCATGATATTCTCATTACGGCAGAACGTTATAATACTACATATAGCTTACTGCTCCGACTCTAGCAACATTAGTAAATACAGCGTACTAATTAACAAGAAACACAATGTTTTTCAGCCACATTGCCGTCAGCTGTGTCGTTATTTTCTCTTTCTGTGTTATATTCAATATATATTGGCGAGGCGGTCCCTGGGATTTGGTGGCCCTGTGCAGGTGCACAGTTTGCACATGCCTAAGACCGCCCCTGCTGCCCGCTTCTGCAGCCTAGCACTTCAGTTGTGACATTGCGGCTCATTAACTTTGGTCAAGGCTCGTGGCTATACTAGCAGATGACGTTTCCGGTACTGTAATGCCTGTCAGAAGGCAGAAGTAAGAAAAGTCAATAAGTAACGCCGAAGATGCAGAATGATTCAATCACAAACGATAGTAATCATTTTGTACAAGTTCAGTGCTAACTAGGATCTGTCATGCGGGCTGCACAGATTTCTGTTGCAGGCCGAGTTTGACATGCCTGGTCTAGGAAGGCAGACAACAGAAGTGACGTTAGTGGTTGAATGGCATATATATAAAATCCAACGTCTGTCTGCCTGTCTGTATGTCGGTCCACTTTTCATGAGAGAACTACTTAACAGATTTAGATTGTGTTTTTTTCTATAATTTGCTTGAACATTCCAGTTGATTTTGCGACTTCTCTCATCATGCTAAGTATCACAATTTACTTGTGGTACTGATTTATTTGCTCAAATCCAGGGCCCTCCTCACTCACGCGACAACCTCCATTCGATCCTCCAGTTGGTCTACCTGTAACTTACCTCCACTTAGCTAGCTATACCTATTTGTTCAACAGACATTATCATCTACAGATTGTTAAGGAGTAAAGTTTGCCATTTTTGAGAGAGAGAGATCTGAGCTACAGTATGTGTGTTTTAGAGGGTAGCTACTGAATGCCAGAGATATCACGGCCACATGCTTTTCTCCCCACATGGGGGACACTCTCCCATCAGAGTATCTATCTGTATCTAAACCCAACCAGATACAGCGCCAATATTTTATGTCGAAGTATACCTACCTTCTGCTTGGCCAGAATTACATTTTAAAAATTTTTTTACTGGTTTAAAGTTAGTCCTGTTTCACTACTACGTGGCTGGAGCCGCGGGGGACAGCTAGTACAATATATTCATGTAAGTATTCAGTCTCTTTGCTGTGGTCAGGTGCATTCTGTTTGCTTTAATTATCTTTGAAATGTGTATAGAACCTGAATGAAGTCTGCTTGGCAAATTGAATCGATTGAACAAAGTTTAAAAATGCACACACATGTGTATGTAAGGTCCCACAATTTACACTATATGTCAGGATAACAACCAAACCACGAAGTCCAAGGAACCTTCTATGAAACTCTGTGATAAAATTGTGGTGAGACATAGATCTGGGTAAGATCCATTTCTAAAAACATTTCTAAAGTTTTGATTGCCTCCAGAGCACAGTGGCCTCAATAATTATGAAATGGAAGAAGTTTGGAACCGCCAGGATTCTTTCTAGAGTTGGCCGTCCAGCCAAACTGAGTAATAGGGCAAAAAGGGCCTTGGACAGGGAGGTGAGGTGAACAGGAACCCAAAAGTCACTCTAATAGAGTCCCTTGTTGACATGGAAGAACCTGTTGGAATGGTGGTCATCTCAGCAGCACTAAATCAATTGGTCATGTAAGGTAGAGTAACTAGACAGAAGCTATTTTTGAGTAAAAGGCCTATGACGGTTGCATGGTGTTTGTCAAACTACATTTAAAGAACCTTGAAAGTAAAAAGATTCTCTCGTCACAAACATATGCAGTTTTTAATATCTGGAAAAAATTTGGAATTAACTTGCTTAGAGATCTTTATATAGACAACGTCTTTGCATCCTATGAACAATTACATTCCAAATTTAACATTCCAGCTACACATTTCTTTCACTATCTTCAAATCAGGAACTTTGTTAAACAGAACCTTCCCGATTTTCCTCATCTTGCACCCTCATCCATGCTGGAAAAAATATTGCTCAATCTCAAGGACTTAGACCATCTCTACAATATATAAATCATTGTACAATCCCTCCCTTTCAAAGATCCAAGGCGACACTGGGAGAAAGATCTCTCAATTAATATATCAGAAAAGGAGTGGAAAGTAGCAATGCAGAGAATCTATTCGAGCTCCATATGCACAAAGCATACAATTATACAACTCAAAATTATATATCGAGCACATCTGTCTCGTCTAAAACTCTCCAAAATGTTTCCAAGGCATGATCCAACCTGCGAACGCTGCAACCAAGTCCCAGCCTCACTGGGTCACATGTTCTGGGCCTGCACCAAATTAACATTATTCTGGATGAAAATTTTTAATTACCTTTCAGACAGCCTTGGTCTCACAATTCCTCCTAACCCATTAACAGCTGTGTTTGGGGTTCTTCCAGAGGGGTTTAAAGTGGAGAAAGACAAACAAATTGTGATTTCATTCACTACACGTTTGCCACGCAGACTTATTCTGATAAACTGGAAGAACCCAAACTCTCCTCTTTCAGTGGGAAACCAATGTGTTATATTATTTGAAATTGGAAAAAATCAAATACTCAGTTAGAGGATCCGTACAGACTTTTTTCAAAACATGGCAGGATCTAATCAGTAATATTTTAAAGTAAGCTCATAAAGCACAGAGAATTTATTAATTTAGGTATGGTTACAAGCCTTAAATTTCACACAGGGGTGGGGATCGATTTGTCCTTAACTCAATTTTTCTTTTTGTAAAAACTTGATTGATTTGTATGGATTGCAATAAAATTAATAAAAATATAAAAAAAAAAAAAAAAAAAAAAGATCATCTGGCGAGACAAAAATTCTCTTGGACTCTGGACAGAACTCCAAACACTATGTCTAGCGAAGACCAGGCAGTGTTCTTAACCTGCCTAATACCATCCCTACAGTAAAGCATTGTGGTGGCAGCATTATGAGGTGCTTTTCAATGCCAGGAATGGTAAAACTGAGGGAAGGATGAGTGCAACCAAATATAGATGGGTGCTTGAAGAAAACCATCTTCGGAGAGCCTGCACTCTCAGACTGGCACAAAGGTTCACAATGACCCAAAGCATACAGCCAAATGGCTTTGGGACAAGTCTCTGACTGTTCTTGAATGGCCCAGCAAAGGCTTAGACTTACTTCCCATATAGCATTTGCGGAGAGACCAGAAGATGGCAGTTTACAGATTCTTCCCACCAAATATAACGGAGGTAAAGTGGATCTGCCAGGAAGAAATGGATAAACTGGCAAAATCTGGGTGTGCAAAGATTGTAGAAACTTAACTCTAGAAAACCCAAAGGTGTAATTGCTTCCAGAGTGGCCTCTACAAAGTACTGATTTCAGGGTCTGAATATGAATGAGAGATTTCAGTTTTTGATTTCTAATAAACTTGCAAACCTTTCTGAAAACATGTTTTCACTTTGTCATTATGGGATATTGAGTGTAAATTGATAGGGAAAAATGTCACATTTATGCATTCAAATTAAATCTACCTCACAATAAAGTGTGCAGCAAGTGAAGTGGTCTGAACACTTTTTGAATCCACTGTATGTAAAACACTTTGGTAGAACTGACAGGAAAGCAAAAGGGTTGAGTCTGTGTACCTCTGGAGGCTTGACATCATATCAGGTGGTGACTGAAATGGTGACATGGAAGCCAGTGCTTTTGGTAATGATGGAGCTGAATGGGTATTTAGTATATGAATATATTGAATTTAAATATGCAGCTATAATGGTTGTGTGCAACAATCTGTTCATACAAAAGAAAAGGTCAGGCTTTGTGTGTTTTTAAAAGGAAGTTTTGTTTTTTGTTTTCAGCAGTTACCGTGGTCCTCTCCAAAAGGCCCTTAATGCCCCAACCAGGTGGTCATCACTCAGAGACATATGACACAGACATACAAGGCTGGAGAGAAGAAGTGTCTAATTCTGTAATACTTAAGGTAAATCAGAAAGTCAGCAGAAAAGAAATGGTAGGCAACCATCTGAAAAGCAGCTATAATATCAAAGTCTATGGCTGGTATTATAAAAAAGGAATAATCTTCAAAAATATTTCAGTGGTGCATTAAATCCCATTTGTGTTTCTATGAATAAAAAGAAATCTCTTGACTATTTTTAAGGCAACATATATAATTCATTGCTTTCCTAGGTACAGAGCTGTACCCAGAGGCAGAATCAAATCTGTTATGAACAAACTGTGTGGCATTCTGCTCTAATTCAACATGTTAAATCAGTGCAACAAGGCATTAGGCCATATATATATGTAAAAGTTCCATTCTTTCTTGCTAAAGAAAGCCTAGAGATGCTCTGTTCTAAATGTCTCCATTTTTGTTGGGCAGTATACCTAAAACCATACCTTAAAGGTGCTAGAAACTATTTTAAGGTTGCACACAGGGGGCTTTTTATGAATCTATGTTTAGCATATCATGTATCATGTTTTAAATTTGTACTCACATACCTGACATATTATATTTTTTGCATTTTCTAACTGACCAAGAGCAAAAACAGTAAAATACTCAATTAAGTTACATGTAATATGTTTTTAATTCTTCTGCAGTCTGTAGTTCCAATCTAACAGCAAAAAACATTATTTTTCCTACAAAATACTACGTGCACGGTTTAATAAGTAACCTTGAATATTCCCAAAAGGTTTGTGGTGGAGACCCAGATATCTGAATCTTAATTCCGCTCTTTTGCTAGACATTTTAACTTAAGAAGAGCTAATGCTGGAGCTTGGTAGGGGAATCTAAGCACTAAGTGTACACTAACTACAGGAGATGATACAAAAAGAAGATAAAATATGAAATCTTAATTACATTTTGTAGGAAGATATAAGGGATTATGGTACAGGAAAGGTAAATGGCAGAAAAATGTGCTTGCTGTCTTTGGTAAGCTCTGCACTGTCCTAGAACACATTTCTACATAAATGTGTGGAGCCTTCATTTCTTTAAGCCCAATGCATTTACTTCCAAAATAGCTAAATGTTGAATCTGCCTTTTAAATCAATTAAACTATTGCAGTATACAGAAATTTTATGACGTATTTTGAAGATAACCAGTTACAGAGGCCAGGTTTTGCCCTTGAGTATAGCTTGATTAGCACTTCACTCAAATGTATAGTCTCTTGAAATATGACCAGTGTGACCATGTCACTGAGTCACAAGCCCAGCAAGCAAAAATGATTCAATGGGCTTGTAAATGCTTCCAGGGTAATGTTTTGCTTAATAATATCCCAAGGCAAAGTCACTGCATAATTTCTTCTCTTAAAAAGCTGCTAATTAACCTTGTGTGAGGTCTAAACTAATAATAAAACAACAAGTACTGTTTCTACATGCCTTTCAGAAGAAAAGCTAGAGACGATTTATCTTTAACTCAGTTAATCTTCTTCAAAGCGCACATTTAATTTGACATATCATTTCACTTAAAGCTAAATTGAAAGTTAATTGCCAACTTTTAATTGGCCCAGGAAGATACAGCATATGTGCGTGTGCGTGAGTGTGCTGAGCAATAGTTTGGCATCTATTACAGAGTACACTCTGGTCTCCTTTTATAATTATATTTATGCAAAATGGCCACCAAATTGTTAACATAAAATTGCACCAGTCACTAACTCAACTAAGCAGGCAATTCACTACAATTGAGATATACCTCTTATTAAATCACTTATTCATCCCAGCTCTCTGCAGCCCTTAGCCGGAAAAATGAGCTGGAAAGTGGATAGATTTTCTAGATACAATTTCAACCTCCTTCAAATTGCAATTGACAATTGTTAAAGTAATTTGGAAATAAAGATTTCAGACTTTTGAAGCTGTTAAAGATCAGTGACTAGTAAATCTAGTAAAATTCTAGTGTATATAAAAATTCTGAACAAGCAAAAGTTTTCTTTGGCAAACAACAAAATTATTTGAAATGTCTAACCACTCATCCTTCCATCCCCTACTATCTCTTAGTGTGACCTTGGACTCAGTGTGTGTCTCTTTGCCAGTTAATAGCCCAGTCAAAAAACATACATAAATCAAGATTATGTATTTTGTAACTTTACTTAAATAAAAGTGTCTGAAAAAAAAACTAACAATAATCCTTGACTTTTTTGTAATCAATTATACATTGAAGCTGAATTTAAAATTGAGATACATAACAATATAATGTATACAAAAAAACACAGTGTACATTTATATATGAGTAAGAGAAAAGTGAAAAAATAATATTCAAGATGTGAGAAATTAGAGATAATAGAAGGGTCATAAATGCCCCTATACTTTAATGAAAATGAAAGGAAAATGAAAGCACCAATAAATTCATATAAAAACTAAAAAGACAAAAAACACACAGCTTGCCTTTGATTTCCTTCCTAATAGTTTCCCACTTTTTAATGCTCTTATACGATATCACATTTATTCTTGAAGTCTCCTTAGAACATTAGAACAATCTGGACAAGAGCAGGCCCAACAAAGACTGCCAGTCCTATCCACTTAATTCTTCTAAAAAACATCAAGTTGGGTTTTTGAAAGTCCCTAAAGTCTTACTGTCTACCACACTACTTGGTAGCTTATTCCAAGTGTATCTGTGTAAAGAAAAACTTCCTAATGTTTGTGCAAAATTTACTGTTAAGTTTCCAAATGTGTCCGCATTTTCTTGATGAACTCATTTTAAAATTTAGTTTTGGTCCACTGTAATAATTCCCTTCATAATTTTAAACAAGCATGTCTCCTCCTAATCTTCTTTTGCTTATTCTGAAAAGGCTCAACTCTTTTAATCTTTCTTCATAACTCATAACTCATCTCAACTCATCTTCATAACTCATCTCCTGTAGCCCTGAAATCAGCCTAGTCACTCTTCTCTGGACCTTTTCTAGCGCTGCTATTTCCTTTTTGTAGCTTGGAGACCAAAACTGTACACAGTATTCAAGATGAGGCCTCACCAGTGCATTATAAAGGATGAGCATATCCTCCTTGGATTTGTTCTCCACACATTGTGTTATATAACCTAACATTCTGTTAGCCTCCTTAATGGCTTCTGAATATTCTCTGATAGATGATAGTCCACTATGACTCCTTAAATCCTTCCTGTAAGGTGTACTTTTGATTTGCAGGTCTCCCATTGTGAGTTCAAACCTAACAAGTCCCCAAAAGCATCAAATTATAAATTGAAAACACCCAGTGCCAAAAACATAAATTTGGGGTTTTTCCATCAACAAACTAGCAAAAGCTTTAAAGCAAAAAAAGCAACGAAAATAACTTGTTTGTATAGCTGAGATATCGAACAAATGCAAATTTAAAAATCTAATAAAATCAGTAACTGTGGTGACACTGGTATTTGAATAATAAGAATGGAGGCTAGAGCAATGGCAACAAGATTCCACAATTCCAACCCACTTTGGGTCTCCCAGAAATCAGACAGAAAGGTACGTGGCATCCTAGATGGACACAGATTACATTCCAGGGAGCTGATTCATTGTTGTGGAATACAAGTACGATGAACAAAGGTTAATTGCACGTATTGATAATTTAGGCTTCTAAAGGAGGCTTTTATACGGTCAAAAATGATATTCCAACAAATCTCTACATCAGACAACAAATCACATTTCCAGACTCTTTGAACAGATAATGAATTTAATACATGACTTGATATGGTGGTGCTGTAGTAGTGCTGCTGCCTTCCAGTAAGGAGAGCTGAGTTTGCATCTCGGGTCGTCCTGGGGTGGAGTTTGCAGGATGGGGTTCCTCATGGGAACTCCGGTTTCCCCCCACAGCTCAAAGACATGCAGGTTAAGTGTTTTGGTGATACTATATTGGCCCTAGTGTGTGGTGTGTGTGTGTGTACATTTGCCCTGCAATGGAATGGCACCCTGTTCAGGGGATTGTCTCTGCCTTGTGCCCTATTCTAGCTGGGACAGGCTCCAGCACCCTGTGACCCTCTTCAGATTTAAGTGGATTAGAAAATGACTGATTGACCACAAGACATGACATAAAATTCAGAAATCAGCCTTTAGAGAAAGAGCGAACTTAATTAAGGGGTGTGAGGGAAAGAGGACATGACAGACCAGTTCCCGTGCTGTAATAGCAGATTTTACCTGGAGAAAGAAGGAAAAAAGAATTCAGAGTCGAAAATTCTTCATATAGTGATTGAAATGATTTTTGACTACTGGAATCAATAATGTCACCTAATCTTCCTGCACTGGACCACACAAAGAAAGAGAGGTTGAACCCTGATTGTTAAAAATAGGCACATATGAGTGCTATTTCAGAATGAACTTAAATTTACACTGTACTTGAGGGGTGCCCAATGCGTCGATCGCGATCAACCGGTAGATTGCAAAGGGAGTGCAGGTAGATCGCATTGCATTCAAAAAGAAATTTTTTTAAACGTTAGTCTATCATATATCCTCCCTATGGCATTTGCCACTTGATTGACATACAGGGCGGCCAGTCTGAGATCTCTTTTCTTCAAACACACAGGTCATCCCGCACGCACGATCAAACGCGCTACTGCAAAACTCCGGCTGTCGTCTAGTTAGCTTTCCAATTTATATCGACTAAAGAAGGGATTTAAAAAAAAATGTCTGAGGAGGGTATGGGCTGAATGTGGAACTGGAAGAGGATTTTTTTTCTTACAATGTCACAATTAAAATGCTTTTGTCTGACGTCCGAGGTTCAATCCCCGATGAGGGGTGCAGTGGAGTGTGTACGCCTGATGAGCCCAAAATAGGGCGAAATACGTGTAGCGTACTCTTTGCATTATTTGACAGTTAACTATGTAACATTCTATGATATGCTTCTTGCAACTGAGAGGGCACCTGTGGCAGATGTTTGCCGACTTGCAGACCAACTATACGCGTTACCTGGTAGGTAACCACCCATACAATCAGATTGTGATTCAGACTTCGAATGCTATGTGTATGTATATATATATATAGGAAGTGCTGGGGGGAAGAGGACTGGGAACACCTGGAGGGCTTCCTGGTGCGCAGCCGGCACTTCCGCCACACGGGGGCGTGTCCATGGGGGATTGCCGGGGAAGCAGCTGGAGCCCATCCGGGTTGCTATTTAAGGGGCTGCCTCCCTTCCGTCATGAGCAAGAGTCGGGTGGAAGAGGATGGAGCTGAGAGAGAGTGGAGTGGATGCGGCCAGGACGAAGGCACTAGAGACTGTGAGGCCTGAACTTTGGGGGATCGGTGCTGGAGGCACTGGGTTGAGCATGACAATATTGTAAATAATTGTAAATAAATATGAGTGTGTTGGGTGCAAAACCATTGTCCGTCTGTCCGTGTCTGGGTCCAGTTCCACTATATATATATATATATATATATATATATATATATATATATATATATATATATATAATTTGTAATGTAGGTAGATCATTTCAACCTGGTCATTTTAAAAGTAGCTCGCAAGCCGAAAAAGTGTGGGCACCCCTGCTCTACTTGAACCCAAATCTGCAAATCAGATTTTAAGTAAGGGTCTTAGAAAGTCCACACTGTGCAAGTTCATATTTTTTTTAATACATGTTTCACCACTTAAGCATGGGAAGCCAAAGGTTTTTTAGGGCAACACTGTATTTAAAGTAAGTCCAATCTTGGATGGGATGAAAGATCATTACGAGGCACAGTTACTTATAGATGGTTGATGTGAAACTGAAGGAGGAAACTGGAATACACAGAGAGAATGTGGAAATTCCATACAGAGAGTGAACGAAGTGGGAATCAAACAGTCCCTGGAGCAGTTAGACGCCACGTCTATGCACTGCAGAAGCATATCGCTCTTTCAGTGTAACCAAATACAGCAATATACTGTGACTTTTGCAAACATGACAGAGCTAATTTCAGTATCAGCATTGCAAAAAAGAAAAAGCAGAATAAAACATTATCTTAAAAATAAATACTGAACATATAGTATGAAATCTTGGAATGCTTTGAAAACAGACCTTACTAGAAATAAACATTTTTTAATATAAACTTAATGTAGCAGATCAGTTTTCTTGCACAAAGAATGTAACAAATTAAGATTCTGAGAGCAGAAAAGAGATCAGAAACTTACACTCTTTCTTGGACTATTCAACCTGCAGCACATACAATATCACCATTAGAATGCCAGCTTTTGAGGATCTTCAACAATAATCCAAACTTCATGTGCATATCAGGATTCAGGATTACATCTTACCTGAAGAAGGGGACTTAGTTGCCACGAAAGCTTGCATATTGTAATCTTTCTAGTTAGCCAATAAAAGGTGTCATTTTGCTTGAATTCTCATTACATCCATAATGGCTAACATGGTACAACACCCTAGTATTAAAAGACGAATATATAAAGAACACAGAATTTACTTGGACATATTCACTTGCTCTCCAAATAGCACAGCTGATAGAAAATAACATTAGAACAAGGCAGCTTGTGCACGTACAAGAAGTGTCACTTTACCTTGACTGTCTGTGTCTGTGCATGTTTGGTTAAAACGTGCTTGTTCTTCATTTAGTGAAGTGATGGTTAAGCTTCAGCAGGAGTTGGCTCTCATTTTTCATATTTTCTTTCTTTCCCTGTCTGTTGTCTGTGAGGAGTTCGTGCCACTATGCCGCCACAGTTTGTGTGTGGTCATGTGACTGCATGGCTACGTCTGATTTGTGAAACGGAGCCATGTGATTATTGTTGCTATGTCTGATTGGTGAAATGGAGTCTTGTGATTATTGTTGCTACGTC
This sequence comes from Polypterus bichir lapradei, assembly GCA_026402145.1. Lineage (NCBI taxonomy): Eukaryota > Metazoa > Chordata > Cladistia > Polypteriformes > Polypteridae > Polypterus > Polypterus bichir. The sequence goes on along the minus strand of JANRMT010062796.1, from coordinate 515,395 downwards.
TGATTGGTGAAACGGAGTCTTGTGATTATTGTTGCTAAGTCTAATTGGTGAAACTGAGCCATGTGATTATTGTTGCTACGTCTGATTGGTGAAACAGTCATGCAGTAGATCCACTGGCGGCTTCTCTCTGGCAAAAATATAGCGTATCTAATGGAAATAAAGTAACGATTCGAGTGTTGCCCAATGTAGCAGAGTAAGAGTAGCATTTCTTCTTCACAAATGTCCTCAAGTAAAAGTAAAAAAAGTATGGTGCAGTAAAACTACTCTTAGAAGTACAAATTTTTTAAAAAGTTACTCAAGTAAATGTAACAGAGTAAATGTAACTCGTTACTACCCACCTCTGCTCAAATGTTACATTACACTAAAAACCACCTAATGGTTGCAGTGTCTGCTGATTTCAATAATTTAGTATTTCTCTGACACTATAATTTATCATCAAACTACTACAATGATCTGCTGTCTTTGTAGGAGGCAGTAAAAAATTTTAGCTTGAGACTACAGCAGAGACTTTAAATTTAGATTGGGTAGTTTTTTGAATTTTTTTTCTGATTAATGAAATCTGAACTACTGTACAATTACCCATCAACCCTTCACAACAAACTACAATAGGACATTAATCGTTGCAATTGTTTATGACTTGAGCTGGAATCTGCTGTCTTCAAAAGCCATTTCAACCATCACATGAATATTTGGGCTCCATTTTTACCTACATGATATTGCAAAATAGTATTAAAAAGCATATTTTTACCTATCCAACTAATACATGTAAATAGGTTATATTGTCATTGTTATCCAGCTTAATAAAAAGACAGGTGTCTGTGTATCTGTGTGTCCATATGGTTGCTGTGTACTAGTCATTACAAACAATTGCAGATCACAGGCATTTTTAGCAATAAAATGGATTGCATTTGTCATTCCAACAGATGGCACATCTCAGGCATTAACACTGCTTTTACAAATCTCATACTAAATGGCATATAACAGAGACATATACACAAACACTTTTAGTAATGCATTTTATTAATGTGTTTCTGATGCACCATCTGTTGGAATGACAGACACATGCATTTTATTACTACATGCATTACAAAATACATTCTAATACATGACACACTGCAAACGTTTACGCTGAGGTCTAGTTTGATTACATACATTTCAACCACAGCTACCACCCAACCAAACTGTGAAAACTAACTCTTTGAAGAAGTGACTAGAAACTGTAAAAATGCTCCAGCTTTCAAACAAATTACTAGCTTTGGACTGCACTTTTGTCCATCAGTCTCTGAATGCTCCTGAATGTTATGTCATGGGTAGATTTTCTTGTTCAAATTTCCTTTTGCATTAAGAAGCCAAATTAATTTCCTTTTTTGGTTCAAGAAAATTGATTGCATTTTTTCTCTGTTCATTGCAAATAAATGCTTGTTTTAGTTTAAATGTTTAGTTTAAATAGTTTTAAATGTTATTTTTACATACTTTTTTCTGGCTGTTTTGTTTTTGTGTTTCACACAAAACTGTATGATGTATGGAAAAATGTTTATTCACATTTCCAACATAAGGGAAACATGAAATGCTGCATGATTTTTTTGTGTTGGTTGTGAAAGTCCTCTTTTTGATGGATGTTTCCAGATGTTCTTTTGAACTCAGGCACTCACTCTGCAAAATAAGTTTTTTTTTTTTCTTTCACATTATTGAAGCAATCACATTGCATTAGTGAAATATCTTATTGAATTTGTGAGGGAGTAAAATACAGTATTGTCCCTGAGTTTCACTAGGTTTAAAACCACAGAACTGCTTAAGTAATCATAAATCGATAAAAGATTCTTTTGATGACCTCTTTTAGGTAATCAAATTAAATTCAATGAACACTGTAAGATCATTTTAATTTCCCTTTCTCCTTACGGCTGTTCACCTGGGAGGCTAATTTACTGTCCATATGAAGATAACACAATTAGAAACAAGCTGGATGTTCTGGTGATTAAACACCTAATCAGAATTATTATCCAGTCATCAATCTTTATGACCCTTTTTTACTTGATCGGTGTGATAAAGGACTGGTGTCTATGGCAGGATATGGCAAAATTCGACACAAGCTAGAAGCTAACTCTGGACTCTGTCCATCAGAAGGGAAACTTAACCACATTTATCACCTTACATGATCCAGATATACAATTTTTAAATGACAAATAAAACCAGCTGTCATCAAATGAATATTAGGGAAGCATTTGTGAGCAATGGAACATCTCCATCCATCCATTTTCCATCCCGCTGAATCCGAACACAGGGGTCTGCTGGAGCCAATCCCAGCCAACACAGGAAGCCAACCCACCACAGGACACACACACCAAGCCCAATTTAGAATCGCCAATCCACCTAACCTGCATGTCTTTGGCCTGTGGGAGGAAACCGGAGTGGACCCACGCAGACACGGGGAGAACATGCACACTCCACGCAGGGAGGACCCAGGAAGCGAACCCTGGTCTCCTAACTGCGAGGCAGGAGCGCTACCACTGCGCCACCATGCTGCCCATGGAGCACCTCATTTTCTTTAATTATTTGCTCCTTGGACTCTAACTTATCAATTAAAGGGTTGGAGGCAGTGTCTGTCAAGTCATAATGGCATCAGGCTCACTGCAGGAACTAACCTTGGAAAGGCTGCAAGGCTCATGCACACTCCCACTGCACACAGGACAATTCTGCAACCACTACAACACACAATCAATTTAGAGTGACCAAAGAACATACAGATGGGAATGAATGAGGAAACTGGGGTACCTGGTGAAAGTCCACATAGACCCAGCAGAACATGTAGATTCTGTATGGACAGTGACCGGCCAAGGAATCAATCCTCTGCACCATCATGTCATGTGTGTTGTTTAATTTTTAAACATGTTTATTCCAATAGCTGGTCAGAGGTGTGGCCTTTAACGATTTTTCCAGTTAATCAATCACTATTATTTAATAAACATACAGAATATAGTAATGTACAATTTACACTTAAAAGGCTTTTAGGAAAAATATATACTTTAGTAGTACTTCTCATTAATAGTGAAGCATTTTGTGATAAGAATAAAAATGGTTCCCAACTGGAAAATCTGCTTATAGTTTTATCTTAAAGTTGTGATGACCAGACCTCTTATGTATTTCTTGGAACAGTCCTGTATGTCAGTAGGTGTTTCTCACACACAACATTTCATTCAAGTCAGTGATGCAGATGATACAATGTGTACATTAATGCACATACAGTAGATTCTTGGAAAATTGACACCAATGCTTTATATTAAATAATCAAACACATTACTTGGACTTGAAACAGACACACAATCTGAGTATCCGAAATCCAGTCATGTCTACACCCTGCCAAGTGAAAAATGTAATCACCAGGAAGATAACAACCATGCTCCATGTGTAAAGCATGACCTTCTTCCAGTGAAGAAGAAATATTTTTTTAACTCTGATTTTAAAATTTATATTGCAGCTGTCTATGTAATTTCAGCCTGGTTTTAATATTGAGTTTGTAGTCATTAATTTGTTTATATAAAGCATTTAACTACAAGGCATCAATAAAAAAAAAAACAAAGTACAAACTTGTCCTACTTCTGTAAAATGTGTGAGTGTTGGTGAAAGGTATAGGTGTGCAATCGAAGAGTGACATTACAGCAAAGTATTTGAAAGTGAGAAAAAAGCACACGATTGCGTCATAATCCAACCAATAGATCTCCACGTTCAACATCCAAATGAGCCTCCTTTTGGATTCTGGAAAAATCTGATTACCGTTTTAAAGTGAAACATTACTTCATATTTGTATGAAGCTTCAGTAAAATTAGAATTTAATGCTTTGATCTGTGATCTTCTACTTTTACAAAGTTTTGGACGGTTTAGATCAAAAGCAATATGTACTAAATCATGATTTCCTTTAACTTATTACATACAGCTTTGATGTTAATAGGCTGCACGCTTACGTGGTCCATAATGTGTTAAGCACAGAAAAGAACAGGTTAAAAAAAATAATATCATAAACTGTACAATGTCCACCTCCTCTTTGTTCTGTCCATGTAGGACACCTTTACTGAACTTGTGTTGTACCCAGGGTTTGAAGTGGACAGGTATGCCATACCAGCAATGAATAGCAGCGTAGAGGTACAATCGCTGTCTGACATCCAATGGGACACCTTTGGCAACATCCGCCTCTGCCTACTAGGAGAACAGGCAACCTTGCTAGATTACCCCGATGGGAGGCAAGTGGATTGGTTGGCAGGGCAAGGAAATAAATTTGTACCCAGCCGGTATGATTTAACGGATGGACGGTGAAAAGCTGAGGATCGGAAGTAGGTTCCATCCCCCATAGACTGGTTGCAGTGGTCCTCGTATGGTAACCTAATCAGGACACCCACAGGGGTGCTTAGGACTTGGAGTCCAGCAGTGCAGCCCAGTCAGGGTCCCTGGGAATCTATAGACGATGCTGTCTTGGTAGGACCTTTGTACTTTTTCTGTGGTCTGGAAGTGGTTCAGAGAGGACACAGTGTGACACCAGAAACATTCATTGGCCCAACTTATAAGGTGTCTGCTGCCTCACTTCATTGCAGTCAGTTAGGAGGCACCAGGCAACACTCAGCAGAAGTATTGAGGATGAAGAATTGTTTTTTTTGTATAACGGTTGAATTTATCATGGCTAATTCTGGATAGGAGATTATGAAGAAGTGCTTTGGGAGAATAAAAATCCTTTATTTTATTCCAGCAATGTGTGGTGTATTTTTTATTTTTTTGCACTGGAAAATTGCACCTAAAATTTCGTTGTACAATGTCTCATTGCTACAATGACAATAAAGATTTTGATTTGATTTGATTGATTTGATTACTGTGTGTTGGGTTTGGGGCTCAGTGGTGCCCCCTTGTGGTCACAATCTATATTTAGATTGCTTCTGTGGTTTTTGAGAAAATGTTTTCAGTTAATAAATTAACTTTTACATTTACCTTTCCTAAATTATTTATTGCACAATAGGTCAGTACAGTACTTTTGAACTATTTTTTTTGTAAGACTGCTCATTGGACAGAGTCCACTACCCTTAGCACTAGCCAGGCACCTAAACAATATTTATTTTATGAAGTGTCTTAACACAAAGTCATTGTGACATTTATTTGTATGTAGTGGGTAATTCAGTCAATCTTACATTGCAGAAAAAAATACCCTTTGAACTAAACTTATTCACTTCCAATGTAACCATTTCATTGCTTCAATATTTTTTTTCAACAGTCTTTTTTTGTTCTGTCTCATTGACTGTATTTTGTTTAGAATTTAAAACACACTAAGTGCAGATTTACTATATGTAACTAGCCAAACAAACAATATTTGAAATAAGTTTGGTTACAGTCTCAACTCTGATTTCTCAGCAGAGAGGGGACATATCTGCATTGCTGAATTTACTGTGTCGGTAAATAAAATAATGGTAATAAAGCAATAAAAACATTTTTACATGAAACTCTATTGGTTAATCTTCATTTCCGTCTACCTATGGTTGTGAAAAGTGAGGTAGAGACTAAAAGGATAACATCCTGAACAAAACACTGTACCATTAAGTTTCTCTGTTTAGAACAAAAGGCATTATTCTTTAGGACAAAGTGAGGAGCTTGACAGGTATGTACCGTGAATTAAAATCGGAACCCTTCTGGATCAAAAGGTGGTCTAGACTTCTGTCGCAATGTTCGTTGAGCTGTAATGGACACAAAAAACTCAGTTAAAACTTTGGGGAAGATATGGGACACACTTGAGGGAAAACATTTCATAAATGGCTTTGGACTGCAGTAAAAACTCTGCTGTGCACAAAAAGTGTGCGTTAAAAATTGGTAGCCAGTCCATGACAACAGAACCTAACTCTTTCATTTCAAGCTTTGATCTATGATTACTCACAGTATGGTTTATCCATTTTTACACAAATTGTAATTAAAATGGATAATAGCTGAATATCTGGAATCAGCATCGGTATAGAGCTGTTCCCATTTCACTGGTTATGTCACAGTTTTCTATCAGTTATTCTCTGACTTTATTCAAAAGATGCACGAGAGTCGCTTTGTTAAAAAATGACAATCCATTTAGTGTGAGTGTAACTCCCGGAGTGGGGGGTAACTCTCTTGCACACAGGTTTTCAGAGACATCAAATGACTATTGATTATATGGAATAACATCTTTGGTTCTGTCTTTTTAGTAAAATTCACCATAAAAAAGGAATTCTGCCAGCCTTGAGTTTCAGCTTTTTGAGGCTTTTGTACAAGTTTAGTTCAAATGTATTTTTCATTCTTAGCAATGACACATTTAAAGAGATAGACATGTCAGCAAGGTAAGCCATAAGCTGAAGCCAGCAGGGGTTTTGCAGTGCTTCTGCATTGCTGTACTATACACAATTCTCGGAACTCTGATCTTAATTTGTAAAGTCATTGTTGCCTTTCCCCTTTGGCTGAAACCTGTGTGGTTTAAAAAGGCAACATGTTTGACTTCTGTATCATCTGTGCTTTATATTTGCAGATTATACTTCTGAAAACCTAACAGTTTTTTAAAGCCGCTGTAAAAAACTAGCCAGGACTCAAGACCATTAAGTTCTCTTTCTATTGCCCCAGTGTACAAAGCAGGACGTTTGGGCTAGAGTTTGTACTGTTATACTCTGAAGCAAGTTCTTTTTGAAAACACGTATTAATTTTTTTTAAAAAAGAGTGTATTTTACAGCAAAAACCTCAACAATTTTATATAACTCCAAATATTTAAAAGGCAATAAGTTCTTTTGATTGAAAGTCTAATGTGTTGTGAGACACAGCCAGCAGCTCAGACCAGCCGGGACACCCAAAGGATGGAAGGATGGGGGAAGGCAGCTTTTCTAGGACACTGCCTCTGCTAGATTGCAGCTTCCCTGGAGTGTAGTAGTGCCCCGGATTCCTGCAAGGAATCCTGGGACTTGGAGTCCGGTTTCTCAGCCCTGTTAGGTGCCATAGGTGCCACCAGGGGAAGCTGTGAAAGGACTTGGGGAGTCATGCTTCTTCACTTGCAGCCCAGGAGTACTAGGAAGTCATGAGGACGGAAGCCCCAAAGAACTTCCGGGTTGATTAAAGAATTGGAATTCTCTGTCTGACCCGTAGAAGCACTTCCGGGTCAAGGACTATTTAAAGGAATGTTGGAGAGCTAGCAAATGAGCTGGAATCGGGAGGAGTGTGACAGAGCTTCCTGAGAGGTGTGGAGGACAGAATTATTATTATTGAAAATATTGCTTTCATTTAATTGCTTGTTTAGTGTGGCTGGGGTGCTTTGAAGGAGCACTATTTAAAAGAAGAAATTATTAAAATACTTTTTAGTGCTGTACATCTGTCTGTTGGGTTTAAGGGGAAACAGCGACCCCTAGCGTCGACTCATTTACAGTGTCTGTAAATGTCTCCTTAAACTGAAGGTTTTTGCATTTTTGCATTTAAACTTTTTCTCACTCTTCTCAATATTCAAATTCAGTTACATCTCCATTAATTCAGAAAAAGTCAACTTGAATAAAAGCTAAATAAATGCACCCCTCCCCCCGGCAAATGCATTCTATACATGGAGACAGGTCAACAATGGAGCCTGCTATGGTTCTGGTCTAGAATTGTATTTCTTTGTAATCTGACCATGTATCAATGACAAGATAGTGAATTTGGCAGTGATTGCACATGACAGCAGACCTGAAGAAACAGCCTACTGAGTAGATGGCAAACATTTTAGGAACAGCAGCAAGTTTTTTTTAAATGGGGTATACACTTAGAAATAACAGTCCAGTAAGGAAAATTGCAAAGTACAACATGCAGGTTAATGAGTGTTGCTGATTTCCAAGAAAGAAACACGGAAAGGGATTTAGGAGTTTATGTTGCACTGGCTTTATTATCTCCAGGGTAAATTGCATTAAGTAAAACATTTTTGTTCCTCCTTTAGATTTACACATAGTGTCTGTGATAGCTGACAGGACAAGGGGTGTCGTATCAATTTTATACATTGTTTTTATTAGAATTGATCAACTTTATTAATTCCGTGAGGAAATTCAGGTGCATACAGCAGCAGAAACATCAACAACAATGATACAGACTCACAGCAAATCTATCAATTGATAAGTAAATAATAAATAAATAAATACATAAATGTACATTGTGCAGATATTTCAAAATAAAAATATGGCATTCCTATTTTTGCTCTTGTACTTTCCTTGGTTCCGTTTCTTTGTTTTCATTATCCTCGCTGCTTGTGCTGATGTATGTTGATGATATTTTGCCGCCATTGTTACTGTATGTTCTTGCATGAACACCTTGATAGATAACATCATGAAGAGCGTTTTTTTTTTATAAAAGCAGGTGGCACCTATACCTACACTTTAGATTAGATTAGATTGGATAAATGTTATTGATCCCATGGAGACATTCAGATGATTTCAGCAGAAGAAATATTAAAAAACAAGGATACAGACTAACAGGACAAATAATACAGCCAATCAAACAATCAATCAATAAATACATAAATAAATAAATAACAACATAAAGAGTACATCAGATGGAACCTTTGAATTTTCTGATAGCAGGAAATACCCTTTGAAGTGCTTCTTACCATACTGTGGTGGAATGAGCCTGTGGCTAAAAGTGCTCCAAGAGAGCGCTTCCTGGACAGAATGGAGGGGAATTTTCACGATGGCATTCAATTTTGTCATCATTCTCTTTTCTACAACTTCAAGTGTGTGTCCAGGGTACACCCTTTGATGGAGCATGCTTTTTTGATGTGTGTTAAGGCATTGTGCTTCTTTTGAGTTGCTTCCCCAGGGGACTACAGCATAGAACACCACACTGTCCTCTATGGATTGGTCATTCTGCCAGCCAGGATTTGAAACTTGACACTTCCACAGTCTCCTAGATGATGGACAACCTGACCAACAGACAGCAGTTTGTGAGGCTGAGGGAACTGTGTGTCAGAAATTGCAGTGCGTAATACTGGAGCACCTCAGGGAACTGTCCTGTCTCCTTTCCTGTTTACCCTCTACATAACAGACTTCCAGCACAATACCAGCGCTTGCCATCATCAGAAATTATCAGACAACTCATCCATCATAGGCTGATATTAATAATGGAGATGAGTCAGAGTACAGGAAGACTGTGGAGGACTTTGTCTTGTGGTTCAGGGACCGCAGCCTGCAGCACAACATCAGCAAGACAAAAGAGCTGGTGGTGGACTTGAGATATGCCAAGATGCCAATGAGACCAGTCACTATTCAGGGGGAGGACATGGAAGTGGTGCAGTGCTACGTAGGAGCTCACAAAACCAGCTAGACTGGTATGACAACACAGTGGCACTGTCCAAGAAGGGCCAGAGCAGACTGTACTTGCTAAGGAGACTCAGCTCTTTTGATGTGTGCAGCTTGGATAAATATTGTACATTTTTGGAAAAAAGAACTTATGAACTTCCTGGCAGACCAAGGAAAAATACTATCTTTGTTTTTCTGTTGGCAACATTGTGTCAGGCACTAGGATTTGTGTTTTATATCATTAAACTTGGCGTGTTTCTGAGTCTGAATTTGTTCCTCCTTTTGTTCTGGTGGCTCATTTTGGTGTGGACTTTGGTTACCATCACACCTTTAAAAATTCAGTTAATATTTTTGTCTCTCAATCTATTTTGCTTAACCTTTGGCACAATGGACAATCTAGCAGCCTTCAAAAAATTACATGATTATTAGATTATAATAGTAGTCCGTAACCATTGACAGACTATGCCATAAAGATCTATTTATGATCATGCACTTTTTAGCACTCAATTTAATTAATATATGAGGTTTCAGTCCTGTTGAATATACAGGTATGTCATGAACTCTGGGTTCCTAAGCACAGTAAATTCTAAAAATAATTCAAAAATGCTCACTAGAGGGGGAAAACAGTTAAACCCTGGCTAGTCACAAAAAGGACAATTTGATAAAGGTTATATATATAACCACCAAATTTTATGTTAACTATAGACTATATGCCTGGTGATGTTCTTATACTACTTCACCATCAATCATCACTACATTTTTTAATATCATTGTGTAATCTTCCTCGCTGATGGCATTTTATTAACTTCTTTATCTGTATAATTTCTGATAAATGCATAATGTTTAGTAGTTTGTGTTTTTTGTTGTTATACTTTTACATCTACTTATCCATTCTCCAGCTAAATATGTAAACCTTTTATGGTAAATTTTTAATTAATATTTTTGTAACCTATTCATCTTCTTTGGAACTATAAACATTTCATATAAAATGATACATTTTCCATCAACAAATATTAACTTTTTGAAAAAGAAGGTCCACTTTTACGTTTCTAAGCATACTTAATATGTCACCATTAATACTGATTTAAATTGACTTTTTATTGTATAAGATATGCATTACGGCCAAAAGTCCATGGACACTTGGCCATCACCCCTATATTAGCTTGTTGGACATTCCATGCTTAAACAATGGCCATTAATATGAAGTTGACACACCTCTGCAGCTAAAACAGAATCAGCTCCTCTGTGAAGGCTTTCCACAAAATTTTGGAGACTGTCTTTGGGAATGTATGCCCATTCAGTCAAAACAGCATTTGTGAGTTCAGTTACTGATCTTAGACAAGGCACCCTGACTTACTGTTTGTTTTATCTTGGCAGAGTAATGTATTGCTCTACTTTCCCTTATTGTATTATTAATATGTAGCCTTAGAATGCCTAATCTCACAGACTTGCCAATGTTTATAAGGTATTATTGTATATAACTTATCCCCACCTTCCCTTCTATATCTATAACCTCAGGAAATTAGATGTAGTAAAAAGACAAGCAGGAGTTAAGTTACACATAAAATAATGTATTATTGATAATATTGATAAATAATAACAAAATGCAAAGTACATTTGAATATTGGCAACCATACAACCTCATTAAATGGTGATATGTTGTTCAGACGGCACACAGACTTGTAGTTACTTAATATGTCTCTAGTTAAGGCATCATTGGTGCTCAGCTTTCAGCCACATGTCTGTTCAATATGGCTGAATCCGTGCTCTTCATTGTGTTGTCTTCAGTTCATGGTGTGATGGTCTTCTTCATCAGATCAGTAAGAGAGAGATACTTCTTCATCATCACAGGTTAGAGAGAGAGTGAGATAAAGCAAGCAAATTTATGGGTTTTCTGTCCAACCCTTAGAGCCAATAGGACATCATGGTACTTAAAAGATTCTGATCCAAGCCAATTCCAAACAGCCATACTTCAGACCAATGGGGGAAATAGAACATCTTAACACCTGCCCCCAAACCATATGTTAAAGTACACTTTAGCCTACTTGTGGGGGTAGAAAGAATTTAGCAAAGAAACACTCGTCAAGCTGGTTTAAGGCACATCCTCTCCCAACTCTGTCATAAAATTCAAAGACACTCAGTCATAAGGGGGGGGGGGGGGGACACACTAAATTACATTGCTTTGCCTAAATTACAAATAAAGACATACAAAATATTTATCAAATTATATGCAAAATCTCACATCACAACAGTGTTCTAGTTCACACCAAAGGTGTTCAGTAGGGTTGAGGTCAGGGCTCTATGCAGTCTACCCAAGTTCCTCCACACCACACTTTTCAAACCATGTCTTTACAAACCTGGCTTTGTGCACAGGGGCACAGTCATTCTGGTCCAGGAAAGGGCCTTCCCCAAACTGTTGCCACAAAGTTGGAAGCGAACAATTGTCTAAAATGTCTTTGTATGTTGTAGCATTATCAGTATATCACTGGAACCAAGAGACCTAGACCAAACTCTGCAAAGCAGCCTTACACCATTAACCTTCCTCCACCAAACTTTACAGTAAACACTATTTAGCCCAGATAGTACCATTCTCCTGGCATCCACCTAACCCAAATTCGTCCAGCAGACTGCCAGATAGCAAAATGCGATTTACCGCACCAGAGAACACTTTTCTACTGCTTCACAGTCTAATGTCAACATGCTTTACATCACTAACACCAACACTTGGCATTCTGTATGGTAATCTTAAGCTTGTTTGCAGCTGCTTGGCCATGGAAACCCATTTCATGAAGATCCCAATGAACAGTTTTTGTGCTGATGTTGCTTCCAGAGGCAGTTTTTTGAACTCTGTTGTGTGTTGTGTAACAGCTGACTTTTACACACTGAGTGCTTCAGCACTCAGTGGCCCTGTTCTATTAGATTGAGTGGTCTACAGCTTTGTTGATGGCCTGTTGTTGCTCCAAACGCTTCCACTTCACCATAATAACTCTTGTAGTTGACAATAGATCGAACAGAGCAGAAATATTATGTAAAGACTTGAGGCAAAAGTGGCATCCTATGACAGTCCCATGTTTAAAGTCACTGAGTATTTCAGTACCAACCATCCTACTGCCAATGTTTGTCAATAGAGACAGGATGGCTATATATTTGATTTTATGCACCTTTTCACAATGAAACACCAAAACTCAGTAATTCAGAGAGGTGTCCACATACTTTTGACCATGTTGTGTAATTCTAATTTTTGTGTCATTTCTTTCCATATATTCATAAAATATAAACAAAATAATATAAATTAAATTATTAAAAAATAAAAATCATGCTTCATTTGAAAAACATTAATCCTGATCTGTTTTTGTCTGTGTAGATTTCTCGTGGATTTTCCATGGATACACTCATTACCTGCAGCATTGCAAAGACATTGATTTAAAGTTAATTGGTATCTCAAAACTGGCCGAGTATGAATGAATGTGAGTGCATCTTTCAAAGGTATCATGCCCCAGGTCGTCTCCTCACTATTCATTCCCTGTGACTCTGTAATGAAAAAGTGGAATCAACATATGAGTGAATGAAACTCTGCAAATAAGGTTTTGATTAATGCTTTATTATGATAACCTTGTTTTTGATATTCAACAGACACAGTCATCTAAGCAAAGCTATTCATCAACTTCAACATTAAAAATTTTGCCTTTGAATGCATTTTCAAGTATTGCAACATCAGCAAAATCTTCACTATTAGTGTAATTTTCCAAAGCAAAACAACTTGAATAAGTCTTTGTTTGAAGTATAAATCACATTTATATTTTGAAGAAATAGCTAGAAGAAGATTATATTTTACTAAATAATTAGCTTCCTGAGGATGAACAGAAGTAAAATAAAACCAGCATATTTGTACTATAATAAGATTTCCCTATATAAATCATTTTATACCGAAAAAGATAAATGGAACTTTCCTATTAGAGTGAACAGTACACTAAAAACATGTACAGAAAAGAAAGAGAGAAAAAGAGACAATGAGCTGATCATCATTCTGTAAAATATTCTAAGATGAACATCTCATTCATATAGAATGAATAAATAGTTTAGGTACTAAGGAGTCCATAAAATTAAATACCCTTCACAAAGGAAATAAATAAATGATCCTCATAAAAGGGAAACTGTATGAACTTATTTTCATATTTACATTACCATCCAATACATGCATGGTTGAAAAAATATACAAAATTATGTGTAATTATTAAAAATAAATATAATTTTAGTTTTGTTCATTTTGTTATGTTAAGCTACATCCTTAAAACAGACAAAAGAAAGCTGCAGAGGTCTTCCAGGGGGGCTAGAGGATTTCATTGTATCCACACAGTATATGGTTCCATCTGTTGACAGACAGAAATGTGCTCAGTCGATGGCTCATGGGTGAAGTGACAACAGTAGAAGCTACAGAAAGTTTTATGCTAGTGTGTGGTATTTTTGAGATAGGCAAGTCACCCCCATGAGGTAGACAAGGGTTCAAGACCCATCTAACAGACCCAAGTGGAAGAAGGGTTTTGATTTTGTTTTGTTCACGTTGTATTTTATGCTTTCCTTTTTGTATATACCTCCCTTGTGAGTCTTATTTAAAATGGTCCTATTTAATATACTTCACTTCTGTGGCATCTTTACAAACAAGGAACTCAAACTCAGAAATTGTCTGTTATAATCTTAGTGAGAAACTAAAAACCTTTGTGGAAGCACCCAGTAAAATGACCGAAAGAGAACATCTACAGTATAAACAGACGTGCAATCAGAGAGGCAGGATCACCAGAAAAGCAGCAGACCGAATAAAGCTCAAAAACACTAGTCAGAAACGAACAGAGCTAGCAAAGAATCTACCATCACAGTCAAAACACAAAACCTGAAAGAAAAACAAACTAAATGTTGCTAAAATCTCGTCACACTAACTTTAGTTGTTGGTGCCCATACTTAACACATGTTACGTGTTTGTCTTATGAGAGCTTTGAAATCATTTCAGTTTTTTTGTCAAGCACTAGTATAACAAAATAACCACATATGATATGGCATATCCGATATAATGTCACAACGCATCACATCATATCCTCATATACTGTATGATATGGTACAAGAAAATCTTCACATACTGTATGATATTCTGTTTGATGAGTGATGATAGAAGACATCAAGCTTTTTGTGGTTCTGCCCTCTAGACCCAAAAAACCCTCATTTAGGGACCATTTCTGTGCAGGAAATGCATATAAAGAATAAACCAATAGATGTTTTCAGAAAAAATGATTAGAAGGACTTGAAGTTGTGCATGCCACCGACCCCAGGTGTTCACCCTATAATGAGGTACAAGGGGTCAAAGTATTCCTTTTCATAAAAAAAAAAATGGGATCAGTAATATAAGTCTTGTGGACTGTCGTTTTTGGGGATGCCACAAAAACCAATATTTTGGTACAACTTCAGTGCCAAAGTTCCGCAAACTATTGGCAGGTACCAGCTTTTTTACAATATTGGTAGTACCAAGAAAGTCAGTACTGCACTCATGTGTGACTGCAAGTAGACAAATTACTTCAGAAAGCACAATAATAAATGAGAAAAAAATGGGAAAAACAACATATAAAAACATGTCACATGGGGTGATCTTACATTGCTGCATCACCACTCAAAAAGAAAAACAGCAAAGGTCATGTCTGAAAATGCTTTTGTGTTTACACAATAGAATTTCAAGGCACCAGTGTAGGAATTGTACTTGTCGTTTGACATGAGTTGCTCCATTTGTTAATACCAAAATGAAATAATGTATATTTAGTGTTTCAATGCTTTGAAGGACAAGGCACATCTTTCTAATAATGTGACGTGTATTGTGTTAACAGAGATGCATGTTGGTGAAACGTGTAGTTAGAAAGATAAGCAAAACAGCCTACTGTTCATCATTGCTAAATACTAATCTGATAACACTTAATTTGTGTCACGCCAGCACCTACCTATTACTGTGTGCTACTACTGTCGTTGCAATACGTTGCGACCTGTGCACATTGGAACAACTCTCCCTTGTGCTAGCGCATAATGTTTTTTGAAATCACAGAGTTAGTTACGTACCTTCAGTTTTAATAGTGTTTCATAGCTTTTCTCTTTTGTTATAAATAATCTACTATAAATCGTTATGGCCAATAAACTTAAGCGTGCGATGTTGGGTTGTCACAAAAATTGACATTATTAAACATTTATGAAATGGTGAAAGTGCTTCAAGTATTGCTTCAATTTTCAGAGTAGGAAGAACAATAGTGAAGGATATAAAGTGGGATGCCGACAAAATTGAAAAACATTTCAAAAATGGAAACCACTGACAGTAATGTTATTTTGTATTAATGTTAATGTTCTTCTGTGTTGTAATTTCCTTTTTAAATTCTATTATTTTACGTTTTGTTAATATATTGTGACAAGCAGGCAGCTTCTGATGCGCTGTGTGAGAGCAGAAGCAATGGAATGAACACATAAGTGATGGAACAAGATGAATGTGTTCTGTTCTGTAAGGGGTTGACACACCTTTCAGGAGATGTTAGGAGAAATAGGAAGGTGTGGCAGAAGGAAGTTTTGAATAGGGAGTCAGGAGACAATAAGCAGGAGTGCTTGTAGTAGAGAGAAAAGTAAGAATGTAAGTGGCAGGAGATAAACTGTTTGGATAGGGAAAGCTTTCTTTTATTGTTTTGGAGGTGTGCTCCATAACCCAGATAACAGCGTATAAGACAGAGCACCATTTGTTACAGAACAAAGACTGCAAATAAAATGTACAAAACTCCAGCACCTCTGAGATGTATTTGCTTATTAAACTGGTTGTGACAATATTACATGAATTAATTAATTTTGTTAATAGAGTTTTGTTTTGTAAATAAATACGAATATTCGCTAAACTTATCTACTGTATATCATTTTTTAAAGTAGGTGTTCTTTTATCCGTCATGGCCTCAGTCTTACCCCTGACAGATAATCAAGTTTTTACTGTATGTAATGGAGTAAGTAATACATTTATTGAGTACAGGTAATTTGTAATTCTGTATTGGTACACAGGCATAAAAGGTAACAATTCTTAATCAGACAAACAGCAAAACTAAGGCTGTTTAACAGGAGTTCTGAAATAAAAGATTAACGTAAAACTGACAAGTCTGATTTTACACAGGAAGCTTTAAAGTTGAGACAATTGTAAAAAAAAGTGATGGATTTGGAAAATTAAAGCACCATGAGTTTCTGACACTTGAAATTTGAATTGATCCAATAAATATTACTTCTTAGTAATATTTTGTAACCAGTTAATAATTCAAATATAAATCTTACAATAGCAAACTTAACAGATTGGTTCACCGACAAACCAGAGATTTAAAGCATGTTGTTAAAAAAACAGCTTTAAACAGAAAATATCCTGCATTATTTTCGATTTCACCAATTCAACGATTAATGGACAGAAAATATCAGAGAATTAATTTAGAGTGTGCACATTCTACGATAAATCAGGTAGCTCATAATGATATCATTCTTTAGAAATCCCAATGTTTTTAAAGAATGATAATGTAATATAATTTCCCCTAAGATTATAAACCCCAATTTATTGTTAATGGGTGATATGCATCTTTGCCACACATTAAAATTGAAGACTTGCTTTGTATTCTGATATTTATGAATGCCAATACTTGTTTTATTCCCATGATAGTTGGGTAACAACTACGTTTACCAGTAATTTAAATATAACCCAAAAATTACTAACTACTGCCCATGACTAAAATCTTCTTGTGAAGTTACCAAATGTAATAAAATACTAAAAAACATTTCTCAATGTCTCACTAGAGATGATTTTTAGAAATATCTCTATATATCTTTTAGAATAACTTTAACCACAAAATGTTTTCTTCCATGTTGAAGCAGTAATATATACTGTAAATTCCTTATGAAATGCTTACATAAGGACAATAGCAACAACAAAATGTTTTTATACAAAACATGTTTAAATATGAAAGTAGCTCAAAGTGCTTTCAAATATTAAGAGCTAACCATCAATAGAAAAGAATATACATAAAGACTAAGATCAATTAGTTGCCTGGATATGGCTGGTCCAGTGGTTACTGCCTGAAAGTAGATATGGCTGACACAGTGGTCCAATGGGTAGTACTTCTATCTTGCAACACAAGAACAGTCTTTAAACCTGGAGGCAGTTGCTGCCTTTTTGCAGTTTCTACTTTCTCCCTCTGTTTGTCAGAGCATTCTTGTTTTCTACAACATCCAAAATGCATCCATGTTAGACTGATTAGTAACTCTGCATTAGCATGGCTTCAATGAGTATGAGTAAGAACCTGTGTGAGCATAGTGATAGACTACTGTGTCATCCAGCAAATGGCCCATGCCTTGACCCCCAGAGACCTTAACTCCCAAAAGCCTTAATCTCAAGCAAAATGTTCTAAAAATGAGTGAACAAATGGTTAAAGAAAGAAGAAAGTTAAGATAAGAGCACGTAAACCTCATTCATTTGTATTCTTGTAGGTTCAAAGTACTACCAAGTCAATATTTTAAATTCTCCAAGGTACTCTCTATGTGAAAAATGTTTTCTAGCATTTGGGAAGACTTTCTTTTAACTGGTTTCCATTCCTTTATTTGTTTGTTATTCTGAGCATATACAGTGCATCCGGAAAGTATTCACAGCGCATCACTTTTTTCACATTTTGTTATGTTACAGCCTTATTCCAAAATGGATTAAATTCATTTTTTCCTCAGAATTCTACACACAACACCCCATAATGACAATGTGAAAAAAGTTTACTTGAGGTTTTTGCAAATTTATTAAAAATAAAAAAACTGAGAAATCACATGTACATAAGTATTCACAGCCTTTGCTCAATACTTTGTCGATGCACGTTTGGCAGCAATTACAGCCTCAAGTCATTTTGACTATGATGCCACAAGCTTTGCACACCTATCCTTGGCCAGTTTCGCCCATTCCTCTTTGCAGCACTTCTCAAGCTCCATCAGGTTGGATGGGAAGCGTCGGTGCACAGCCATTTTAAGATCTCTCCAGAGATGTTCAATCGGATTCAAGTCTGGTCTCTGGCTGGGCCACTCAAGGACATTCACAGAGTTGTCCTGAAGCCACTCCTTTAATATCTTGGATGTGTACTTAGGGTCGTTGTCCTGCTGAAAGATGAACCGTCGCCCCAGTCTGAGGTCAAGAGCGCTCTGGAGCAGGTTTTCATCCAGGATGTCTCTGTACATTGCTGCAGTCATCTTTCCCTTTATCCTGACTAGTCTCCCAGTTCCTGCCGCTGAAAAAATCCCCACAGCATGATGCTGCCACCACCATGCTTCACTGTAGGGATGGTATTGGACTGGTGATGAGCGATGCCTGGTTTCCTCCAAACGTGACACCTGGCATTTACACCAAAGAGTTCAATCTTTGTCTCATCAGACCAGAGAATTTTGTTTCTCATGGTCTGAGAGTCCTTCAGGTGCCTTTTGGCAAACTCCAGGTGGGCTGCCATGTGCCTTTTACTAAGGAGTGGCTTCCGTCTG
This sequence comes from Polypterus bichir lapradei, assembly GCA_026402145.1. Classification (NCBI taxonomy): domain Eukaryota; kingdom Metazoa; phylum Chordata; class Cladistia; order Polypteriformes; family Polypteridae; genus Polypterus; species Polypterus bichir. The sequence continues at coordinate 496,562 of JANRMT010062796.1, read as the reverse complement.
GCCACTCTACCATACAGGCCTGATTGGTGGATTGCTGCAGAGATGGTTGTCCTTCTGGAAGGTTCTCCCCTCTCCACAGAGGACCTCTGGAGCTCTGACAGAGTGACCATTGGGTTTTTGGTCACCTCCCTGACTAAGGCCCTTCTCTCTGATCGCTCAGTTTAGATGGCCGGCCAGCTCTAGGAAGAGTCCTGGTGGTTTTGAACTTCTTCCACTTACGGATAATGGAGGCCACTGTGCTCATTGGGACCTTCAAAGCAGCAGAAATTTTTCTGTAACCTTCCCCAGATTTCTGCCTCGAGACAATCCTGTCTCGGAGGTCTACAGACAATTCCTTTGACTTCATGCTTGGTTTGTGCTCTGACATGAACTGTCAACTGTGGGACCTTATATAGACAGGTGTGTGCCTTTCCAAATCATGTCCAATCAACTGAATTTACCACAGGTGGACTCCAGTTAAGCTGCAAAAACATCTCAAGGATGATCAGGGGAAACAGGATGCACCTGAGCTCAATTTTGAGCTTCATGGCAAAGGCTGTGAATACTTATGTACATGTGTTTTCTCAGTTTTTTTTATTTTTAATAAATTTGCAAAAATCTCAAGTAAACTTTTTTCACATTGTCATTATGGGGTGTTGTGTGTAGAATTCTGTGGAAAAAAATGAATTTAATCCATTTTGGAATAAGGCTGTAACATAACAAAATGTGGAAAAAGTGATGTGCTGTGAATACTTTCCGGATGCTCTGTATTTTCCATTACAACATCACAGGGAGTTTACAGCCATGTAGGAAGTATTGCCAATCAGAAAAGAAGCAGCCCTGTACAGGTAACAGTCACAAAAATGCATTTAAATCTCCACTTACACCTTCAAGATAACCTCATCTGTACATTTTTGCATTGTGAGATGAAAATCCACACAGAAACAGGAAAAACATGGAAGAAAAAAAAAACGCAAAATGCAATCCTAAAAGAGATGAGGCAGACAACACATGCTAGCTAATGCTTTAGCAAAGTACTGAGGCATCTTAAGCCTTTTTTCTCATTATGTACAACATATAGAGGGCAATGAACATTAAACAAAAAATATAGTAATATTAACTTTATGCAATAATGCAAAGTAATTAATAAAAATGTCCCAGAAAAATTTAATAAAAACACTAAAAATTATTCAATAACATAAATTATGCAAGAAAACTCAAAGGATAATAAAATAAATTAATAAATGGAAAGAAAATATGGCCAGGAATGAAACCCTGTGCAAAGTCAGTAATGAAACCTTTTTGTCTTCTTCTGTAAGTTGCTTTAGATAAAAACTTCTACTAAGTGAAAAAATATAAATGTAATCTGTATCTATCTGATGATAATCAAGTATCTTCTTACTCCACCTAATATCAAAACACTCACTCTCCTTCATTTATCTCTTTCTTTCTCACTGCATGGTAAAATGTTCTTATGACTGTAAGTGGAGTGTTCACCCCAAAACACCTCAGTTGTAGACTCAGTGGGCCAATGTGAGAGACTGTGTACTAAACCCCACTCATGGGTTACTTCTTAGGCCTGCTGTACAAAATTTTGCTTTGGTACTCCCAAGTATTCCAGAACTCCTAAATCCCAATATTCAACACAAATTTGGTGACTCCTGGACACCTGAGCCTGGCCCCCTGTATTGTAGTGGAAATTTGACTTAATATAGCTGCTTTATAGTGCAACTTGTGTACAGCCTATCAGCACATGGACACCTGCAAAAAGCAAAGAGACTTGCTGGCGCAGTATAAGCAGACCAAATGGTACACCTGTGCCAATCATGAAAGCAGGTGCCCTCTTTTTATTGAAGGTGTTCCCGCTCAGCTGCTAATTGAGATGGGCGGATTGATACTAAAGTATCGATGCTTCCGATTCTAACCTTTTAATTTAAACATCGATGTTCACATTAAAAGTATCAATATTACACTTTTTCAATAATAAGCAAGTTTATTAGAAATTATTTTTAAAAAGTATTTGATGGTGAGAATATGATTATTAAATTAAATGTGTCATATTGTGTAAAACGGAAGCTACTTTTCTATCGCCGCTTTTCATCGTCCTGCATTCACACTAGCAGTGCTGCGATCCACCAACCAAAGCAATGGAGCTGTGTATGTGAGGCAAAGACAGAAAGAAAGCTACGTGTTGTTTGGAGTTATTTTACTCCAATGAGTGAACGATAATGAAGCAAAATGTGAAACATGTCAGAAGACTGAACGTTATTACAGCAGCACTACAAACCTAGTAAAACACATAAACATCAGTCACATGGCTGAACATGAGAAGTTACAACAGTGGTGATGAGAAGAGAGCACTGACACTCAGGCTAAAACGCCTGACACAGTTGCCAAAGGGCTGTAGTCTAATCTTAAAAAAGCCTTCCAGAAAGGCAGGCAGTACCCAGGTAACGTTAGTATTGTAATCTGATGTAAGGCTGTTGTAATTGAATAGAAGATAATCAATGTCTGTTTTTAGTGAGGAGTATATTATATTTATACCTTGATGGATGGACATACTTAGAACAAATTTTCAAACTTATTATATTTATTATGTCCATTTTGTAAAATATATATATATATATATATATATATATATATATATATATATATA
>JANRMT010062796.1:456986-493827 GCA_026402145.1 Polypterus bichir lapradei | reverse complement strand
TATATATACATATACTAAAAGCAGTAGTTCTGAGCATTTCCCGAGCAATGTTATACCCGTATCTTCTCTAACCTGTTGATGTACCTAGTGATAATGGCATCTTGTAAAAAAATGTTTTTCAGCAGTCCAGTTGTTGCAAGCTCTTGGCAATGATATGATCAGTGATGTCGAGGAGCCTCTCATCAACAGTGATGGCAAAGTGAATCTGTGTTCAGGCAGTGATATTGAAATGAACAGTAAAACTGAAAGTGAGTCTGATAAATCCGAAAGTGATGCTTGCTTGGTATTTACATTATCATTATACTTTTTACACTTCCTACTGTGGACTTTTAGCGTTTTGCATGTTTACAGTTAAAAAATAATAATGCCTTTTTTGAGCCAAAAAATGCAACACTGTTTACGTGTTTTTTGAGAAAAAATGTAATGCCAGTGCTTGTTGTTGTTCCACAGATCGTTTGCAAGAACTGAATATATTTAATAATTTCTGTTAATAAGAAAAGAGGTCAGATCTATGGCAGTGCATGTAATAGTCTACTAATGCAAAGTCTTTAAAATGTAACTGTTTGATGTCCACACATACTGTAAGTTTTGACAGAAGACTAACCATTCTTGCAAGACAACACTCTGGCTACATCAGTATTGGGATTGGTATCGATATCGACAATACTGGCCTCAGTATCATCCAATATCAGATTGAAACGAAATCAGCAGTATCTCACATCACTAGCTGCTAAACCCTGTGGCAATATGGTAATCACCCACACAAGGTGCTGTCATCAATAAACAATGAATTTATTATCATGGAAATTCCTGTGTTTGTTATTTTGATTTGCCTACTCAAACTATTGTTATTGTTAACTACAGTATATTGTTTATATGAGTGTTAGGTAGTTACTTTATAGCACCCCATATGTACAGCCTTACCTGCACATGGATATCGGCCTCAAACAAATAGACTTGCTAGTTCTGCACAAGCAGACCAGACGGTTGTCTTCAGATCTGAGCTACACCAGTGCCAATCACCAAAACAGGCGCCCGCTCACTACGCTGCTTTGTATTGAAGACGTCTCTTCTCAGCTGCTAACCCAAAGGGGTATACTGCAATCACCCACACCAGGTGCTCTTAACAATATACCTGCACCCAATCAAACAGTACAAAATCAATATTATTTTAAAGCAACATTAATAAACACACTGTATAACCGATGAGAGCAAAATTAGGGAATATATTTGAAAAAGACTCTTATTAGAGAGAGCTGCAGAGCTGCACTGGATGTTCTTCAATTTGCAGAGGTTTTACCAATTTCTTTGAGTTTTTCTTTCTTTTGTTGTTCCCTTCTTTGTTCTCCTTGCTTTGCTCTTCCCTTGATCTGTTCAGCATGCATCCCAAACTTAAAGTTCTCATAGAAAAATTATACTCATATTGTGGGGCATGTTAAATGGAATTTTTCATTAGCCACGACCTCCAAAAAGAAATCTGGTGAGTTCAAACTGGTACAGCTTTCAACAACTATAATATCACCGGATTCTCAATAATTTTTGAAGTAAATCAGATTTGCTTATGCAAACAGGCAAAGTATACCATAACTCCTTACTCTAATAATTTAATGATGAGCTTCATGCAGCTCTGAAGTACATAAAGTACATACAGGTTTAGATTTGCCATGCTTTATATTTATCTCTGCTGATTTTAGTTTCTTATTAGGTCTCTTTTTCAAATCTTAAATGTGGACGCAAGTGGGCTTAAAACAAACCTCCCTAGATGCATTACTCTACTGAGTAGCTAAACAGAAACTTTAGCTTTTTTACAGGGAAGAGCTCTGAGGCTTAATGTGACCCCATTCCAATTCATATCTATATTCAGGGAGCAGATGTCACACCAGCTACAACAAATGGACCAAACTTCCATTGCATTCTGACAAGGTAACTACATGATTAATTAAATTGATGCAAAAACATTTAAAATATATTATGTTCTGTGTAAATTATAGCTCTTTTTCTCACTTATATACAGACACAAAACATCAGGTTAAAACACTTTTTCAGAGATCAGAAAACATTCACACATGAATTTTGCTTGACTTAGAGGGCTTTATAGACCAAGCTGTAATAACCTGAGCAAAGTATTCCATGTCAAAAAAAAAAAAAAAAAACTTTATTAGTATTTATATCTTTTTTTTAATTCAAGGTAGAGCAAATAAAGATTCACTGTGCAGCTATTCCTAGAAGTAGATGATAATCAAGCAACATAATAAAAGCAATTAGATGATATGGCTAGGAGGAAAGCTTAAGTAGTCACAAGATGGCTTGTGTCCTGTACAGAAATTAACAATACTGTGGCAAAGTGCAATGCCAGCACTGAGCAACCACATGAGGAATAGTTTATTTTCTCTAGGTTTTTAGCTTGCTATCCTAAAGAAGGTTGCTCGCTCAGTCACTGTGGATAACTAATTGTGCCTCTGGGGTGACAGTCTGGTTTTTATAGCTTTCTGTAGGTGGGCACTAGAAGCAGGCATCAAACTATATAATGGTCTGCCTGCTGGGATGAACTTGCTGCTGTGGCTGCTTTTACTATTGTTGTCACTGATGGTTCCATTACAGTATTATAAGACATATTTTAGTACTCATTGTATTAGAAAAATTGGTCTTAAATACATATATTGCTTGGGATCTTGCAAAAGTATTCATTTCCTTGACCAATTATTTAATTTTATTGAATAATAAATGCTACAATAAAAAATTCTCTGTGATATTATTATATCAAAATGCTAGAACTCAAAATTATTTTGTGACATTTTATGTTTGAAAAAAATCTTAAGAAGAAGAAAAGGAAAATATGCGGTTTGTGTAATTATTTTGTGGAAGCTTTACATTTACACAGGTGAAAGATAACTGCATAAAAATATTGCAAATATTTAGCAATATACAGTATATATATTGTGAACCACTAGGAGGTGTACCAGCCACCCTACCCAACACAGACAGGCAGACAAAAGTTCAAGTCCAGTACACACGTTTCATTCATGTGGGGCAGCGCTTTTACTTTGCTCCCCACAGCACAGCACAACCAAGCATCAAATCAATACCACAGTCCTTTTCTGTTCCTTTCCTTTCCTCTTCTCTTCTCTTGCGCCTCCACTCCTCTCGCAGCAAGGTTCGTCCACCTCCTCCCAACTCTGGCTCTCTTAATGGAGGAAGGGGGCCCCTTTTATGTTGCTCCTGGGAGTGCTCCAGGTGGTTCATTAATGTTACCTGGAATAACTCCCAGGTGTGATTGAAGTTCAAACAAAAGGCTCTGCAGCTCCCCCTGGCGGCCCCCACAGAACCCAACAGGGCTGCACCAAATTCCAACTGACAGTGTGCCCTTTTGGAATCTGTGGTGCCACAGCTGCTCAGGAGGGCTGCCCTCTAGTGGCCATGGGGAGGTAGTGCCTCACAAATGCTGTCTCCCCCAGTCCTTCCATCAAGAGGGGCGTCCTGCCCGGGCAAGGGCCCCGTCCATCCGCCACAATATATATATCAACAGTTCAATAGAATCATGGTGCAGACTTGCTTGATGTTGTCACAAGTAGTGGACAGGAACAGGGATCCAGTTTCTTCTTTGTGCTTAACACTTGTCCAACCATTTTTTCACTTCTCAATCCATTTATAAACCCTTTGCTGTGTTGACACTGTCTGTACTGTATATAACCCAGGGTTCTCAAACTCCTGTCCTGAAGGGCCTCAGTAGCTACATGTTTTCATTCTAACATTTTCTTAATCAGTGACCTGTTTTTGCGGCTAATTAAATTCTTTTGAATTAATTTTAATTGACTTGTTTTTTAAGATTTGTTTCCCTGGATTTCTTCATTTCTTTCCTTAAATGGCACCCAAACAGAAATGAAATGATAAGTGAGTGAGTGAACACAAGACCAACTAAGTCAGGGCCTCAAACTCCAACCAATTTCACTCCAAGCAGTTCCTTAATTAGGTGTCAATTCTTGTTGTTAATTAAACCCATTCTTTAATTCCATGGCTTGTTGCTGCTCTCATTGTGCAATAGAAGACATTTCTGAAATTGCTTTCTCTTTTCTAAGAGCACTGTTAAAATGTTTTGTGGACCTGAGCAGATCAGCATTCCTGGTACTTTCACTTTTCTTTATTTTCAGATATTGTAAGATAGACACAGTCTGCTGGTCATGTTTTGGCTCATTTTGTATCTCCCTATTGTTTGGCAGCTAATTAAGGAGAAATAAAAAATTAGGAGGTCCGAGTCTTCAAGAGCAAGTCAATTACAATTTATTCAAAATTAGCAGCAAAAACAGGTCACTAATTAGGAAAAGGGTTAGAATGAAAACCTTCAGCCACTGCGGCCCTCCAGGAATGGAGTTTGAGATCTCTGATATAACCCCTGATATACTGTCAGCCCATGAAAAGTGGATTACTACTTTTTTTTTTTTTTACCCGCATCTGGCCCAACTACCTCTTTTACTGACGTCTGAGAGAAATTCCCCTGCTTTTTCCGTAACAAAATTAAAGATCTAAATAATTCAACTAACATAAATGCATCATCTGTTTATATCTTTCCCTGCTTTCCCACTTCATCCAGCTCCTTTTCTAAGTTCTCACCAGTCACATCTACTTTTGTTAATAACCTGCTTTGTAAGATGAGGCAGACTACTTGTGTACTGCACCCCATCCCCAACACACTACTTAAATCCTGCCTTCATGCCATAATCCCGACTATTACAACAATAATAAACTCATCCCTTGACACTGGCTCTGTGCCACTCACTTTTAAAATCGTTTCTGTAATCCCAATGTTAAAAAAGTCTGGTCTTAATGCTGACAATCTTAACAATTTTCGGCCTATTTCCCAATTACCTTTTCTGTGAAAAGTTCTTGAGTGTGTTGTAGCTTCCCAAATCACCAATTACTTAACTTCTAATAATTTGATGGAACCCTTTTAATCTGGTTTCAGGGCACAGCACAGCTATGAAGCTGCTCTGCCACGGGTAACCAATGATTTGCTTATGGCAGCAGACTCTGGACAAACCAGCATATTAATTCTGTTAGACCTCAGTGTAGCATTTGACACTGTCAGACATGACATTCTACTATCCAGAATGGAGAACATGCTGGATATCTCTGGCACTGCCCTCTAGTGGTTCAAGTCCTATCTGACTGATAGGCAAGAGTTTGTTAGTCTTGGCAACAACAGATCCAGCTCGGCACCAGTCACACAAGGAGTTCCACAGGGCTCTGTCCTCGGCCCTCTTCTCTTCTGTATTTATATGCTTCCCCTTGGCCATAATATTCGTAACTTTGGACTCCTTTTCTAATTCTGAGAAACTTGTCCGTATTTTTATCACATCCCGCATCGATTATTGTAATTCCTTACTGGCAGGTGCCCCTTCTAATCTTATATCACAGCTCCAGCTTATTCAAAACTCGGCTGCAAGAGTCCTTACTCGAACCATTATTATTATTATTATTATTACTGCTTGCTGCTCTTCTTTGGTACAAATGGAGAATGAAGCAGCCATATTTATTCCAAGAAAGGAACAAGATAAACTGACTGATAAAGGTTGAAACTTTACTACTATGACCAGAGACACACCATGTTTCCACATATGCAGAGGGAAAGCTGTACAGCCAACCAAAACAAAATTATCACAAAAGGGCCGATAATTATTGACTTACTTTGTGTACATTACAGTAAAATATGACACACAAATTCGGAAAAGGATCTGGGGCACCAGCCAGTGATCCCCATATATTGCAGGTAGAAGGCTTTGCTAGAAAAAGAGCATCTTTTCAAATCCATTCGTGACTGCCTTCATGATGGCCGGTGATGAGTTATATATCATTTGGAGAGGAGATGAAGATGCGGGGCTAAGATGTGGGACTGGAAGTGACATCACATGTTCTCAACATTCAGAGCTTGTGGTCTGTACATGACAAAGGACATATTGTGAATAGCAGCACCCCTCTTAACTCAAGGTGGAACTATCAAGATTACACAAGCTCTTTGAATGCCTCCTACTTCCACGTGAGTGGCTATATGCTACAGACCTGGGGACCATAAAAGATGAAGGTGTGAAGAGAAGTAGGACAGGATTATTGGTCCTGCTTTAGGTCAGTGACTTCAAGGCTGTAACAGAAGTAACTACTTTTACATTACTTTAATTTAGGCCCCCAAGACAGGGTGGAATTGTCACATTCTGCACAAATATTTACACCCACATAACTGAATAGATAGACAGTATATATTCATTCTAATGTACTTGCAACTTATTCCACTGCATATTGTACTGTATGTATAATTGAATGTGACAAATAAAATTTAATTTGACTTGTCCAGAAAATTGTATATAGATATGTAAAGTGTATAAATATGTACTGTATCTAGACTGGTTATAGGAACAGATATATGATATATAATTCAGATTGAGATATAATAAGATTCCTCAATTGTTTTTGCTCTCTTGCCAGCTACTGCTTGAAATATTTCCCTGCTCAAACAAGATGACCCCTATTTTAGTTGGTGACTCTGTTCTTGCCATGTAATTTATATGCTCATGACATTCTTTTTTTAAACAATGCTCCCTGCTTTATTCCAAATGTTGTAAATGTGTTAAATCACTTTCAAAGCATGTCTGAATATAAAATCAATTGGACTAAATCTGCACTGTATGAAATTTATAATATTTGCCCACAACATTCCTGTTGTGAACAGTTTAGATATCTGGATACTAATATCTTTATTATATTACATTTAATTGAAGTGATATGGTGACTAACATTGCTGCCGCAAATTTCCAAGGTTCAAGGTTTGCCTCATGCGCCTGTCACTGTCGCTGTCTGTTTAAAATGCAGATGTTCTCCATTTGCATCTTGCATCTCATTTTCTTCTACATCCTATATCTGAATAATAGGCCTCTTTAAATGTATCCAGTATGGCAACTTTATATTTACCCATTATTATGTGATTTTGTCTCTAATTAAGAACTTGATATAGTATAATGAACTGTAACATGCCGATTTTAACATAAGTATCAGTCTTTACTACTTCAGGCTATGTAGACATTAACAAACATTCTCCAAAAGGTCAAGGTGGTGGACTAATTCTAGATTATGCCCTTATCTCAAAGCGAAGACTATTCAAGCATTAAACGTAACACTTTTTTAACATTTAGTTGTTCAGCTCTGATAGAACATTTGCTGACATTTTTATAAAGTTATTAAAGTGTTTTAATCTCACCCAGAATGTAGATATTTCCACTTACAAAAAGTACACTTGCTTGACCTGGTATGCTGAGCTGGCACTAAACACAGAACTCTAGCATTGATCTTGGATATCAGACCATAATGCTACTTTTGCTTAATGCATCACTTGCACTAACCAAGTCTCCTAAAAGGGACAGAAAGAAACCTACTGTATCTGGCAACAAGCCATCATCACATAGGTGTTACTTGTAATGGTATGAGAGCTGTGCTTATAGTGTCTTGCATTTGAACACTAACTTATGTATAGTGAGATTAAAAGAAACTTCAGAACAGGTAATCCACCTCAATCTAAGCATGTTTGGGCCCAACAGTACTTGGATGAGAGATCATCTAGGTTGCTGCTGGAAGAGGTGTTGGCGTGGCCATCAGGGGGTGCTTACATGTGGTATGTGTGTGGATTCTAATGCCTCACTTTAGTGAATGGGAAACTGAGCTGTACAAATTGAGGCTGTCCTTCGGATGACACATAAAAAAGAGTTCCCAACTCTCTGTGGGCATCTTTCAGAAAGAATAAGGCATTTCCCGATGCCCTGACTAAGGTAGTGGTTGAAATGGTTCTCCACTGTCTCTGCAAATCTTTGAATAAGTTAGAAAAACACTATATAATTGTAATCCTTCTATATAAAAGCAGTCGGGATTGTCCTTCCGTCCCGTGAGTGCTACGCAGGCGCGGAGTTTCACACACGCCCTATCCATTGTGCAATGCACGATGGGATTTGTAGTTTCGTTTTTCCAGGTAAAAGATGATTTTCTACTCCAGACGTTTCACACACGCCCCGTCCATTTTGCAATGCACGATGGGATTTGTAGTTTCGTTTTTCCAGGTAAAAGATGATTTTCTACTCCAGACTGTGCGATATCTTCTTCTTCTTTCTTACTATATAAAAGCAGTCGGGATTGTCCTTCCGTCCCGTGAGTGGAAAGCGTAACGGTATTCCGCTTATCACAGACTTACTACTTGCAGCTTGCGGTACGAAGCGACATGATGTGAGCAGAATTCTGGTGCTCCCATCGTTCCCTTGCTTTTGTGCGCGATGCGCTGGAAAAATAGACAAAATTATGTCTCTGGAAATAATTAATGTTGATGGAGTACAAATGCCTCACCGCGTAGTAACTATCGGGGGGTTCAAAAGGGCGACTTCAATGTAGAAAAAAAGTTTAAATTTCATCACAAAAATAACAGAAACTACGAGTATTAAAGTAATACCGCTCAAATGCAATATAACCAAATTAATGAGTTTGTATAAAATATCAAATTGATCTACATATTGAATTGCCTTAAGAAGTGGTCAACCTAAAAGTCGGTCGCCTTAAAAGGCGGGTCAGCCTAGTTAATTATTATTACTGGTGAAGTCACAAATGTACACTTTTAGGCAGCAAGCGAACATATTGACAGATGCTTGATAAATCAGCAACTGAAATGCTTCTAGTGCTGTACTCACTGGGCACTGGTTGTTCTTGCACAACAACGCTCTAGTGCATTGTGTTCTGCCCTAGTTTGACCAGAGCTGGCAATCCATAGTTAAATGGAACCATACACACCTTATTCACTTTGGAATAGTACACCATGAAAAACTCCGGCAAGTAATTACTACATCTTTCTTTAATGATGGATACCTTGATATTTGCAGAAGCATATACAATCACCTATTTCTGTAAACCAACATACAGTAATACAAATTAGAAAAATTAAAGTTTTATTTTCTCTCTTAAATATACTCATTCACCCTATAGATTTCTCACTGATCATACCCTCTTCTGAAATGTTTGATACATTTAGCAAATACTTCTGTAGTAAAGTTAATTCTGGACAGTCACAAATCAAAACTACATTTCTAATTTCATGAAGATCAGATATTATAGCAACTCTGGACTGTGAATTTGCCAGTTTTCATTTATGTGTCATGGGGAAATCAAAGGCTCCAATTTGACTCCACTTCATACTGCCACGTGTATTCTTCTCTTATGTTCTGTCATAGTAGACATTATCAATGTGCCCCCTAGGGTCTGGCACCATACCACTTGGCTTTAAAATAACTATTTGAAGCATGTCTGCTAAACTCACTCCATTAATGCTAGCTATGTTAAAAGACATCAATATTTTACCCCACACCCTGCACTAGGCTTTGATCACTGTCTTTCCAAACAAAAATATAAACACTTTGAACTGAAAAATTTCTCCCTATAATAATATCACAAAACCAAACTGATTCATCAATGGCAGGCAGATACAGTATTGTCAAAGTTTTGCCTCTTATTGGATGCTCTGTAAACTCCCTCAGATTAGAATGGGGATATCTCTTTACTGCATTGCACAAATATGGGTATTGTTGTCTGGAAAATGTTAATTACTTAAGACCAGAAGCCTCTGTGTGGGTAAATGCTATAACAAAATAAAGGTGAGCGATTTCAAATTAGGATATGGAACCCGACAATGTCCAATGCTATATTCACAATTAAAACATTAGAACAATCAAGACGAGAACAGGCCATCAGCTCAACAAAACTTGCCATTCCTATGCACTTAATTCTTCTAAAATAAATCAAGTTAAGTTTTGAAAGTTCCTAAAGTCCTACTGTCTACCACACTACTTGGTAATTTCTATTAACTGCTGGCCATTTGTCTTCTTAGAAATAAAAGGAAATACAAGGAAGTAATGGTACATACAACACTGCATCTCTCTATGTTGATGATAAGGTTCTGTTCATCACTAACCCAAACATATCATTGCTGATCTTAATAAATGAATTTAAAAGTTTGCTGAAATTATAGTTAGAAAAAAGATGTGCTTTTTTCACATTCTGTTAAAAATCTTCAGCATTTCAAATTGTTGCTCTTGCCCATTTTTATTGTGTGTGTAAGAAAGAAAGAAATAAAGATTTGTCTTTAAAAATAAAAAAAATGTTGATGTATTAGGACAAAACAGGGCTAGAAAAAGAGAAGATAAAAAAATACGTCTTAACCAAAATGTCATAAAAGCAAATGGCTAAACCAAAATAAATGGCATTTTTTTCTAAAAAGACACTTATTTCAAATTTAATATATCACACTTCAAAAATGTTAGGACTGTTTACTGTTCACCACTGTATCACCATTTCTTTTAATAACACAAATTAAGCATTTGGGCAGTGAAGACACTAGTTATGGGGTGGCATGGTGATGCAGTGGTAGCGTTGCTGCCACGCAGTAAGGAGACCTGGGTTCACTTCCTGTTTCCTCCCTGCGTGGAGTTTCCATGTTCTCCCCGTGTCTGCGTGGGTTTCCTCCCACAGTCTAAAGACATGCAGGTTTAGGTGTATTGGAGATCCTAAATTGTGCTTGGTGTATGTGGTTGTGTGTGCCCTGCGGTGGGTTGGCGACCTGTTGTTTCTGCCTTGCACCCTGTGTTGGCTGGGATTGGCTCCAGCAGACCCCTTTGACCCTGTGTTAGGATATAGCGGGTTGGAAAATGACTGACTGGCTGACACCAGTTATTTTAGTTTAACAAGTGGAATTTCTTCAATTCATCCATTTTTCAGGCCTTCAACTGCACAATTCTTCATTGCCAAATTTTGTGCTTCTTAATGTACCATATATTCTCAGTCGGAGACAGGTCAGGACTGCTGACAGGCTAATCTAGTAACCATACTCTCTGCTTACACAGCAAAGCAGTTGTAATCGGTCAGAGTGTAGTTTGGCATTGCAATGCTGGAAAAGACAGCGCCTGGATGCTCTAAAATTTGCACATATCTTTGTGTATTAACAGTGCCCTCACAAGTATACAAGTTACCCATGCTATGGGCACTGACACCACACCATACCATGACAGATGCTGGCTTTTGGACCTGACATTGAAAACATCTTGTATGGGTTATTTCTTCTTTGAACCAGTGAGCACAACAGCTGTTTTTGCCAAGAACAATGTGAAATTTTGACTTGTAAATATTAATTTACCTAACTACTAATATCTGTCCCTCATGAAAGTTTACACACATTTTATGTCACAAAAAAAAATCAAAAATCAAACAATGGAAAGTTGGTTTCTGGTCTGTCTCAGTTCGCATCAGGTCATTGCAATATCCTCTAACACCAGCATCATCTGACAAAATATCACCCAATAGATTTACATGTTGAGAGAAATGAGAGCCTCACATCCACCTGCTGCTCAGGAAGATCTGTTGGCTATGAACTGCCAAAAGAAGGGGTGTCCAACTCCGGTCCTGGTGGGCCGCAGTGGCTGGAAGTTTTCATTTTAACCATCTTCTTAATTAGTGAGCCGTTTTTTGCTGCTGATTAACTTGTTTTGCCTTAGTTTTAATTGACGTGACTCAGACCCCTTAGTTGTTTCTTTTTCCTTAATGAGCAGCCAAACAATAATGAGACACAAAACAGGCCACCACATGACCAGCTAACCTGAAAATAAAGAAAGTTGAAGGTTTCGGTCATGTTGGGCTTCTCAGGTCACCAAAACATCTTGACGATGGTCTTAGAAAAAACTGAAAAACAACAATCCGCTGTGGCAGAATGTGAGCAGCAACAAGTCAAGATATTCAACAACGGCTTTAATTAACAGCTGAAATTAGCTTCTCATAAAGAAACTGGTTGGAGTGAAATTGGCTGGAGTTTGACGCTCCAGTTTAGTTGGTCATCTGTTGGCTCGTTTCACATCTCATTTCTGTTTGGCTGCCATTTAATGAAGAAACAAATCAATTCAGAGGGCTTAATCCTTAAAAAGAGGGCTATTAAAATGAAGAGAAAAGGAGTTAATTAGCAGTGAAAACTGCTCACTGATTAGGAAAAGGGTTAGAATGAAAACCTGCAGCCACTGCGGCCAACCAAGACCACCTCTGGCCTAAAGCGAAAGAGCTCCACTTCAGGTTTCAATTTGAACAATCTTGATGTGAAAAGAGAGAAGCCACAAGACCATGGAAAGTACGTAGACCACGTGAACTGCACACTGCATGTCCAGTAGTAGTGCTATCTACTGTGATGCCATGTGTTTGCTGATCAAAAAAGCAAACAATTAAAAACTAATTACCTGCATATATACCTGTTCTTTCTGCACCAGGATATGGTGATTTTTTTAAATAAAAGCATCTGATGGCTTCTTTTCACAATGTGGAAGGAGTGCACATATGTTTCCTTGGTGGCTTTTCAAGTTTTTATTCAGTCCTCCTCAGTGGTGTGTGAAAATTAGGATAAAGCATGATGTCTTGCATATTCCTAATATTGACCTTTTTCTTTTTTTTTGCTTTCAAATTACCAAGACTGCTTTTAAAGGATCAAATGTTATTTGAGAGAAGGGCATCTGGAAGGGCAGTGCCCCACTGGCTTTTAGTGCAGAAACACCAATAAATCAGCAATCTTTTTAGAATTTTTCCTTTGTACTAGGTGCAGCAGTTGCCATGTCTTTTCTGGTCATGCTTGAAAATACTGTAATTGAAAACCAGAACATTTTAACCCATGTTTCTTGTTACACATCCAATCTTAATTACATTATTTGGGTATGCTATGACCCGTTCAGACAGTCAAGCAGATTCCCATACGGTCTCCGAGTCACTTTCAGAGATATATGTCCAAAAAAGGATCATTCAGTCTTAAGAGAATAAGAAGAAAATGTGTAGAATTCACATTATACAGGGAATTGTAAATAAGTGTGGCACACTATGAGAAAGAAGGCAAGTAGCAGGTATCATATCTTAAGGTATAACCCATGTTAATTCTGAAATTTAACAAGAATCTGAAATTATCTTGATGCACTTCTTTGTTTATTGCCCTTTCTGTAGATTTCTGTTCATCTGATTGTTTCAACGCTGTGTCACACACGTGGAATTAGGAGGCAGTCAGAAAGCCTAAAGGTGAGTAAAACAATGCGAGATGAAGGGCTGTCACGTGGTACTTACTGGAATCTCTTCTCTCCACAGAAAAGCCGAGGAAAATTAATCATCAACATTTCCAGCTTCCAAAATGGCCGTCGCAACATCACTTCCGGTCACATGAACTGACATCACTTCCAACGCTTCAAAAAGACATTACTTTCGGTTTTCATCTAACAACGTTTCCACTTCCTGTTGCCACGTCACTTCCTGCTAACCATTTCCTATTCCCATAATACATTTCTGTATATAAATGCCATTTTGACTGATAAACTTTGTCAACTGTTACCTCTTTGGTTGCATTTTGATAATTTATTTTGCTACTTTGTCTGCAGGACAATATAAGGGGACGGTTCCCAACACTTTGTTTTGTGTGAGACGTTTTATTATTTGGGAAAACCTCCACAGCTGTCACTGCAAAACTCAGTGAGCCTGACCTCTCTGTTTGTCCCTTTATTTGGTCATATTTGCACTATTCTTAAATTTACTTAACCCCTTCTTACCCTCCTGTACCCACTGTGATCATTCTACTTATAATCAAATACCCAATACAATTTTCTGCAGAGCTAAATAGATTTCCAATTTTAAAACAACTGTAAACAAAAGAGAGTTATAAAAATGTTGGCCATTTTCACACTAGGATTGGCCATTTTTGCATCTGTTTAATAATTACTAAAGTGTAAGGATTTCTTACCATTACCATGCTAATGGACTGGTATGGTAAATGCATTTCTTAAGATGCCTTGGTCAGGCATATTCTCACCTGAATATATGAAAGCAACTGTCTTTGCTTCAGAGCAGGTATGCCTTCACTCATTTCCAGCACGGTAATATTAAACAAATGTTTACTAGGGAATTTTAACTTCCGATATCTGTTTGCTTTTTTCAAATGGCATAAAATTTCCCTTTTTTTCCTTTTAATTTCATTTATAAATGGACTTTAATATTTTCTTGACTCAGAAGCCATACAAATTTTGAAGTTGTAAAAAATATGGATGTCAAAATTAATTTTCAGTGTAATTCTTCATTCATGACACATCTCCACTTGCTGTTTCCATTTTTTATTATTCATATTTTTTTATATGTAACCTGTTGCAAATATTGCCTCAGGTTCATATTAAAGTATATGCAGACTACATGCTGTCAAAATTCCCAGTCTAAAATAACAGAAATATGCTTTGCATTACAAAACACTATTGAAACCTGTGCAGTGTATGAATGATAATCAGAAGCAACTGACAGTAAAATGGAACTTGTCATGTTGACTTATTTTAATTTTTAACCATTTTACAAATCATTTGATGACAGACATGCAAGGAAGACTACTTTTTAATACATTAACAGAACAATAATTTATGTAATTAACATTCTTCACATTATCACTTTGCATGACAGAATGCTGAAGGGAACAGCAAATGCAAAAATATAAGTTACTATATCAGGTCAATAAAACAAAAGTATAAATATTTCTCTATCCAAATATTTCTGTAATCTTCTAATCCAGTTCAGGGTTGTGGGAAGCTAGAGCCTATTCTGCCAGCACTGGGTATGTGGCAGTTGCCAAACATGGATTGGAAATTACTCCATAACAGGACATGCTCATGCACACATGTATAATCGTGCACTCAGGGCCAATTTAGGGCAGCCAATCAACTTTATTTGCACTTTGCCAAGATGTCAGAGAAATACTGGAGTGCTGCACATGAAGAAAATCCCATGCAGATATGGGAAGTACAGGAAACTACAAGAAAGCCTCCAAAACTGTGGCAGTGGCATGTGCTGACAGAGCAGGCATAAGACTGGATTTAGATTAGATTAGATCAACTTTATTAATCCCAAGGGCAAATTTAGATGCATAGAGTGGCAGAAACATAAAAAAACAAGGATGCATACTCACAGAAAAAATAATACAGCCAATCAATCGATCGATCAATTAAAAAATTAATAAATGTATATGGTGCAGAAATTTCAAATGAACTTAAACAGTACGTCAGGAGGAAGTATTGAATTGTCTGATAGCAGTGGGCAAAAAAGACCACCAGAGGCGCTTCTTAGCACACTGTTGTGGGATGAGCCTGTGGCTAAAAGTGCTCCATGGAGGGGATACTGGGGATTTTTCATGATGTCACCCAATTTTGCGATCATCCTCTTTTCCACAACAGTTTCTAGTGTGTCCGGTGTTGAAGCAGGCTTTCCTGACAAATATGGTCAGACACTGTGCATCTTTTAAACTCAGGTTACTTCTCCAGGAGACTGCAGCACAGAGCGACACACTGAAATACTTCCAGAAGCTTGCTGCATAAATCAAAAGACCTGAGCCTCCTTAGGAAGTACAGTCTGCTCTGGCCCTTCTTGTGTGGTGCCATTGTGTTGTCATGCTGTAATAGGCTGTGATAACGGTATTTTATCACATGTGATACACTCACAGTTCAACATTTAAGTAAGAACAGTTGACTAAAGGCTTGAAAAAGATCCAGAAGTGAAAGAAAAAATGCAATCAGGCAATAGCCAGTTGCCAAACAGCAAATCTAACTTTGCAATTTTCACTATATACGTATTACACAATGGTGGCAAGCAAAACTAAACTAAACTAAGCTTCAGGTGGGTTTTTTACTTCATTCACACAAAAATTTGTTTTTGAGTGTATCGCCAATCGTATGTTTATCTGGGGTATGAGGGGAAGTAGTACTATAGTCTTCTTCTTTTGGCCGCTCCCGTTAGGGGTCACCACAGCGGATCATCTTCTTCCATATCTTTCTGTCCTCTGCATCTTGTTCTCTTACACCCATCACCTGCATGTCCTCTCTCACCACATCCATAAACCTTCTCTTAGGCCTCCCTCTTTTTCTCTTGCCTGGCAGCTCTATCCTTAGCATCCTCCCAATATACTCAGCATCTCTCCTCTGCACATGTCCAAACCAGCGCAATCTCGCCTCTCTGACTTTGTCTCCCAAACCGTCCAACTTGAGCTGACCCTCTAATGTACTCATTTCTAATCCTATCCATCCTTGTCACACCCAATGCAAATCTTAGCATCTTTAACTCTGCTACATCCAGCTCTGTCTCCTGCTTTCTGGTCAGTGCCACCGTCTCCAACCCATATAACATAGCTGGTCTCACCACTGTCCTGTAGACCTTCTCTTTCACTCTTGCTGATATCCATCTGTCACAAATCACTCCAGACACTCTTCCCTACCCATTCCACCCTGTCTGCACTCTCTTGTTCACCTCTCTTCCACACTCCCCATTACTCTGAACTGTTGTGTTTAAACTCATCCACCTTCACCAACTCTACTCTCTGCATCCTCATCATTCCTCTGACCTCCCTCTCATTTACACACATGTATTCTATCTTGGTCCTACTAACCTTCATTCCTCACCTTTCTAGAGCTTATCTCCCCCTCCCAGAGTCTCCTCAACCTGCTCCCTACTCTCGCTACAGATCACAATGTCCAAGGGGACTCCTGGCTATTCACTTCTGTCACCATTGCAAATAAGAAAGGGATCAGAGCCGATCCCTAATGTAATCCCACCTCCACCTTGAATGCATCCGTCACTCCCACCGCAGACCTCACCATGGTCATACTTCCCTCGTACATATCCTGTACAACTCTTAGATACTTTTCTGCCACTCCCAACTTCCTCATACAATACCACAACTCCTCCAAGGCACCCTGTCATATGCTTTCTCCAGATCCACAAAGACGCAATACAGCTCCTTCTGGCCTTCTCTATACTTCTCCATCAACACCCTCAGAGCAAACATCGCATCTGTGGTGCTCTTTCTTGTCATAAAACCATACTGCTGCTCACTAATCATTACCTCACTTCTTAACTGATCAATTGTATTCCCCTGTAGTTACTTCAGTCCTGCACATCCGCCTTATTCTTAAATATCGGCACCAGTACACTTCTTCTCCACTCCTCAGGCATCCTCTCACTTTCCAAGATTCCATTAAACAATCTGGTTAAAAATTCCACTGCCATCTCTCCTAAACACCTCCATGCTTCCATAGGTATGTCATCTGGACCCACGGCTTTTCCATTCTTCATCCTCTTCATAACTGTCCTTACTTCCTCCTTGCTAATCCATTGCACATCTCCACATCATTCGACCTCTTCTCTCTCTCGTTCTCTTCATTCATCAGCCTCTCAAAGTACTCTTTCCATCTGCTCAACACACTGTCCTCGCTTGTGAGTACGTTTCCATCTTTATCCTTTATTACCCTAACCTGCTGCATATCTTTCTCAGCTCGGTCCCTCCGTCTAGCCAATCGGTACAGTACAGGTTCTTTTCTCCCTCCTTAGTGTCCAACCTCTCATACAACTCATCATATGCCTTTTCTTTAGCCTTCGCTACCTCTCTCTACCCCTTGCGCCTTATCTCCTTGTACCCTTGTCTACTTTCTGCATCTCTCTGACTATCCCACTTCTTTGCAATCCTCTTCCTCTGTATATTCTCCTGTATTTCCTCATTTGACCACCAGGTTTCCTTTTCCTCCTTCCTCTGTCCAGATGTCACACCAAGCACCCTTCTTGCTGTCACCCTTGACTACATCTGCTGTATTTTCCCAACTGTCTGGTAATTCTTCACTACCACCCATGTACGTCCTTTTGGCAAAATCCACTATCCTCTGACCTTCTTCATTCCTCTCCTTGACACTATACCTACCCATCACTTTCTCGTTCCCTTCACCAACATGTCCATTGAAATCTGCTCCAATCACCACTTTCTGTCCCTTGGGTACACTGTTCATCACTTCATCCAACTCACACCAAAAATCTTCTTTCTCATCCATTGCACACCCAACTTGCAGGGCATATGTACTAACAACATTCATCATCACACCTCCAATTTCCAGGTTCATAATCATTACTCTGTCTGACACTCTTTGCACCTCCAAAACACGCTTGATATACTGTTCCTTCAGAATAACCCCTACTCCATTTCTCCTCACCTCCGATACACCTGGCCCTTCCATTTAGTCTCAAGCACGCGCAATATATCAATCTGCCTTCTCTCCATCATATCTGTTAACTCTCTCCACTTACTAGTCATACTGCCAACATTCAAAGTTCCTACCCTCAGTTCCACTCTCTTTACCTTCCTCCTGCCTCCGGACACATCTCCCCCAACAGTAGCCCAATTTCTGCCAGCACCCTGTTGGCTAACAGTACTGGTGGTGGTCGTTGTTAACCCGGGGCTCGAACGATCCGGTATGGAAGTTTGTATTGTTGTCCGCATATTGATTTGGCAACATTTTACACCGGATGCCCTTCCTTGACGTAGCCCTACCCATTTATCCGGGCTTGGGACCGGCAATGAAGAAACACACTGGTTTGTGCATCCCCTGTGGCTGGGTTAGGGTACTATAGTATTATTATCATTATTATTAGATGTTTACAGTTATCATTTGTTTATGTTGTTCACACAAGCATTTGTTTTCACATTTTTCATCAGTTGTATGCTCAAAATTCTATTTTTTAATATGGCTTTACCCCAATAGCCATAACCAGACAATAAAGCTTTAATCTTGCTTTACTTTTAACTTATCACAAACAGAAATATCATTCACAGGCTGCAATGAATTGAACAATTTGAATTTTGGGGTTGTTTTGTCCCTGCAAATGTACTGTAGTGACCTCTTCACGACACCTCTGCTCACAGCCACAGTGGCTATTTCATGGATCTTTATTGTGCATTTACTAAACCACGTCTCAAAAATGCACACGCTGCACTAGTATAGCTTACATGGCACAGTATATTAAATGTCAGCTCATTTTCTTTTTTCTATAACATCTTCAAATATTTTATCAAATCAGTCAATGAATTTCTTAGATTTTTGCATCCTAATTTCTATACTGTAGGCGCTGTTTTTTGCCTCTAAATATAGATATATCTAAATGCCCTTTTCCTAGTGGATACCTACTGCCCTAGATATACAGGTATAATCCTGCCAAATTTCAGCTTATTAATTAAACTGTAAATAGTGTTTTTGTTGATGAGCATGTGAGTGAGTCAGTCTAAATATCTATATAGATAATGGGTCATTAAAACTGAGATCAAAGTATCAATAAAAGGCCTAAATGATTAAATGTTCTTTTCATTACTGTACTTTGCTCAATTATTTATACATCTATACTTTTTAAATATACATTCTTTTATTTAGAGAGATAAATTATGAGAACTTTTGCTTCCTGTTAGATTTCTTTTTCCAAAATACACCATTACAGAGATTAATTCATTGCGCTTCATGCAAAAAATAGACAGTGACCAATCAGAATAAGATATGTGCAAAAGCTGAAGAGGTTTCATTAAGACATTACATTAAGGAGAGGTTAAGGTCAGGGGTGCCACAGCTCATTGAAGTGCACTTAAAAAAAGTATAAAAAAGTGTGCATGTCATAACTCCAATAAAATTGAGTGTTTTACTATAATTCTTTGCTGCTTTGCATTGATACTTCATTTGTACAAATCACAGTTGCAATACATGTAATCATGCTGAGGACTGCTAACTCAGTATCAAGTCAGAATAGCAGGACAATTTGCTACATACAGTATGTTACATGGATTGTATATTTGGTCAGTGTTCTGATCACGTCAATTTTGTGTCAGTTACTATTCATTTTAAATCTTTCTTAGATGATGATTTAAAATGGACAGCTGGCAAGTGCTATTTATGGGTAGGGTGGACACTTCACAGATCTGAAAATGATCACTACACATGGCAGCGACTGGCAAAGCCCAAAATGAAAACAATAACCATATAATAATGCTGTGATCAATTTAAAGTGAAATCTGACTATAAATTGAGAGACAAATTAAGTGTTTTCCTCATCCAAAAATCACATGTACATCATGTACATCACACAAGTATCGAGAGGTCTGCCTTGATACTGTTCATCTCTACATCTCATCAGCAAAGTTTGCAGAATGCATGGAGTTCATCTTTCCTTTTTTTCAAAAAAAAAAAAAAAAAAAAAATTGGTTACTGAACCACTGAATTACAAGAGGTGTTTCTTTCACAATCTTATTTTTACGATCAGCTAAAACAGTGATATAAAATACTTTGTATTTCACAGAGGCAACAGCTAATGCACATTAATAATGTTGAAAAGAAGAACACATAGGCATCTATATAGACTTTGCTCTGGACAGATGACAGTGAGCTGAAAATTCTCACTGTCTGACCTGCTTCCAAACTTCTAGTCACCCTGATTAAGTGTTACACTTTATTGGTTAATACATTTTTTAACAGATTTTTTTAATTTGAAAAGTATTTGTAATTTATCTACTTTAAGATATCAGAAAAAATATACACTCTCCTGTAACTGAAGTATAAACTAAATATGGCCATGTGATACATCCACCTTAATAAAAGGATGTGCTTGTCCAGTTGCTATGTCTCTGGCATTTCAACAGATGGTGCACCACAAACATTTGTAGTAATAAAATGCATTGCATTTGTTAACTAACTTTACATTAATGTTTGTCCAAACTTTGTCATTGTCACTGAAAATCCAGACGGTTTACAGTACTGACTCTGCATGCCAAAAAAAAAGAGCGAGGGGGAAGATTTAATAAGCTGTTGCTGCCAGCCAATACAACCCAGTTGCTAGGAGTTTACTGATAGAAATGGCACACCTGACGCATACATTGTACAGTGGCCAGACATTTACACAAGGAACTAAATATCCCTCTCAGTATTACAAAACTGTCAAACCACTGTTTTTGCTTCCACACTCCACACATCCATGACTGGTAAAGGAAGAGAGTTAGCCAATATGATGAAGCAACAGATACATTTTTTTGTTTTCTGTTTCTCTTCCTTGACAACATGACCTGAAAATTTTGCTGAGGTTTTGCATTGAAAGCAATTTTAATTAGCACAGCAGTCAACATGCTGTTGGTGTTCTTTCTGGTCTATTTAGATGCATCACTCTGACAAATTTGTCTTTATTAATTTTGTGCATGCAGAGAACTTTCAGGGTAGATATCTGTACACACTCATACAGTATCAAAGTTGAATTGTTTGCAAAATGAAATCTAAGCAGCCAAAAAAATAAATAAAAATGCAGCTCTGAGTCAGTGTATACAGTGGATGTGACTGAGTATGCCTGTATTCACGATTGTTCACTGTGATGAACTGGAGACAAGGTTGGTTTTTTCTTTGCCCAGTGCTTCCGTTGTATAGTTTGAACATGTACAACAGATGATTCAGCTCCCTGCGACTGTGAACTGCATTAGTGGACAGATTTTTTTTGTCTTGGACATTATTTTCTAATAACTAAACTGAAACCTGTACTGGTAGCTATACTATGTTAATGCTTTTCAAAAAAGCTGAAACACAATTAAGGATTTTTTTATGTGGAAATTTAGACTTGTTTCTGCAGAATTAACTAAGAGTATTATCCAGGATGCATACTTTTTATTTAAGCAACAGCATTTGTATTTGAGCATAATTTTTTTCACCTGGAAATTGGTTCAGATAATTTGAATAAGTTATAAGAACAAAAACTTTTTAGAAAACGAGGACAAAAAGTACTAAAGAAATAAAGATGTGTTAATTAAATCACAAATTGGCAAAGTAAACACTCTCCTTTTTACATTTGTTTTTGGAATCAGATCTAATGAACATATTGTGAATTTTGTCTTGGATGTGAATACTGAAATGCTCTGTGCAGTGATTAATTAAAATGATTAAATCAGATCAAATTTTACAAAGTAGAGCACTTGACAAATTTGATTTCATATTAATCAAGTTAACTATTGCCTTGAAACGATCATTTTTTATCATTATTTTATAACTGTGGTATAAAAAGTTGAGCATGGCATGTATGCATGGAATTCAATTACACATAGCTTAATACTCTTTTCAATTTGAGTAAAGTATGACATTAATAAATCTTTAAAATGGTCATATATTTTGTGAATGCCCCAAACGTATACCAATTTAGTTGAAAAAATTCAGTTAATAATCATCTGTGATCTCCTATGATACATTGCTTGAGCGTTGATTTATTTTGATAACTGGAAGATTCCTAACCAACTTTCAATAACTGAATGGAAAAATTATGTATTGTACAGTCTCACAAAAAGACTCCAGACAGTCACAAAGGTTTGGGGCAGCTACCCGTATATTATGATCCTGGCTGCAAAAGGTTGAAAAATGAATGAGTAGTTTACAAGAATGAGTCCAAAACAGAACTGAATACGTGGAGGTAAGATGGTGGTTTTAAGGGCTGGTGGAGGAAATTGTGTCATCTATGCCAGAACCGGAAGTGGCATCATCAAAAGGCCCGGAAGTGACATCATCAGAGTCACCTTAGACCTGGCGCAATTTCCTGGGAATGGTCTGCAAGGAACTGAGAGAGACAGTCAGCACACTCCGCCAACCTCTGGTATGATGTAGTACTACACTTACTCAAGTCCTTTAGCTGTGTGTAACAACAGTATTATAAAATTTAGAAAATAAAATCCTTATGGAAAATGGTGCCAAGCTTTGTTTGAGCTTGGCAAAAGAGTTTCTGAATGCTTGTATTAAAACAGTCTGTTGGGTCTCTGGTTATGTTTTGTTATCTTTTGATATTTTATTATACACGTGGAAATATCTCATAACAGTGCTTGGTTATCTAAACTGAGTAGAGCTGGGGTGTTGCATGTTGAATATGGTTTACATTTGCTAACTTTCTGGAATTTTGTGTCATGTACTTTTGATTAGATTTTGTGTTTTGTCATTGTAGTGTGGTCCTAAGCTTGATAAAATTTAAATAAAAAAAGAAAACAGAGTAAACCACAGAAAAATCTTTTCTATAATGTAACTGTCAAACTTCCACTTTGGTTATTTTCTATTATGCTATTTTTTTTCTCAACATTCTAATTTGAGAGAATGTGTGGCACTGTAACATGCATGAGATCTTGTCTGAATATGTACTATTAAGGTTAAAAGCAGGTCTAACATAATTAAACAAGAATCTGAAATGATCAAATTAACTGCACAGATGATCACAAATTAAACATTAACATCATGGTTAATAATTAGATCTAGTGCATCATTATACAAAGGCCACAGACATGTCACAATTTTTTGCTACAGTGTCGGGTCTCCAAAAAACTTTAAAGAAGAGTGGTCAATGTCATGTATCTGTACATCCCTTAAAAGTAATTTATCATAATAAAAAGAAAAATCAAAAAGAAAGTTGTTAACAAAGAAGTTAGAAGTCGCTGGTGCAATATGGTTGCTGTTGCTGTGCATTCTGTTTTTTCATGTCTATTTATTACATTTTCCTCTTCCTAGTTGATCTTACAATGTGTGATTTATTTTGCTCTGCCCACGCCATATTTTTGGATTTTGTCCAACTTTGTAGATTACCTTGCTCCTGATGCAGCTGGTCTTATTATACTGGACTTCTCAGTTCTATCTGCTTTATGGATATATTAGTGGGGTAGATTTGGTTATTAAAAACAGTCAGATATACCACTTGTATAGGAATGACTACTTTCTTTCATTTGTGATTTGCAGAATAAAACTGGTTCCTTTTAGGGTCCCTGTTGTTTTCTACTCTCATTCACTGTGGCATCCAAGATCTGAAACTCCTCTTTCTAGAACCACTTATACCAGGTGCGGCATACAGTAAGTGATACTGAAGGATCCCATAATGCCTCACAGATTCATCTTAGGGTCAACTTGTTGGTTTTGCTCAAATTGTAATGACTTCTTGCAAATCAGGTATGAATCAAAGCTGTGGTGCTCCAATGCTGCCCATTTCTGTATCAGAAACCCAGTCCTTGAGTCTCACAAACTGTGGTCTGCCAGACTGTTAGTATTTATCCAGGACACAGGCTGCAATTGTGTGTTTTAAATTAATTTTGTTCTTGTATCTCCATATTACATTTTCTAGATACTCTTATTAACATGGGGATTTTAATTTGCCTTCTTTGCCTGGCAAAGTTATTTCTGATTTTAATGAATTACTGTCTTCTCTTAAACTTGTTCCAGTTGTGTACTCAGTATAAAGGAAATATTCCAAATTTAATTATTGTGAAAATATGACTATATCAGATGTAATCATTTCAGATGAATACCTATTAGATAATTTCTAGCACAAAGTGTAATTTATATACAGTTTCCCAAATCCCTAGATAAATTTGTTTCTTTACGGCCAAGGAAGGAAGGATGTTTTACCAGTTAAATTCTGATTTAATTACAAAACCTAATTTTCTTAAGCATTCATGTAAATCAATGAACCCAGTCACTGGGTCACACATAGAGGGACCAAGCTGAGAAAAATGAACAGCAGGTTAGGGTGATAAAGGATAATGATGGAAATGTACTCACAAGTGAGGAGAGTGTGATGAGAAGAGATGGAAGGAGTAATCTGAGAGGTTGATGGATGAAGAGAATGAAAAAAATAAGGTTGGATGATGTTGAGATACTGAACCAGGAAATGCAATGAATTAGCAAGGAGGAAGAAAGGATAGCTATGAAGAGGGAGAAGAATGTTAAATCTGTTGGTCTAGATGACATACCTGTGGAAGCACAGAGGTATTTAGAAGAGATGGCAGTGGAGTTTTTAACCAGATTATTTAATGCAATCTTGGAAAGTGAGAGGATGTCTGAGGAGTGGAGAAGTTTACTGGTGCCGATTTTTAAGAATAAGGGGGATGTGCAGAGCTGTAGTAACCACAGGGGAATAAAATTGATGAGCCACAGCATGAAGTTATGGGAAGGAGTAGTGGAAGCTAGGTTAAGAAGGGAGGTGATGATTAGTGAGCAGCAGTGTGGTGTCATGTCAAGAACGAGCACCACAGATGTGATGTTTGCTCTGAGGTTGTTGATGGAGAAGTATTTAGAAGGCCAGAAGGAGTTGCATTGTATCTTTCCGGACCTGGAGAAAGCATATGACGGGGGCCTAGATCGGAGTTGTGGTATTATATGAAGGATTGGCAGAGAATTATGTAAGAGTGGTACAGGATAAGTACAAGGGAAGTGTGACAGTGGTGAAGTCTACAGTAGGAGTAATGAATGCATTCAAGGTGGAGGTGAAATTAGACTAGGGAACAGCTCAGAGCCCTTTCTTATTTGTAATGGTGATGGACAGGTTGACAGAAGAGAATAGCCAGGAGTTCCTGTAGACTATGATGTTTGAAGATGACACTGTGATCTGTAGCGAGAGTAGGGAGCAGGTTGAGGACACTCTGGAGAGGTGTAGATATGCTCTAGAGAGGGGAGGAATGAAGGTCAGTAGGACCAAGATAGAATACATATGTGTAAATGAGGGAGGTCAGAGGAATGATGAGGATGCAGAGAGTAGAGTTGGTGAAGGTGGATAAGTTTAAACACAACAGTTCAGAGTAATGGGGAGTGTGGAAGAGAGGTGAAGAAGAGAGTACGGGCAGGGTGGAATGGGTAGAGAAGAGTGTAGGGAGTGATTTGTGACAGACACCATGAGTGAAAGGGAAGGTTTACAAGACACTAGTGAGACTAACTATATTATACTAGCTGTGTGTGGTCTTTGGGACAAAAAGCAACCCAAAGACTTCATAGCAGTTTTACTAATTGGTGAACTTGCAGAGGCGTCAGCTAAGTGGGACGGGAGAGGTCGTACCTTATCAGAGACTGACGTGTAGTCAAGTGCTGCTCCGGCAGGACAGGCTGAAACTTATGGTAGCTTGTTGTGTAAATGTACAATGTGCATGTACCACAAAGCTGAGTTTGTCTACCTGGGTTGAAAAAGAAGAGAGGTGCATGCATGTGCCATCTAACCAAGTGCAAGTCACACTTGCATAAGCTTCTACATCTTCCTGTGGAATTCACACCAACTCCAATTGGTAGTAATTGAGCATGAGCAAAGCAGACTGCTCCATACACACACACACGTTTTTCGTAGTGAGAACTGAGGTGCATGCAAGCATTGAAAATTTTTTACAAGTGCTTGCATGCACCGCCTAGTGGCTATAGCTGAGCGTGAGCAAAGTAGACTACTCCACACACACACAAAGGTCTTTTGTTTATATATGTCAAATAGTTTGGAGACGGTGGCACTGAAGAATAGACAGGAGACAGATCTGAAGGTTGCAAAGTTAAAGATGTTAAGATTTGCATTAGGTTTGATGAGGATGGACATGATTAGGAATGAGTACATTAGAGGGTCAGCTCAGGTTTGGTGACAATGCCAGAGAGGCAAGATTGCATCTGTTTAGACCTGTGCAAAGGAGAGATGCTGAATATATTTGGATAAGGATGCTAAGGATGGAGCTGCCAGGCAAGAGAAAAAAAGGAAGGCCTAAGAGGAGGTTTATGGATGTGGTGAGAGAGGACATGAAAGTGATGGTTGTTAACAGTGCAAGATGCAGAGGACAGGAAGATATGGAAACAGATGATCCGCTGTGGTGGCCCTTAATGAGAGCAGCTAAAAGAAGAAGATTCCTGTAAGTCAATGCCTTGATTTTTATAACAAATCTTTAAGTACTACATCGGACAAATTAATACATATTAAATCTATTATCAAAAATTCAAAGTACTCGTAAATGAATGACATCAAAAACACACAGCTAAAAAGATTTGGAATTTGACCCATTTGGAAATTCAAATGCAGATTGGATAAATAAACCAAACATTTATAGGAAGAATGGAAGGCTTATTTCACTGTCATTACAAATAAAGTAAATTATAGAATTTTACATTGTTTCTTCTGGTGAAATTTGTCAGAAATGAAAGGACTGCAAAGTGAATAAGATTAGCACTTTACAAGCCACAGCTACTTATTTACAATAATCTTTAAATGATTTAATTGTCCTTCCATTCCATCTTTCTCAAATTTCACAATTATTGTTGCTGATGATCTAGTGAAAGTTTTTATTTCTCTAAGAAACTACTCATGTCTCTCTAGATCACATTGACACATCTTTTCTGATTCCTAAATTGCTGCTTCTTAATCCTATTACTGTTCATTTGATCGGTCTCTAAATTGCCACCTTTTCTTGAATTTAACCCACAGGTTACATATATTTTTGCAGTAAATGAGAGGTTTGTGCCAGTTATATAAGGATGTGGTTTATCTGAATATCTCCATACACAATGCTTGTTCTGATAATGATGTACACAAGACTCCATTTTATGCTGTATGGGTCCACAACTCCGAAATCCGAAGAGCTTTAAAAATGAAAGTTGTGTTATTTTTTTGTTTTTCTCTAGGCTTCATGTGCCTTTTCATTAGTTAAGGATTTTAAATAGTTATTTTTGTTGGTAGCCATAAAAATATTAAAACATTCTTATATTTTTTCCTTGCACACAATTCCATTTATAAAACCTTATTCCAACAAAGCTTTTGAATAAAAATTACATCATGAAAGGCAATCTGTCTTTCCACAGGTTACAGAACATTATGATGTTGTAAAAATATTACAGGTGCTACATATATAATACACTTGGTATGATTTTTTAATTACCGTATTTACTTGTGTACCACGCACCCTAATTTTTACAAAGAAAATCGCGAAAAAAGTTTTGCCCCGTGTACGTCGCGCGTTGTGATTGTATAGGAAACGTTTAGAGAGAGAGAGAGTGCGCTGTCGAGCGAGAGAGTGTGCGTGAGTGAGCGAGCAAGTGAGTGAGAGAGAGAGAGCACGAGTGTGCGAGCAAGCGAGCGAGCCCAAGCAGAAGAAGTAAACATTACAGAATTACATTTCCTCATGTATGACGCACACCTGATTTTCTAATGCTAATTTTCAGGAAAAAATGTGCGTGTGGTACATGCATAAATACGGTAGTTTCCTTATTAGTATTTTCATATTTTTTGAGCTCAGTACATCTGCAAAGCATGTAGTTCTTATCATTTTTTCTATGACACAAGTGTGAGGAAAACATAGCTAATACAACTCTTGAAAATATAGTGCCTCTCAAAAAATGGTTCACTGCAAGAACAAAGTGATGCATAATAAGGTAGATAAATTCACTGGTGAATGATAAAGCACATTTAATGCTGAAAGAAAGAAGCCACCTAAGCATACTTTGCAATGCAATTAATTGTTTTTAGTCACATATTGCTTTCTTATTATTTATTGTCACATTTCATAATGCATCTACTTTTTGTATATTTAATTTTGTCCAAAATATTCCTCCACAGAAAATCATCCTGTTCTCTACCCCTCTTGATTTTATATAAATTAATGCACCACAAATCTCTACTCACAGTAGCTCACAAGTGAAAGAACTAAATCAGTCAGTCAGTCATTTTCCAACCCACTATATCCCAACACAGAGTCACGGGGGTCTGCTGGAGCCATCCCAGCCAGCACAGGGCACAAGGCAGAAACAAATCCCTTGCAGGGCGCCAGCCCACCACAGTACACACACACACACACACACACACCCTCACACCAAACACGCACCAGGGACAATGTCTTCATGTCTTTGAACTGTGGGAGGAAACCGGAGCCCCTGAGGAAACCCATGCAGACACGGAAAGAACATTCAAACTCCATGTAGGGAGAACCTGGGAAGCAAACCCAGGTCTCCTTACAGCTAGGCAGCAGGAAAAAACTAAATAATCTTTGTAAAGATTTGAGGTATTTTGTCCTATTTTAGTAGCGTAGTTGTCAGGATTACAAATAGTTGCAACATGTCAGAGCAACAAGATGTGGCTGTGATTATACTTGCAATAACTACCAAGATTCAGGCTCTCAAGGTCCAGGTGAGGGTACATGAATGAACTGTTGGGACTGTCCCAGGTGCTGCTACTCTTCCATCTGGATGACGACTGTGCCACTGTAAGAACAAAAGAACAAAAATAAGAAAAAGGGGCATCCATGGGCAGGCCTTGTATAACTGAAATTAAAAAAAAAAAATTACAGCTCTAAAGAAACGTCTTTTCAGATGGGAGTATGGTTCTGAATGAGATGGTAGAGCTTCCAGTTCTGAGTACCCCCGACACGAAGAGGCAGGTCCAGGTGGATGGACACCAGAAGTGACGTAGGTGGTGGAAAAACTTTCAGTCTTTTGGTCTGCAGAGAGAGGAAGACAGAAGGCATTATCATACAGCACCATGGAGAAAAAAGTAATAACATATCAAAGGGTAAAATAGTAATAATCCTATATTTCATACATTTGACTGGAATTAGGGGGGACATTTTGGGAGTCACATTTACATATTCTCCTAGGGCAGGGGTGCCCAATGCGTCAATCGCGATCGACTGGTAGATCGCAAAGGTAGTACAGGTAGATCGCGTTGCATTCAAAAAAAATTTTTTTTTTAAATGTTAGTCTATCATATATCCTCCCTATGGCATTTGCCACTTGATTGACATACAGGGTGGCCAGCCTGAGATCTCTTTTCTTCTAACACACTGGTCATCCCGCATGCACGATCAAACGCGCAAGCTACTGCAAAACTCTGGCTGTTAGCCTTCCCATTTATATCATCTAAAAAAGGGAAGTTAAAAAAAATTTTGGGGGAGGGTATGGGCTGGTTGTGGAATTGGAAGAGGATTTTTTTCTCACAATGTCACAATCGAAGTGCGTTTGTCTGATCTGTCAATCTATCATTGCTATTCCAAAGAAGGAAAATGTGGAAAGGCACTTTCGAACTGTTCATAAAAACTACGAAACTGACGTCCTTCCAAAAAGCGATCTGAGAAAGAGAAAGAAGAGGGGACTAAAATCGCAGTTAATTGGACAGCCGTCATTTTTCACTCAGCTGAATTCAAAAGCTCCTTGACTTCATTATTCGGCTCTACTTATTTATGCGAGTCAGCCTTTTCCCACATGACGATTATTAAATCCAAATACTGTAGTAACCATAAATGTATTGAATTGTTATTGTGCCATAAAGGTTATTCAGTTATGCAAGGTACGACAACATACATTTTATGTATAAAGTATACTCAGTATATATATTTATATATATATATAGCATTTTTAATGTAGGTAGATCATTTCAACCTGGTCATTTTAAAAGTAGCTTGCAAGCCGAAAAAGTGTGGACACTCCTGTCCTAGGTCAACAAAAAAGCTTGATTCGGACTTGGCAACAATGTAATGTACAATCTCATATAGCAACACCAGATATTTCAGTGTAATTCCCAAGTACTTTCAGGCCTGCTGGGTGAGATAATCCCTCCCCTCAAGTACGGACTGGGTCTGCCTTTCTGTGGGATTTCCTCAGAGAATATCCTCATTGCCAAAGCACCTCCTGATGCAGTAGTTCTTCTCAGAGGTTCTACCATATTGCAGAACTAATTGTGAAAAAAAACCTAATTTTGGCCACTTGTACTTGTGACCACAGGTAAGGATAAGGATGTAGGTGAACTGAAAGCTTAGTCTTACTTCCCAATATTCATCCATCCATTACCCAATCCGCTATATCCTATACTAGCAAAATACCAGTGCTTCACAGCGGCGAAGTACTGCGTTAAAATTTTTATTAAGAAGAAAATTAAACCTTTTTAAACTAAGGGAAAATATACCAATAATTATTTGTTAAAGATCTCTTTGTATACCACATTGTCAGTTCGGCCCTCCAGTTGTAATATGACCAAGCTGTGTGCTGAGCTTACTCTTGAGCATGCAACGTACGGTTGGCCATGTGAAAAGTAATCTTGTTTCAAATCTCACAGCTTGGATTGCTGCTGTCATAATCGGTTTGAGTTTCATGGTTTGTTTCAATTACGACAGTATTTGTAGGACTTGAAGAGACATTCGGCATCTGTCAAGCGTTGTAAGTATACAACCGGTTTCATCGATACCTTCACATCCAGCTTTTGAAAGTTTAAACATTCATAAACATCAAAGTGTCCACTACTGAAATTGTCACCTGTCAATCTAAGATGTTTAAGAGGCATTGGCCATTTTGGTACACTTGAAAGCGACAACCGAACAATTCAGCGGCAGCCATCAACTCACATGCAGAACCATAGGTGAAGGGCTTAAGCATTTCACTCTTATAGTGCTTCTGTGTAGTATAATTATCTCCTGTACCATCATCAGTCCACACCTTGAACCTGTCCCATTCATTCAATACATAAGACACAATGTTCCTCCGGATATCAAGAGTTAGCCTGATATGGCCGTGCAATATGTAACAAAGAGAATGGAAAAGGCAGGTGCCATCTCTGGGAATGGAAACCACTCGGTAAGTGACAGTTCTTTGATTGATGGTGATCACCTCGATAGACATGTTAATGGGGGTACGGTTGGAATGATAAAGGAAATGGGTACCTGAACAATGTAAAGTAAGTCTAAAATACCTGAACAATAACTATAATCATAATAAATGAACAATAAAACAGCAGAGAAGCCGTGGATTAAATAAGAAGGCTGTAGTTATCAGCAGGGAGACGTGAATCCCGCGGCGAAGCAAGGAAGGGAATGTAGAGACTGGAGCGACGGACAGCTTTATATAGGCAGGCGGCCAACAACGTGGGAGGCGTTGGGATGGGGGACCCAACGCCGCCTCACACGGTGACCGAGCTGCAAGCTATGGACGTATAAATGTACGTAAGTAGGATTCAGTTAGCATTGGGAACCCGCGTACCAAATTTCTTGAAGATGGGCCCATAAGTAACAAAGACCGTTGAAAAGTTCAATATGGCGGCCGACAGTGGCATCATACCACCGAAATAAGTACCAAATTTCAGCCTTCTACCTACACGGGAAGTTGGAGAATTAGTGATGTTGGAAAGTTCAATACGGCGGCTGACAGTGGCGTCATACCACCGAAATAAGTACGTACATTGGTTTCGGTTAACGCAGGGAAGCCGCCTACCAAATTTCGTGAAGATGGGGCCATAAATAAGAAAGTTCAACATGGTGGACGTTGTCGACCGTTATGACCGTTACGTGTAGAATTTCGAAATGAAACCTGCTTAACTTTTGTAAGTAAGCTGTAAGGAATAAGCCTGCCAATTTTCAGCCTTCTACCTACACAGGAAGTTGGAGAATTAGTGATGAGTGAGTGAGTGAGTGAGTGAGTGAGTGAGTCAGTGAGGGCTTTGCCTTTTATTAGTATAGATTTCTTAATATATCACTGCAAAATTTGCAAAACTGCTGAAAGAAATCTAGGAGAGGACAATGATATAAGATCTGAAGCCGCTAATTTGCATACTGCATGGAAAAGGACAATGTCAAAATTCATCTGGCCAATAAGCTCCATGGTCTATATAGTGATAAACATAAAAAGGAAAACAACACATGATGGTAAAAATTCACAAACATAGGTTTGAGGAAAAAAGAAAACTGAAAGTCTTATGGTGAAGTCTTCTAGTGTTTATTACATAGCAGAAGTACCTGCCTAAATCAACATAATGATGCTGGAAAAGTTAAAATAAAGCTGGGTAAAAAGAAACATGATCTATACTAATAAAAGGCAAAGCCCTCACTGACTGACTGACTCACTCACTGACTTACTGACTCACTCACTGACTCATCACTAATTCTCCAACTTCCCGTGTAGGTAGAAGGCTGAAATTTGGCAGACTTATTCCTTACAGCTCACTTACAAAAGTTAAGCAGGTTTCATTTCGAAATTCTACACGTAACGCTCATAACGGTCGATAACGTTCGACAACGTCCGCCATGTTGAACTTTCTTATTTATGGCACCATCTTCACGAAATTTGGTAGGCGGCTTCCCTGCGCTAACCGAAACCGATGTATGTACTTATTTCGATGGTATGACGCCACTATCGGCCGCCATATTGAACTTTCCAACGTCACTAATTTTCCAACTTCCCGTGTAGGTAGAAGGCTGACCCCATCTTCACGAAATTTGGTAGGTGGCTTCCCTGCGCTAACCAAAACCGATGTACGTACTTATTTCGGTGGTATGACGCCACTGTCGGCCGCCATATTGAATTTTCCAAACATCACTAATTCTCCAACTTCCCGTGTAGGTAGAAGGCTGAAATTTGGCAGGGTCATTCCTTACAGCTTCCTTACAAAAGTTGGGCAGGTTTCATTTCGAAATTCTACGCGTAATGGTCATAACTGGAAGCTGTTTTTCTCCATTTACTGTAATGGAGATGAGGTCGAAAGCCGTGGGGGCGGAGTTTCGTGTGACATCATCACGACTCCCACGTAATCACGCAGTACGTAGAAAACCAGGAAGAGCTCCAAAAAGCGCTGCAGAAAACATGCATTATATAATTGAGAAGGCAGCGAAACAATAAGAAGCGAGCGAGTGACATATACAACCATATTCATGAGTGCTGCTACTACGGAAACAAAGCACGGTGTAAACCTAAACTTTAAATTAAGTTCATAGACAGGCTGCCGCTGGCGTTTGTAATTTAGTGCCTGCCCATATAAGGCCGTCCGTCAGCGGCAATCCAATAGAAACACTGCCGCTAAATATTCACGGGTGAAGGACTGTGCTTATGCAGAGGAAGATGAGATGGTCAGGGTGGTGTTTGGCACAAACTCAGCAAAACTGCGAGAGAAACTTTTAAGTGCCAGGACTTAGGAAACATTAAATACAGCCGTGGACATAGCACGACATGGCACCAGCACAGCTGGGAAACTTCGATGCATGTACACCGAGCGGCTCACGTGAACTGACGCAGTGCACAGACAAAAAGCAACAGTTCCAAAGAGCGCTGAACAAAAACCGAATTACACAATTGAAAAGGCAGCAAAAAAATATGAAGCGTCTGATACATACAAGCATATTCATAAGTGCAGCTACTGCGGAAACAAAGCACACGGTGGAAAAAGTCAATGTCCCGCTAAAGGAAGACAGTGTAAAAAAAAAAACCCGTGCATGCAGTGTGTCAGGTCTCAGATAAAGAAGAAGACGAGCTGTTTATTGATGCAGTAAGAAACAAATCGATGAATGAAACCTGTTATCTTTACAACGATTGACAAACACGGAATGTAACTTGAACACAACACATCCTACAAATACGAACCTGATTGAAAGAAATAATGATAATCAAATCCTTGATGACAGCAACACTCAATAACACTCACAAAACAATTACTGTATATTGACAGTCATGTTACATTATTTTTAAAATGTTCCCTTTTCTTTTTCATAGCTTCTTTAGCACACTACTTCTCCGCTGCGATATGCGGGTATATATATATGCATATATATACCCCGATCTACATACTCGAATAATGGATACTTTATTCGCCATCAATGATTGTTTTGGTAAAGCCATACTCAGTGTATTCATTAGATGAACGGTAAAAAAGTAAGAGCGAGGGGAGGATGACTTATTGAGGCACGCAGGCAAAACCACAATAGCATGCGGGCTCGATGTACTGTAGTGCACGTCAACTCGATCTGAATTGCACGATCACATTTGAAAAAATATCTTTTCAAGTTCTATTTAGTCCATATGTGTCAAACTCAAGGGCCGCGGGCCACATCCGGCCCGGCGTGTAATTATATCCGGCCCACGAGATCATTTTATATACTTTATTATTGTTATCAATGGCCCGGGTATATGAAGCGCTGGTAACACAATAAACTACAGATCCCATAATGCAGCGCTTCAGCTGCCTTGCCGAACACTTACCGCGTTAATCAAGTCTAGCTTATGATGCTACAAGTTATTGCGAAGCTAGCCCACACGATGCTGAAGAAAAAAAAGTTGATTCTGAAAACAGAGCCTTTAAAAACCGATGGGAGGCTGAGTATATGTTTACTGACATTGCTGGTAAACCTGTGTGTCTCATTTGTGGAGCTAATGTGGCTGTAATTACAGAATTTAATCTAAGACGGCACTATGAGACAAAACATCAGGATAACCTGAAAGACCTGAATGCAATACAGAAGATACAGAAAGCAGAAGAGTTAAAGAAGAATCTGACACTTCAGCAGACGTTTTTACCCGTGCACAATCACAAAGTGATTTCAAGTGAAGCTGCTTTTATGGGAGACACAAATGCACCAGTGCACCTTGCCCCACTTTCCCTGTTGCCAAGGAATGTTGAACCAAGTCGGCACAACGGTGTTCCCAAATACGCACTTTGCTGATAAACTGAGCGCAATGCGCACTGAGTTCGCACGGCGCTTTGGTGACTTTGAAGAACAAAAAAAGAATTTTGAGTTGTTTCGCAACCCATTTGCCGTCGATGTGGAAACTGCACTTGTGCAGATTCAGATGGAGGTGATTGAGCTGCAGTGTAATGGCACACTGAAGGCAAAGTACGATACTGCAGGGCCCGCACAGTTTATCCACTCCATTCCTGCAGAAATGCTTCAGCTCTGTCTACATGCGGCTCGAACCTTGTGCATGTTTGGTAGCACATATCTATGTGAGAAGCTCTTCTCAGTGATAAAGACTAACAAAACAGCACACAGGAGTCGCCTCACTGATGAGCACCTGCAGTCCATCCTGAGAATCTCCACAACACAGAACCTCACACCAAACATAAACGAACTTGTTGCCAAAAAAAGATGCCAGGCGTCCAGCTCTAAAATGACATATGAGCAAAGACAACTGAATGATTTGATTTGTTATCGCTGAAAAGAACACATTTTATTTATATTTCCAGGTTTTGTTATGCAGCATGTTCATATTTGAATTTGAATAATTTTGACAGGATATATTTTTATGGAGAGCAAAATCTTTTGGGATATTTAAAATCTAAGTTTATTTTTTATATAAAATTTCATAAGAGTAAAGAAATTTGAATGTTTGTTCTTTTAACGTTTACTTTATTTCTAACTTGTATAATTTAGACAGGATATATTTTTATGGAGAGCAAAATATTATAAGTTATTTAAGGTTTGAGTTGATTTATTCAGGAATAATATTCCTGTCTGTTTTTATTCATATTTATGTTCAAAAAAGTTAAGTTTTAAAAGTTTTAAAGTTTTAAAAGTTTAGTTTTAGTGTGTTCAATAAATCTTTATCCTGTTTGGCCTGCGACCTAAAGTGTGTTTTGGATTTTGGCCCCCTGTGCAATTGAGTTTGACACCCCTGATTTAGTCGACACAAATATCTTTGGTTGGAATGTAAGGCGAATTTACTCTTTACATTTGTATGGTGAAGAAAAATTTATGCAATGATGCCTACATTTAACTTCCATTCCTACCAAAGATATTTCTGTCGACTAAATAAAAATTCCTTCTATTTAAAAAGAACTTGAACAGATACGATAGTTCATAATATCCACGCAGACTTGCACGTAAGAGCGGGAGTCATCTGTTTTAACAAACAGCGTATTGCACTGATACGAAATAGCCTGCCCATTTAATTATTTAGGAATCTATACTAATAAAAGGCAAAGCCCTCACTCACTGACTGACTGACTGACTGACTGACTCATCACTAATTCTCCAACTTCCCGTGTAGGTAGAAGGCTGAAATTTGGCAGGCTTATTCCTTACAGCTTCCTTACAAAAGTTGGGCAGGTTTCATTTCGAAATTCTACGCGTAATGGTCATAACTGGAAGGTATTTTTCTCCATTTACTGTAATGGAGTTGAGCTTGACCGCCGTGGGGGCGGAGTTTCGTGTGACATCATTACGCCGCCCACGTAATCACGTGAACTGACTGTCAACGCACTATGTAGAAAACCAGGAAGAGCTCCAAAATACGCTGAACAAAACATGCATTATATAATTGAGAAGGCAGCGAAACATTAAGAAGCGAGCGAGTGACATACTACCATATTCATCAGTACAGCTACTTCGGAAACAAAGCGAGGTATAAACCTAAACTTTAAATTAACTTAATAGACAGGCTGCCGCTGGTGCTTTTCGTGC
>JANRMT010062796.1:438261-451986 GCA_026402145.1 Polypterus bichir lapradei | reverse complement strand
TATATATATATATATATATATATATATATATATATATATATGTATGTGTGTGTGTGTGTATATATGTAGATATGTATGTATATGTATATATATGTTTATATGTGTGTGTGTATGTATATGTATGTGTATATATGTAGATATATATATATATGTTTATATGTGTGTGTATATATATATATTTATATATATATATATATGACAGCAACACTCATCACTCACAACAGTGACAAAACAATTACATTGACAATCATGTTACGTTATTTTCAAAATGTTTCCTTTTCTTTTTCATTACTTCTTTAACACACTACTTCTCTGCTGCGAAGCGCGGGTATTTTGCTAGTTAGTTATATAATTAAAAAATACACATTAAAGTACTTCATCTGTACTATATAAATTAATAATGTTGTTACTGTCTAGGTTGTTATACTAAGTTTCTACAATAAAAATCATGTAGATTCATTTTGGAATTTTAATTGTAAATACAGCAGTACTTATTGATTGCTGCATGTTTTGAAAACAAGGCAATATGTCGCGAGGAGTATGTATGGTGTCCATCACTGACACGCCAGGATGACAGTATTGGTGAGCACCAGTTTTGGTTGATAGGGTATGGGGAACATTCTCTCCAATCTAAATATGCATAGAACCTTCTATTACATATAGTGCATTTCATTACCTGTCTATATTGAGGGGGA
Organism: Polypterus bichir lapradei; assembly: GCA_026402145.1. Classification (NCBI taxonomy): domain Eukaryota; kingdom Metazoa; phylum Chordata; class Cladistia; order Polypteriformes; family Polypteridae; genus Polypterus; species Polypterus bichir. Next base: position 451,291 of record JANRMT010062796.1, on the reverse strand, counting down.
AATTTATACACTTGCAATTGCTTATGCTCAAGTAATTAAGGCTGCTGCCCTGACTGAGTCAGAGTATTTGGGCGTTACTGTGTATGATTATAGATTTCATTGTAAACTATTTTTATATATATATATATATATAATGAATATACTTTTTACTCTTTTTAATCATCAACACACCTGTTTCCTGTTGTGAGGTGGGGCAATGACCAAGCAACGAACTGTCATCACCTTATAAGGAATCAGTTATATTTTTGTTTACATGCCAGTATTTAAGAAGATTAAAGGTGAGTGTGGCTTATGGGCATGCTTGCTTCTTCTTTATAAAGCTGTGTGGTTTTGTTTGTTTTTTGAAGGTACGGATAACCATATGAAAGAATAAAGGTTATATTATCTGAACCACTGTGAAACCTCAAGTCAGAATTTTTCCTTGACATGAATAACCAGAAGGAGAAAAGAGGAAAATATTTTCCATAGCTGTGATTTAATAAATAAAGCTCTTTAGCTGTAAAATTTTTGTTGTTTATCTGTAACTTACTTAACGTCTCTGTAGGCCCATTTCACATCACATCTGAAGTTATATGAACTGGCATTTAGTCAATATTTCAGAAAGGGGCGGTTATTAAATATAATTAATGCACTCTAGTATAGTATTCATAAGTGTAATTAAGTGTGTATATGGTATTGTATGCAAATCAGTTTTGTAAATATTTTGATAGATTTTAACATTTGAAACCTAAATGTTACATCTATAAGAACTAGGCATAAATGTCACAGCCATGGAGCTTTATCAACTGCAGAACTCTGCAAAACAAAATATACATTGTGACAATGTATAGATTCAAAGATGGCGCCAGTGCGTGTGGCATGTCGTTCTCTGTTCTTGCTTATGTTTTTGTTGTTATTTTTGTGTGTGTCATGCAAAATGTCAACTCACTAATGATGTATGATCGGCAAACACTTCTGGATCTTCGCTTGTCTGCTGTAAAACTTATACAGTCCGTAAATGGAGGACGAGATTATCCTCCTCCCCAGCTCCTATCTGGAATACCGGCATTCCTTTACCTTGCTCCAGGTCCACCTCGCTGGAGGAAGCGCCACAAATGCCAAGGTAAATGCGGCGAGCGGTTGGTGAAGTTAAGGGCTGGTTTGGCTCGATCTCCCAAAGCTTTTTTAGCTCAGCATAGATCGGCTCCTCACCTTTTTGCATCATGTGTTCCCGGGACCCTGTAGACTCCTGGCTTGTACCTGTTTTTGGTTCAGATCAGGCGATGGCATCCCCGCGGTCCTGCCCACTTCACCTGTGCTGGCGTGGAGTGAATCTCCAGAATTTGTGGCCTCTGGCGCGCGCTCCGCTCGCTATTGTGGTTTCAGACCCGGCTCCTATCAGGATGGGTCTAGTGAATGCTAGATCTGTAACGAATAAAACTTTAATCTTAAAGGATTTCTTCGCATCTCATGAATTGGATTTCCTCTGTATTACTGAAACCTGGTTGTCTCCCAGTGAGTCCAGCGCCTTCTCTGAATTGTTGCCGTGTGGCTGCTCGTATTTTAATTCCCCGAGGCTCTCAGGTCGTGGTGGAGGTTTAGCGACTGTCTTCAAATCCAGGTTCGATTGTAAACAGCGGTTTCTAGCTGTTTCTTTCTCCAGCTTTAAACGGAGTCTTTTTGAGTTGGGTCGTTCTCCTGTGCTGCTTTACACGGTGGTTTATCGTCCACCAAAGTATAATAAGGATTTCATAAGTGACTTTTCTGACTTCTTGGCATAATTTATGCCAAAATATGACCAAGTTTTAATTGTAGGGGATTTTAATATTCATGTCTGTTGTACTGAGAAGCCTCTGGTGAAGGATGTTTTAGATTTAATGGATTCTTTTAGTCTAATTCAGTCTGTAACTGGTCCCACTCAAGAATATGGGCATACGCTGGATCTTGTCTTTTCTCGCGGTATATCTGTTCTTAATCTGGAAATTAGTGATGCAGTATTTTCAGACCATATGCCCATTTTATTTGATTTTGTTCCTCTCTGTCAATTTGCTAAACCCTATGCACCTGTTCGGCGTTGCCATGCTCTTAAATCTTCCACTGCTGCTCAGTTTTCTGCTGTTTTTAATTACGAAGTGACCTTACAGCCCTTGGTGTCTTCCAATACTGAGGAGCTAACACTTCAATTTAATTCTGTTTGCCAAACTGCTCTGGACTCGGTGGCACCATTAAAAAGCAGGCAACTAAAGCCCTGCTCCGAGCCGTGGTTAAATGCTAATACCCGTGCATATAGACGGGAGTGCAGGAGAGCTGAACGGAGGTGGAAAAAGGACAGGTTGCAGGTTTCTTTTGAAATATTGAGAGAAAGTTGGTCATGTTATCAGAAAGTTTTGAAAGCTGCAAGATCAAAATTTTTTTCTGAAGTTATTGGCTCCAACTCTCACAACCCCCGTCTACTTTTTAACACATTGAGTTCTGTACTTAATGTTCGTGAACCTGTCTTTCTGGAAGCCTCTAGGGAAACTTGCGACAAATTTCTTTACTTTTTTTTGGAGAAGGTTGTAAGCACTAGGGCCCTCATTTCACCACCTTCTCATGATCCATCCATTTTAATACTCTGTTTGGCTATATTTGACCATTTTGAGCCTGTCACTCTTCCCTCTTTACAGCAGCTCGTTTTTAGTATGAAGCTGTCTGGCTCCCCTTTTGATGTTGTCCCTCCTCGACTTCTTAAGGAGGTCTTTTCTACCTTGGGTCCTTCTATTCTTACAATTATTAATAGTAGTTTAACCTCTAGTGTGGTGCCTAAAAGTTTTAAACATGCTGTTGTGCAACCACTGCTGAAAAAAAAACGGGTCTGGACCACTCTGTTATGTCTAACTTTAGGCCTATTTCCAAACTACCTTTTTTGTCCAAACTCTTGGAAAAAGTCATCTATACCCAACTGAAGTCCTTTCTGGACGAACATGCAATTCTGGAAGTGTTCCAGTCTGCGTTTAAAACTCATCACAGCACTGAGTCCTCTCTGTTAAGGGTTTTTAATGATATTCTTTTAACAGTGGACTCTGGTGACTGTGTACTACTTATGCTTTTGGATTTAACAGCAGCCTTTGACACGATAGACCATGAGATCCTCATCTCCAGGCTAGAGCAGTGGGTGGGAATCACAGGTTCAGCTCTCCAGTGGTTTAGGTCCTATCTCTTAGATAGAAGTTTTTGTGTCAGTATTGATGCTTTTACTTCCACCTCTGTTGCCCTCCCCTGGGGGGTACCACAGGGCTCCATCTTGGGACCTCTTCTGTTCTCCTTATACCTTCTACCACTCAGCGCTATTTTTCGGAAACATGGTATTTCCTTTCATCTTTATGCAGATGATTGTCAGGTTTATTTCCCTCTGAAGCGCCAAGGCCTATATTCTGTCCAGCCCCTGCTTGACTGCCTTATTGACATAAGGAGTTGAATGGCATTAAATTTTCTAAATTTTAATGAGAACAAAACAGAAGTCATGCTAATTAGATCCAATAGCACCAGCGGGACCCCCTGCATCGACCTTTCCACTGTGGCTCAATTTGAGAAAACCACAATCACAAATTTAGGTGTGAAAATGGATCCAACTTTAAAACTTGATAGCCATGTGAACACAGTGGTAAAATAACGCTTTTTCCAGCTGAGGCGGCTGTCAAAAATCAAGCCTGCCTTGTCTAGGCGCAACCTTGAAACAGTGATACATGATTTTATAACATCTCGTCTAGATTACTGCAATGCACTTCTTTTTGGAATTAGCCAGGCCTCCATTGCGCGCCTACAGCTAGTACAAAATACTGCTGCTCGATTTTTAACTGGCACAAGAAAGCATGAGCATGTTACCCCGATTTTGGCTTCCCTTCACTGGCTTCCAATTCATTTTCGAATTCATTTTAAGATCCTTGTATTTGTTTTTAAATCTTTTAATGGTTGTGTCCCTCTTTAGTTGTCGGAACTGCTGCACCCTTATGTACCGTCTCGCTCTCTTAGGTCAGCAGACCACATGCTTTTATGTGTTCCCAAGGCACGATGCAAACTCCGAGGTGAACGAGCCTTTTCAGTTGCAGCTTCAAAACTCTGGAACGATTTGCCGTTGCACGTTAGGCAGGCTCCTTCGCTAGCTGCATTTAAATCATTTTAAAAAACACATTTTTACTCTCTGGCTTTTAACTGAGTATGGAATGTTGGCTAACTATACATTTTTTATTAAGAATCTCTTCAGTTCTTATGTGTTTCTGTTTCATTTACCCTTTGGTTTTGTGTGTCTGATAGGCTGGTTTTTATTGTACAGCACTTTGGTAAGCATTGACGTTGTTTTTAAAGTGCTTTATAAATAAATAAATAAATAAATAAATAACAATGTATATTTTCTTTACCCTGTTGGATCGCTAATTAGGTTTATGACTGATAAAGATGAGGACTTTATATCCACTGATAAAATCTGTAAGATAAACAGGTTGAAATGGCAAAGAACCATTCAAGAGAAAATTAGTGAAAACTCAATTTAAATGTACATAAAGTCATCATACGTTTTACCAAAACACAAAATAAAATGGAAAATTTTATGTCCAGGTAGAACAAAAGAAATGTTTGTACCCATACAGAGGACAACTACAGAAAACGACTTAACAGATCACACAATATATATTACAAAACCAATAGGTTTTACAGACCAATTATGACTGGAATAATATCAGACCTAATAATGATTGGTATGATAACTCTGAAGCACAGAATGAGGAATTTACCAAAAAAGTGAAGGTTTTTTTTTTTACTAATGGGCATAGATCACAATACATCTTCAAACTATAGAAAACTACTATGTGGGAATAGTGCCCATAACATTTGAAAGACAAACCAACTATCTAAAAACACTGATTAGATCAGCCTTTCCAGAAGATCAGGTTTTAGAATTAATAGATGCCAACGCTAAAAACTAGGAGAACTATACAGATGTTAACAGAACATCAAAGGAAAAAGAGATAAAATACCAAAAAAGAAATTAAAGTCATTCTAAAAATGGAACAAAGATGTAATGAATACTGGCAAATAGCCATAAGATGGTGAAAGAAATTGACAGATATCAGAATTAAATGAATCGTATCTCCACCTTCACACAAAAATTAGAAAAGTGTGAGAAAAGAATAAGAAACAAGGATAATGATGGAAAAAAACACAATCCCTAAGAAATAGAGGAATAGAGAAAACAATAAAACAGGATAGCAAAAATGCAAGTCATCTCTACCCCATGGGACAATTGTAAAATGTTACATGTAAGAGATGTATGGACACCAAGTCCAATAAACAAAAGGACAAAAAAAACATGATATAACCAATATACATGCTCAACAATTAAAGGATTGGTTTGAATAAGAAATCAGTAACAGAAAGCAAGACCTTCTGCAGAGACTAAAACGTGAAATCAATACTGGAAAACAATCTGTACAAATTAGGGAAAAGGTGGCAATGAGGAAGAAATTAGAGATATACAAACAGAACTAAAGAGGGAAGAGAAGGGCATGCAAACTAGAACAAAAACTTAACAACAAAAGAAATGAGGTCAAAACAAGAATAAGAAACCTCTATAACATCTACAGTGAGGGAGGAACGGGTGAACATGAGTATACATGTTAGATAGATAGATAGATAGATAGATAGATAGATACTTTATTAATCCCAAGGGGAAATTCAATTAGAGATGAAATTGAATTAGAGGAAAATGTAAAAATTGGAAATAATAGAAAACAAACTGAATTACTGAAAATAGATACAGAAGAGATAACTACAGAAAGGAAAAAGTAGACAATACAGAGGAGTTATTACATTTATCAGAGGTAATACCAAGCACATCTACAAAAATAAAACACATCTGTCTACTACACAACAAAAAAATATCCTGCAGCAATCCCTAAACATAAAAGTACACCAAGCACCGTTATTCTTAGATCAACTACACATCAAAAGACAAAAATGACAGATGTATAACCTATCAATATAAAATCAAATATGGAACAGCCTAACTACAATAAAACAATTATTAGAAAAACAATTTAAATATGGCCCACCAAAAACATATAGATGTTGAACAACATTTTGGAGAAACATCACAAGATACAAAGGGAAGAAAATGAAATGGAAACACAAAGTAGAAAAAAAAAACACTAATACAAGAGATTGAAAAATAATAACAGCTGAAGAAGAAAGTGAAATAACAATGGAGACAACATCAGAAGAAAACAGACAATTCTACTAAAAGAAAACCTTTATTTGTTTGCGGTTGTAGGTTAGGTGATCTACCCATTCATCATGAGAAATCAGAAAGGAAAATTAAGGAATGGAACATTGGGATCTTAAAGAAAAAAATTTTGCAAATCGATCACTATCCAGGGGCCAAGTGTGATGGTGCAGCTTGGCGCCACACTACTAGGTTCCACTAGGAGCCTATTCAACCCACCACTGCCGACAGTCATGACCAGTCATGAGCTGAACAGATGAGGGCAAACACACCATGCAAGGGGATGGTGTAAAAGTGCTCAGTGCTTTTATTAAAACAGTGCTCTATAAATGTCCAATAAATAAATAATCCAATAAAATGAGGTGATGGTGGAGATCAACACAGTCCATTAAAACAAGTTTAAAATGTGGCAGAAAACTATCCATAAAAAATAAATATGCAAAATATTGAATGTAATGAACAGCAAGGGCCATATAACGAAACAGAAAAAAACTTATCTAAAAGAACCAATACATCCAACGGTAGGAGGTTTTATATACTTCCAAAAGTTCACAAGAACCCAAAAACATGTCCAAAACCTTACCAAATACGATCAGGTAGACTGCTTGTCTCCAATTGTGAAAGTAAGCGCTATAGGATAGCCCAGTAACTATGCTATTTACGAATCCATTCTTGTCTTTATGCCAAAGACACTATAGATTTTATAAACAAAATTAAAGACATTCCAATAACAGAAAATACACGATTGCTCACTATGGATGTCAATAATCTACACAAATATAGACACAGATCAAGAACTAGAGATGATAAAACAACAATTTGAACTTTACCCAAACCCTGAAAGACCTGACAAAATTTTTATTAGATTAATTGGATATCTCATTGAAACAAAATGACTTTGAAGTCCCAAACAAATTTTTTTACAACAAAAAGAAACAGCGATGGGCAAAAAATGTGCCCCTGCATATGCCAAGATATATATGGTCTACTGCGAGAAGGGAAGACATGGAAACTGCCCAATAAAAGCAGTAAAATGCTTTAGATTCTTGAACGACATACGTGGATTGTGGAATGACACTGTAAAGGAATTTCATAAATACACAAATAGTCTGAATTAATACTGTCCAAATATTAAAATTGAGTACGCAGTGAGTCAAGAAGTTAATTTCTTGGATACAACAACATATAAGAAGAATAACAAACACATGACTAAAATATACTTCAAAGAGATGGATACGCTCAGCCTTCTCCATGCTGACAGTTACCACTGCAACCACACTTTCAAGGGGATCATCAAATCACAACTATTAAGATTTAAAAGAATACACATGGAGCAAGAACACTTTGAACAAGCGCCTCAGACAATCGTTATGGGCACCTAGAAAAAGGGATTATACCAGAACTTTTTGAGAAAAGAATGCAAGATAATACTAAGGAAGATAATCATGACAATACCAACCTACTCAAAATACAGTACAGAAAAGGAACTTCACAGAAATAAATATACAAAATATTGAATGTAATGAACAGCAAGGGCCATATAACGAAACAGAAAAAAACTGGTTTCAGGTAAAATCAAAAATAAACCAACAAACATCAGCTATCAGAATAAACTATTGGTCAAATACTGGGATTATGAAAGAGTTTTGAAAAAAGTAAATGAAATCATTAAAAAAGAAGTTCCAAGACAGAAACTATGTACATTATATCATGTGTCAATATCGTAACAGTATATATATATATAGGAGAAGCCAAGAATTTGCTTAAAACAAGTCTCCACCAAGATCTCCATTGAAGAAGACTAAAACACCACTAATTCAACATTTAGGGAGGACAGGGGCACAAAATTTAAGAGTATGATTTTTTTTAAACAAATGGAGGCTAGCCAAATAAAAAGAGAAAATGGGAGGAGAGTCAATGGATAAAGAAACTCAACACTTTGGTACCAAATGACGTTAATTTGAGAATGGAGTAAAAGGAACTTACCTGAATATAAAAAAAAAACTTACATTGTATGGACATCAAAATTAAAAAGAATGATGGTTGTAGATAGATGTAGAACATAGAACAGGGAAGGATCTTCCAGAAGCAAAATGTAAGAAAAAGATAGGTAGCAGGTTCCTTCCTAAAAGGAAAAAAAAAGATGAACATATTAAAAAGTATAAAAAAAAATTAAACAGCAAAATATACAAAACATATTGAATTTATTTGGTATCTAATCTTAATTCAAAGATTAATCCAATCATAGACCAACACAATATTGCCTCTAATCCTAAAAACAAAAGTTCATTCTAACTCTAATCCTAATCCTAACGTCTATCCTTTTTACTTTATATTTTAGGTCTTTCACTTTTGTGTTATCTTTTACTTCTGGATGACATCCTCAGATAGTGTACAAAAGATTTATTTCAAACTTCTACAGGCTATTCATCAATTGGACGTCCTTCAAGGAACTGAATTACCTAAAGGTTTGACCAATTAAATGGTTAAGTTGGAATCTTTTATAAAGCTTTCTTCCTCTCCCAATTCAGAAGTGTTGAATAACATCAAAATTAATACACAAAAGTAAATACACAGTACAGTATTTTCGCCATAGTGAAAGATCACTATACACAGATAATCAATTCAATTTTGAAACAGTTACATCCAGTTGATGACTTAGCAATTCATAAGGCAATACCCTTTGTGAGATATGAGTATAAGAAAAAACTAACACTGTCTTCTGTGTCTCTCTCTAGGACTTCATTATACAGTAATCCCTCCTCGGTCGTGGGGGTTGCGTTCCAGAACCCCCCGCGATAGGTGAAAATCTGCGAAGTAGAAACCATATGTTTGTATGGTTATTTTTATATATTTTAAGCCCTTATAAACTCTCCCACACTGTTTATAAATATTCTCCGTACAGTTATACAGTAAACCCTCGTTTATCGTGGTTAATCTGTTCCAGACTCTACCGAAATAAATGAATTTCCATGAAGTAGGATTCTTTATTTATAAATCTAATATTATCACAGTTAGAGCATAGAAAACCTGTTTACCTTCTAAATACGTTTTTTAACATTATCAGAGCCCTCTAGACATGAAAGAACACCCTTTAGTCAAAAGTTTAAACTGTGCTCCATGACAAGACAGAGATGACATTTCTTTCTCACAATTAAAAGAATGCAAACATATCTTCCTCTTCAAAGGAGTGCGCATCAGGATTAGAGAATGTCAGAGAGAGAGAAAGAGACAGAGAGATAAAAGCAAACAATCAAAAATCAATACAAGCTGTTTGGCTTTTAAGTATGCCAAGCACCGCGATAAAGCGGCTGCAAGAAAAAGAGAGCAATGTGAAGGTAGTCTTTCAGCATTTTTGAGAGGAGCGTCCGTATCCTCTAGGCAAACAGCCTCTGTGCAAACAGCCCCTCTGACATTCTCTGCTCCTGACGGAGGGGGTGTGAGCAGAGAGAGTGCGAGAGACAGAGAAAAGCAAACAATCAAAAATCAATACGTGCTGCTAGAGCTTTTAAGTGTGCGAAGCACCGCATGGGAAGCATATCGTATATCATTGAGGAGTTTTATTTAATACGTAATACATGCTCTGATTGGGTAGCTTCTCAGCCATCTGCCAATAGCGTCCCTTGTATGAAATCAACTGGGCAAACAAACTGAGGAAGCATGTACCATAAATTAAAAGACCCATTGTCCACAGAAATCTGCGAACCAGCGAAAAATCTGTGATATATATTTAGATATGCTTACATTTAAAATCCACGATGGAGTGAAGCCGCAAAAGTCGAAGCACGATATAGTGAGGGATCACTGTAATTGATCCATCAAGTGTGCATAAGTTCATAGGCTTCCTCTTCTGGGCTGGTTGGTGAAAAAGATGAACATTCTGCATTTCATACTATATTTCTATAACAGCACAGACAGCAACTGTTGTCCCTGCTACTGTGCAACCTTTGCCAGCTGACCCAGAACAGGGACAACTTATTTTCTCTTTTTCTCAGTTGCTGACTTGGAATGAAAATTTTCATAATCCCCCATGACACTGGGATTAACTACCAGATTTATGAATTTTATCTTCTCCTATAAATTCCTCTTCTCAAAGATGAAAAACAATAATTAATGTTAAGGTAAACACATTGGAAAACTAATGAAGAAAACATATTTGATGGCAGCAATATTAAACATTCAAGATTAGTAAAAGCCAATTCTGCTCACCACCTAAAAACAAATATTATGAAACCTAAAAATTATAAGACTACTGCACAATAGCGTCCAGTCTTTTAAAAATCGCTAGTTGTCCTGGGTCAATCTCATCTCTGTTTTTTTAGATTCTTTGGATTATGATGCTGTGCAGCTCAAAATCATTGATAACCTCTTTTCAAAACCTCTTACCCCAACTACATGCTGAAAATATTTTTGTGGGTTTAAGGGATATAATGATTAGACACAGGACTTTTAATATATCCTTGTCTAAATTTGAAGAATGTTTTCTGGCTGCAGACCTTATCTAGTACAGATCCCATATTTTGGGGATCCACAATTGGGCAACTCAATTAAAATATTGAATGAAAATGACTGGATATGTTTCTTACTATTCTTCCACCAAAAAAAGTAAATAGGGACAAAAAAATGTATCTTACATTTGACTCTTGAGTCTGCCGGAGACTTCTTACAGTGTTGCCTGAATAATTATCTTTAAGATCCTTTCCCTCCCTTATCATGAAATTAATATCACTTTAGTAGGTCATTTCCCTACCCTACTCCTTAACTTAAAAATCTTTCATATGGGCTTTCCCTAACCCTAGTCTCTAATCTTAAAAATTCTTTAAACAGCCCTAATCTTAAATAATACTAACCCTAATTGATTCTACAGAATTTTTATATGTCAAAATACCTCAATTAAAAACATTTTAGATGCTTTGTTAAAATTAATTTATTCTATTTTTTTTCTAAATTCAGTATAACATTTTCATCTGTATAACCCACAATTCTTTTGGATCACCGGCAGGAGGTAATTTAACTTGAACCCATGTCTGGATAATTGTCTATTTGATTGTTATATATATATATATATATATATATGTGTGTGTGTGTGTGTGTGTTTTGGGATTATTTTAGAATTATACTGTATTACTGAATCCTTTTACAATGTAAGTATTTTTAGATGAGTGAGCCAGTGCACACTCTTTCTGAGCTTTACCTTTCTCTAGCCTAAACCTAGCCCTAATCTTACCCCCTAACCCTAACCCTGATCCTAACCAATAATCTTAATCCTAACCTTCATCCTAAAAAGATGTCTGTCATAACATATTTAACTTTAACCCCAATCCTAGTCTTAAAAAAAAACATTTAATATAACACATCTAACTCTCTACCAAAATCCCTAAAAGACACGATGACCCTAAATCTAATTCTGAAAATTAATCCTAACTCTAAAATTAAATTAATTCTGACCCTAACGCTAAACTAATCATAACCCACATGATAAAAATAAAAGTATGGAATCAATTCAGATTATACCTTGCATCAAGAATGTCATGACAGGGTTATTAATAAAATCATCAGCCTTTTTAAACACCTGAAAACTACACTGAATTATACTGTGCATACAGTAAGTGTCACTATTCATTATATTGAGTATAACTGAAACTGAAAAAGTCCTTCAGAGTTCTAACTTCCCAGAATGTCACTTCGGGGGTGTTAAGAAAATATCTGAGCCCCATGGAATTCAGTGTCCCTCTTGATTTAGTGCAGGTGGACTAAGGTGTGATTTGTCATGAATAGATTCATGCTTGCATATTGGCACACTGCGTGTTTTGATTTGGCACATGCTCCATACAAAATGTTGCCCTGTCCATGTGCAACCTCCTGCCCACTGTTTCCTTGTGCATAGTGATGTCATAAAGTCTGCATTTTAAAGTTGCATGTCTAATGCATGTTATTGTCATTGTACTAGGATGCTTAATAATTGATGGCAGATAGAACATTTTGTTAAAATGGTATTGAACAATGTCATTTATTAGTTCTATTGCCATCTTCAATTGTTTTGATGTGCACACTATATGTTCTGTTACCAACAAACTCTTAAATGGGATTTGGTAAGATAGCAGTAATAATAATAATAATTACAATTAAGGGACATGGAAGGGACACTCATTTCCATGTCTGGAGCAGAGGTGTGTATTTGAAATGGGGGTTGTTGTCTGATTGGTTGTTGTTATTATATATAATATATTGCATTTATGTAAAAAAGATAAATTTCCCCTTGGAGACAGATAAAAGGATATCTATCTATCTGTCTATCTATCTATCCATCAATCAAAAATACATGAGGCTTTGAATTTTTTTTTTGTCATAATGGCAAGTCAATTAAAGAGACTGTTGACAAACAGAACCCCATATGTTAAACATTTTATTGAATGTTTTTCTATTATAGTCTTTTAATTAAAAGTAATGATTAGAAGAACAAGAAAACATAGCCATGTCTACATACAAACCAGGACAGTAATATCTTTAGTTTTATAAATATAGTTTTATACGTTTCATAAGTTGCATCACTAGCACTGGCATGAATTCCTTGAATATCAATTGAACAAACAACTTTCATATTGCTTCTGTTACCTTGCTTGGCCATTTTGACGCAGTAAAGGTAATCTCCTTGAAACAATTATATTTACACACAAATTACAATGTAGAACACTGCAGACAAACCCTAAACTGAACTTTTTTCTCATTTAAGTTGACTTCCTCAATGGACGCAAATGTTACTCATACAACAACATACACTACAAAGCACATTCA